>JALGQZ010000003.1:40481184-41081184 GCA_023105745.1 Austropuccinia psidii
TTAAAAACCAAAGCATGTTATCAGAGGACCAGAAGATGAATTTTACCCAAGGGAAGGAAAACAGCCAAGTGGAAGCTCCCCAAGCCTCCACAAGGAAAAATTTGCCTCAACAAGTGCCAAACAAGCCCAATCAAATCCCAAAGACCAATCAGAAGGGAAATAAAAAGGAAAAGCCCAAACGGAACAAGCTCTACCCACAGAATTACAGGATTCCCAAGAAAGAGAAGACAGCCATGGGCAATGTGTTCAATATGTCAAGAACTCTGATGGAATTCAAAAACAAGGAAGAGGAACAATTAAACCAATCTTTTCCAAACAAATAGACCTTTTAAAGCTTGTAAACCAAATTTAAACTTTTAATTAAGAAATTATACCAAAGCTTAAGACGTTTGAGTATATCCAACAGAAGTTGGGTAATGAGATACTACAAGTAAAGGAGTCACAAAAGACCATGGTTGGCCTTGAAAATATTAGTAAAGACAATATTTTTTTATGAGGTAAAGTTGTGCAAGAACTGAGTCTAACATCACCCTACTAAACCAACCAGATGACAATTCTATTTCTTTTATAACTAGACAGTTGAAAGAATTAAGAATACAAGTTCAAAACTTGGAAAACTCAACTGGGCACAATGCATCTCCTTTCCAAGAACAATTGGAAAAAAGTGATAAAGCAAGACTTGGATTGAAAGAAGATATTCAATCATGTATTAACAATATATCACTGAAAAATGAATTGCCAAGACAGTCCACACCAATTCTTGACAGAAATGTGCTAAACTTGAATAATGACTTACATCATACAATTTCAAGTAATGCAGAGGTGGAAACTGCTTGCAATTTTGAAGACATTCCAAGATTAGAGGAATGGCCGACCTTCAGTGGTGAAGGGGAATATAATCATATGGAATTTATGAAAACAATTGATATGCTTAAAGAAGACTTTAACATACCAAATGAATACATAAGTGCCAGATTACACTCATTGTTTACCAAATCAGCAAAGGAATGGTATTACAAAATGAGACAAGACCATGGTAAACATTCTTGACCTTGGTGGAAAGAACAAATTATTTCCCAATGGGAAAATGATTCCTGGAAATTTAAAATGGAGAATTCTTTTGAAGAAGCCATTTTTAGTATTGAGAGGGACAGGCCTATGTCTGGGCTTCCTAAGCAAAAGGACAGATTAACTGCCCTTCATCCTGATATGTCTGAAACAATGGTACATAAAAGGATATTAATAAAGTGTGGTGGTGACCTTGAGCATGCTATAAGAAGCATATGTATTGAGCCTTGCTCTTCAGAAGATTATATCAAGGCTATGGAGGACATCACTACTAGAACAAAAATTGGTATAAACTGATATAAACCCCCAATGGACAACAAGACCATTGGGAAACCAATTCCAAAACCCAATAAACCAAATGCCAAAGCTCCTTTGAAATGTCATAAGTGTGGAAGTACATCTCATTTGGCTAATACTTGTCCCAAAAATACAAGAATAAATGAGATAGAAATTGAAAAAGATGACACAAAAGAAACAAATGATGTCCCTGTACATGAAAGTGATTCTGAGCCTTCTGAAGAGGAGGAATTTCCAGATGAACTTAGTATAGAGCATATTAATGTTTCCTTCAAAGTCACAGAAGTGAATTTTCACTTACCACAGTACAGTGATGAATGTATGGATCTCATACATGTGCAAGATGCTAAAATTCAGAAAACCAAACCAGCCAGAGGTACAGGCTATACAGCTGGATCATCTTGTATCACTAATATTGTGATAAGCAACAGAGAAGGCAAGATACACCTTGACTCAGGTTCTTTTTGTACTTGTGTTGGAAAAACATTATCTTGACAAGATTTATATCAATTGGCAAGACAAATTAATTCCAATTGAAGGTATAAAATTCAGCAGTGTCAGCCAAAAAATGCACTCCTTGGGTATATTCAAAGAAGAAATGATATTACCTCATCCTACAGGAAGTATCAGATTAAAAGCTGAATTTGTTTTTATGAATAATTGTACTTCACAACACTTTATACTTGGAAATTATTATCTCAATATTTATGGTATTGATATTACAATCATGAAGACAGGTATTTCACTATAGGGGAAAATAAAAGACAAAAATTTGCTTTTCCTCCAGAAACAAGATAAATAGTTGTCATTAGACAAGGAAAAAATGTTAATAAAGAGAAATTTGTGTCAGATCAATTAATTGAAGCGCAAATTAGTCCTGAATTATCCCCAGAAATGAAGGAAGAAGTTATTGAAGTTTTATTTCAATATAGGGAATCCTTTTCTTCTGATAATGAACCACTTGGGGCTATCAAAGGCCATGAAGTGGACATCATGCTTAATGGGGAAAGACCTTACCCTCCATGTTTAAGAAGACCAGCTTACCCAGCTAGCCCTAGGGCCAGAGAAGCATTATAAAGTCATATTAATGAGCTAATGAAGCTGGGAGTTCTTAGAAAAGTTGGACACAATGAGGAAGTAGAATTCACAACTCCTGTAATCACTACTTGGCATAATGACAAATCAAGGATGGTTGGTTATTTTAAAGCATTGAATACCTACACTATTCCAGATAGGTATCCAATTCCTGGAATCCATAAGACTTTAACTCAATTATACAAAGCAAAGTTTATCACTTCTATGGATGCTCTTAAAGGTTTCCATCATAATTTTTTTACACCTCATGCTAAGAAATTATTGAGGATTATTGCTCATTGTGGTATTTATGAATACTTGAGGATGCCTTTTGGTATTAAAAATGCACCCTCTCATTACCAAAGAATGATGAATACCTTTTTCCCACATTAATTATCAGAAGGATGGTTAATCCTTTATATTGATGACATTATCATTTGTTCATAAACCTGGAAATTGCATTTAGAAAGACTTTCATTAACACTTAACAAAATTCCACAAGTGAAAATCAAAATATCTCTTAAGAAATGTAATTTTGGGTTTCATGAGTTGAAAGCTCTAGGACATGTAGTCTCAGGACTGAGCCTTGGTGTTGATAAAAGCAAAGTGACTGCAGTATTACTGAGACAAATGCCCCAGAACAAAAAAGAAATTATGTCTTTCTTAGGGTTTTCCAGTCATTACAGGCAACATGTTAAAGATTTTGCAATCCATGCGAGATCATTGTACAGAATTTGTGATCAACAAACTGTCTTTGAAATGACACAGGAGAGGATTCAAGCATATGGAAAGATCAGATATGCCTTGACCAATGCACCATTACTACTGATGCCAGATTGGAAGCTTCCTTTCAAGGTTTATATTGATGCATGTGGTGAGGGCCTAGGTGCAGATCTTCATCAAGTTCAAATTCTCAATGACAAACCTTATGAAGGTCCAATTTGTTTTATTTCAAGACAAATCAAACCTACTGAGGCCAGATATGGAGCCAGCCAAATGGAGTGCCTTTGCCTTGTTTGGGCTCTGGAAAACTTCATTATTATCTTGATGGTAGTGTGTTTGAAGTAATTACTTATTTTAATGCAGTAAAATCACTTCTTAACATGAAAACTCCAAACAGACACATGTTAAGATGGCAGATTGCTATACAGGAATATAGAGGCAATATGACAATAGTACAAAAAGCTGGAAATATTCACAAGAATGCTGATGGCTTGAGTAGATGGGCATTACCCAATGCACCTGAAAAACCTGCCTATGTTCCCACAGGTGCAGAGCCTCCGATTCCAATTGAAGGAATTAACATCACAGATGTTGGGACAGAATTCTTTGAAGAAGTTAGAGAAATCTATAAACTGAATAAGAATTGTCATATTCTTACTTCTCTACTTGAAAAAGATTGCAAAGATGCAGCTTTTGCTAATTCTCTGATGATATTTGGAAAACATCTTATGACCATGGGAGATTCCATTTATTTGATAGTACTTTATATCATAAATCTAAACACACATGTGTCACCGTCCTGTGTAGTAGAATGTTAATTAACACAATACTGCTAGAATGCCATGATAACCTTTATTCTGGACATTTGTCAGAAGACAGAACAATGGAAAGAATTGAAACATGTTCCTGGTGGCCATGTCAGAGAAAATATGTCATTGAGTACTGTCATAGTTGTGATAGATGCCAGAAAGCCAATAAAGCTACTGGTAAAAGATTTGGTTTGATGATTCATATCCAAGAGCCAAGTACCCAGTGGGAAGTGTTTCATATGGATTGGGTAACTGCCTTACCACCTGGAGGTGATAAAAGTTACAATGCATGTCTTGTCATTGTAGACAGATGTAGCAAAACACCAATCTTTTTACCATCTCATAAAGATTACACAGCTATGGATACAGCTCTTTTGATGTGGAATAGAGTCATATCCCATACTGGTCTCTTTAAAAATATCATTAGTGATAGAGACCCAAAATTTACATCAGCCTCATGGACTAATTTACATAAGCTTTTGGGTACAAAATTATCATTCTCAACAGCATACCATCCACAAACAGATGGGTTAGCAGAAAGAATGATACAAACCCTTGAGGACATGATCAGAAGATTTTGTGCTTATGGCCTGGAGGTTAAAGATTCTGATGGCTTTACCCATGATTGGTGTACTCTTATACCAGCATTGGAATTAGACTACAAGTCCTCCATCCATGCTTAAACAGGGAAAGCTCCTGAAATGTTGGAGAAAGGATGGAACCCTAAACTTCCAGTTGATACTTTGAAGAAAGATTTAGTTTATATTCATCCAGCTGCTTAAAGCTTCAAGTTATTTCTTGATAAAGTAAGGCATCATGCAAATCAAAGCATGAATGATGCCTTTGAATATGCTAAACAGACATGGGATAAAAGTCATAAAACCCAATAATTCAAAGTAGGGGACTTAATACTAGTTTCAGCCTTGAACTTTAATAATATTAAAGGCCCAAATAGATTGAAAGATTCTTTTTCAGGGGCATTTATTATTAAAGCCCATCATGCGACAAATGCGGTACAAGTAGAACTATCTGTAGAATTGGAAAATAAACATCCAACTTTCCCTTTTACCCTAGTAAAGCATTACACTTCAAGTGATAAGGAATTATTTCCTTTGAGAAATGAAACACCCTTAGAAGTACCTCCACTTGATCAAAGTGAAGAGAAAAAGGTACTAAAAGTCTTGTAAGAAAGAAGACTTAGGGGAAAAAGTGAAAGAGAATACTTTGTCAGGTACAGAAATCCACATCATGAAGATGAATGGATTGTAGCAGAGAAGATACCTGATTCCCAAATGTTTCTCAGAATATTCAGACATGAGAGAAGACCAATTCCTCAATGAAACATCTTACTTGTGTGCTTTACATACATGAAAGTATAAGTAGATAGGTTGGACAGTGGATGATACTCCCCCAACTAACTTGGGGGTATACTACTAAAAGAAAATTGTGGTACAATTTTTTTTAGTGGTAGGGAATGTGAGCTTGTGATGTATGTATAACATACCCATAAGGCCACAAATTACTTTGTGTACAGTTGATTTAGTCTGCAACAAACTTTTCAATTGAATTTAAAATAAAAAATAACAAAAAATAAGTATGAATTTTTTTTGGATAAGCAAAGTTATAAATATTATGTCATTTTTGGATTCATAGGGTGTTATACCCAAAAAGGCTTATTTCTTATATTATTGGAAGATTTAAGAATCTCACAGTACTAATTAAAATTTTCTAACATTTTTTTAAAATTGTTAAATTTAAGTTTAAATACGCTTAAATTTAAAGTTGCATAAGGTTTATGCAAACTTACCAAAATTTTAGTTAAAATTGAGGTGTTGTGTATATTTACTGAATTGGCTGAGGATTTTCCATACAGAATGTAAATCCTGTGTGAGCTCAATTTAAAAGGGTTTAAGGCCATAGTATGGCTTTAAATAAATAAAAGGGCAAAATCTACGCAAAAAGGTGGGACAAAGGAAAAAGACCAAACAGAGATGGGGTACCCAGCTTTTTGGATCTGCAAGGATTCAATTAAGGTTTTCCATGTTTATTGAAAGATTTTCAACCTTATTTAAACTTTAAGATTAGACTTTGATCCAACCTTAAGGTTTAAACTGGTTTTAGCCCAATTTAGACAGGAATTTCAAGCTGCCAAAGGGTAAATCCCAATATGTAAGCTTGATGTTAAACTTTTGAGACCTGTCAAAGCTTGAATAAGCTTAAAACCTTAAGCTTACAAGCATTAAAACCTTATCAAAAGTTAAGGTTTAGTGTGTATTGCTATTTTACATGGAAAATAGTAACAACTTCAAAAATTCATTAAAAATCCAATTCTGGGTGGATTTGCTTGAAACTTTCACACAACTTACAATTTAATATTATCTATACATAACCTAAATTTTAAGTATCTTTTATATATAGAATTCATGGGTAATTAGCCTGGAAATGTACTTTTTTAATCATTCTTAAAGAAAATTAAGATTTCTTTAACATTAAATTAGAAATTGAGTTTAGGAGATTTCTGCTTGAAAATCTATTTTTGAGTTTTTCATGTGATGAACCTTAATATAAGTAAGCTTATTCTATATTAAAACTTGAAATAATTAAATTTAATGAGGATTAAAGCTACTTGGAGTTAAGAATAACACTGGTAACTTCAAATTGGAATTAAAAAATAAGTTACATTAAGTTAAGAACCTTATCTTTAAGCATGGTTTTTCGGTTTTGACATAAGCACGCCCTCTTTATCCATTATTAATCATGAGAGCTGCTCTGTAGAAATAAAAAGAGTCTTTTCATTACTGTTCTTGTCCATCATCAATTATCAACCCAATCATATTAGACATTTAAACAGGTAAAGTTTTATTATATATAAAATCCTATTATGAAAGTATTTCTTAAGTATTCTATTCTTTATAAATCTTGAATTAAAGAATTTAAATCATAGGAATTACATTATTGTTGTAATCACCTGTAATACATTTTATTTTATAAAATTATTGTCTTTAAAATATCTTTTAAAATCCACAAATTCCTCTCAAAAACTCTTTAATGATAATTTTTATTATAATTGTTTTTTATCTTTAAAAATATTGATTTTTGGGGTGTTTACAACTTATAATTATTATTTAATATAATAACTTTTGTTGTTTGAATTGTTGTATTAAATAAATATTTTAAGTAAGTTTTCTCTAAAAATCTATATCTTTTTGATCTATTATTAGTTTTTTTATATAGAATTTTTCTTTAAGAATTATTTCTGCACAGTGTGTGTTATAATTATTTTCTAAATAATATTTATATATTATTTATAAGTGGTTAAATATCTATATTTTCCATTTGTAATTTTCTCATTAAGAGCTTTACACTTCTTATTTTTATAATTGTCAGTGACTATAACCATAATAGAATAATTATAGTTTTTTATAATTATTATATTTTTTATTATCTTTTTATATAATATTAGTTAAATTTATTTTTTTAAAATTATTTTTAATAATTATATTTAAATTTGTGGTTATAATATTTTATTATATTATATTTTTCTACTGAGGACAGTCATAGTACTCTTGACATTGTTACTATTATCAAGAGTTTCATAGATAAACCTTACGGAAAATATGTACAGATTGTCCAATAATTTGAGAAAAATCTAATCTGTGAACATGAAAATTTCTTGGAAGAAATTTCTTCATGGATTTGAAGAGCTTAAATCCCTGGGACATGTAGTATCTGGTCTATCCCTTGGAATCGACAAACCCAAAGTTGTAGAAGTACTACTGAAACCTATGCCTCAAAAAAATACAGTCATTTTTGGGATTTGCAGAATACCACAGGAAGAAAATTGAAGATTTTGCATCCATATAAAGACCTCTTTATAAATTTTGTGACAAAGAAACAGTATTTGAAATGACTTTTGACAGAGTGAAAGCCTTTGAATCCTTGAGACAACTCTTAACCACTGCTCCACTTTTACTGATGCCAAATTTTAAGCTTCCCTCTAAGCTTTACATTGATTAATCAGAAGATGGACTAGGAGAAGCACTTCATCATTTCCATATTATTAATGAAAAACCTGTGGAAGGACCCATATGTTTCATATCTATGAAAATCAAACAAGCTGAAGCCAGAAATGGGGCAAATCAAATGGAATGTTAATGCCTTTTCTGGGACTTGAAAAAATTGATTCCTTTCTTGAAGGATGTGTTTTCTGAAGTGATAAAAGATTTTACTGACTTCAAATCACTTTTAAATGTGGAAACACTCAACAGACATATTCTCAGATGAAAAATAGCCATCCAATAGTATAGGGGTAATGTGACCATCATACAAAAAGATGGGAATATTCACAAAAATGTAGATGGACTAAGAAGATGTCCATTATAAAATGACATTTATAATCCTGCTTATGTGCCAGAAGAAGCTTCCCCACATATACCAATAGAAGGCATCAGTGTTACAGATATGAATACTACCTTCTTTGAGGAAGTAAGGAAAAGCTATACTCAGGATACAAATTGTAGAATACTATGCCAATTGCTTACTAAAGACTCTAAAGATAGCTCCTGGATACGTTCCTTGGATTAAATATGGAATAAATCATATTATGAAGGAAGATTTTATTTACTTGATGCTATAATTTATCATAGAACTAAACACACATGTGTAATGACAGTTGTAGTCAGATCCTTCATCAAAATTTTATTGAAAGAATTCCATAAAATCCCCTTCTCACAACACCTATCTGAGGACAGATCAAAGGAGAAAATCAAGACATGCATATGGTGGCCAATGTGGCAAAGAGATGTTACATAATATTTCAAAGCCTGTGACAGATGTCAAAAGGAAAACAAATCTACTGGCCAAAGACTTGGAAACATGATCAAAATCCAAGAGCCCAGTAGACCTTGGCAGATTGTTCATATGGATTGGGGAACTGGCCTACCACCAGGTGGTGATAGAAGCTATAACTCCTGCCTAGTTGTTGTTGATAGGTTCAGTAAGACTGAAATCTTTTTTTCCATGTCACAACAATGATACAGCCATGGATACAGCTTTTCTGACATGGAATAGAGTAGTATCATTGACTGTAATTTTCACAAAAATCATTAGTGACAGGGATCCCAAATTCACCTCAGCACTATGGACAAACCTTCACCAATTATTTGTAACAAAGTTATTCTTCTTTACAGCTTACCATCCACAAATTGATTGTCTAACTGCAAGAATTATCTAAGCTTTGGAAGAAATGGTCAGATGATTTTGTGCATATGGCCTAGAGCTCAAAGATTGTGATGGATTCAACCATTATTGGTGTACCCTTCTACCTGCACTGGAATTGGCATATAAAACATCCATTCATGCCAGTACCAATCACACTCATGCTATTTTAGAAAAAGGATGGAATCCCATACTACCCCAATATTCCTTGAGGAAGGATTTGGTTGAGATACATCCCACAGCTGCTAGATTCAAAGGAATGATAAACAAGGATACAAAGCATGCAGTAAGGTGCATGGAAGACTCATTTTCATATTCCAAAGACAAATGGGAAACATTGCCTGCTACTCCAGACTTCACAGTAGGAGATTTAATACTTTTATCTACAACTAACTTCAATAAAATCAAGGGATGTGAAAAGCTCAAAGACTCTTTTGAAGGACCTTTTGTTATCAAGGCTCTCCATGGGGAAAAGTCTGTGCAAGTAGAATTATCCAAGGAGCTTAATACTAAGCATTGTGCATTTCCAGCAAGCTTGACAAACCCTTAAAAATATGGTGATGCTGAAAAATACCCCTTAACAAATAAAGTTCCCCAGAATATACCTCCTATTGAAATATCTGGTACTAATAAAGTGACCAAAGCTCTCAAAGAAATAAAATTGAGGACTAAGAAATTCAGGGAATACTTTGTCAGGTACAGTGACCTACCTTGTGAGGATGAATGGTTCGCAGAAAAAGACATACCTGAATCTACCAAACTTCTCAGAAGGTTCAGAAAAACTAGAAATAACAATATCACAAAGTAATATTCTTTTTTTAGGGGGGTAATGTGAGCCTTAGAGGTATTTTTATATACCCAAAAGACCACAAATGACAACATATGTTATAATTATAAATAAATGAAGTTATTTATATTATACAAACAAAATTAAAATATGAATATAAGATTTATATACAAACTTAAGAGAATTAATATAATATGAAATAAAAATTGAATTGAAATTTTAAATTGTAAAAATACAACTTTACTTGAAAAAATTAAGTAAGAATCAATTTTTAACAAAAATATTAAAAATAAAATATTTGTCAAAAAAATTGAATAAAAATTATTGGAACTTCTTTTTCAATGGATAAACTTATGAAAATTATTTCACTATTGGATTCCTCATAAAAAATTCAGTGGGGTCCCCTCTGAGTGAAAATTCTGCAAATCAACTCTAAATAAGCTTGAATTAAGTGTTTAGTATTTTCTATATTAAAATATAAAAACCCTCAAAACCTTAATTTAATTCATTCCTCATGTGTTGTTAACCATCAAATTTTGTGTTGAAATTGAGGTGTGGTGTTTAGTTTAGAAATTATGAGGAATTGGAGTATTTTAAATTGAAATGTCAAAATTTGGCCATGTATTAGATAATTTAATTTTGAATTATATATGAGGTATCAATTATTGAATTTGTGTACTGTAAAAACTCAATGGAGCTACATATTTAGATTACTAGTATAATACATGATGAGGAAGTAAAGAAAAATCAATTGGAAAGATTAATTTTGGGGGGAAAGGAATCCTGGCTACAATGGTTCCAGAATCCCCCAAATTTCTTGCTGAAAGGCATGGGATGTGAGAATAAATGCAAAAGTTCCTTTTGGCCTTGAATTGAGTCACAGGGTCTGTGACTCATTTGATGATGAGGTTTTGAGACCAATCAGGGAAGTCTTAACTGTTGCCAACAGGGTATAACTATCCTTAAGCTAAAAATCATATTAAAGAAAATTTAAATGGTTGTGATGTCTCTTACATACATTCTGAGGTGTTTTGAGGGCTTGAAACCAGGTATTGCTATAGCAATGGCTGAAAATAGCAAAAATGGCTACAATCAGCCCTTTTTTGGTCCAAACCAGGGTTCAATGATTCCATAATTGGCTTTTCTGTTTTCAGAGTGTTTCTCACAACTGACAAGAGTTAGTTTTCCTTTTGGAGTAAGAAAATTGGTAGCTCCAAAAGAATGTCTTCTTTTTCCCACTTTTCTCTTCATTCTAGAATCTTATCCTTTGATAATCAGCTTCAACACTGTCAAACCAATCAATAAAAGATTCCGACCACCACTTTCATATAGCTTTAAGCCTTTTAACTGTTTTTGAAAAAATAATTATAATAATTTTTACCCTTTAATCAGCCCTTAAGTGAATTAAAGCATCTTTCATCACTGTTAGCTTTGTCACTTTGTTTCCAAAATCACTCTGGTCACTTTTGAGTGTGTTCTCTCTTTAATAATATTTTTAAAGACTTTTTTCTTATATTAATTTCCTGAAGTTCTTTGCTCAATTAATTCCAATTGAAATTTCTCTTGAAGGAATTTCTTTTGTAGCCTTAAATATCTCTTGTAGAGTATTTTGGGATTGATTTTTTATTGTTGGTTAAACAATATATCTCTATAATATCATTTTTTATACTGATAAATTTAAAAAAATTAATTTGGCAGGTTCTCTCTTGAAAATCTTAAATCTTACTCTTTTAATAAAATTGTACCTTATACAAATTTTGAGGACAGGAAAAGTACTTGACTTTTAATTAAAGTCTCATATCCCCACCCTCCATTCTCTTATAAACCATAGTTGAAGGTTATCAGAAACTAAAAATATCTGAAAGGTGGATTCTTGGAAGCATAAAATTTTAGATATTCCAGGATTTAGAAGCAAATATCATTACAAAAATTTTTTATATTGAGCAATCAAATGAGCTCATTTAAATCAATAAGCTGTACTGCTAGTTTTGGCTTATTTTATCCATCCAAATATCATCCTTGAAGGCTTATCAATCTGATAATCAAGCATTAATGCTTTATCAAAAATTTATGCATTGAAGGGGGTAGCTTTCAGATTGAGTATATAAATATCACATCCAAAAATAACACTTATTCTTGAGAATTATTGTGAATCTCTTTATCCCATTCTAAATATCTATAAGATTGACCACATTTTCATAATGGTTTTTGCTCATGAGTTCTGTTTTCTCTTGTTATCACTTAGCTATCTTATAAATATAGAAGTGCATCTATGTTTTCCAATTAATCTCTAATATTAATATATCTGATTAAGAAATTGAAAAAGATAATTATTAATGATGAAAAATCAACATGGTAATAAAGCTATGATTACTACAGAAATGACAATATAAGATGAACTTTGAAATTAATTCCAAAGATTTTTATGAAAGAAATTTTCTTTAAAAAATAAGTATGAGAAAATTTAATAAGAAAATCATTGGATTCTGATTTCCCTAAGATAATCACTCACCTCAATTGAGATTTGAGCCAACACAAAAACTTTAAATTAATTTCCAATTTTTATATTATGAAGACCTTAGTACAGAAAGTCAATCAAAATAAACTTTATTCATATCAATAATCAAAACAAATGTGTTTCAAATTAGTTTCTAAGATTTTTGGTTTGCAGAAGGTGAAGTAACTTATTCACCTGTTTGGAATTTGGTAACATTATCATGGGGTTTCTTATTTTTCTCTGGAAGATAGAAAATGTTGAGAACCTGAGTGAAAATGGATTCCCCCATCATATTGTGATATAATTATATTCTTTATAATATAATTGATATAAAGTATATAGTAGTTCATGATTAATTCCTATCAAGTCGTTTGTTTCATTTTGGAACTGCTTTCTATATTAAGTCTTATTTGATATGGAAAGAAATAATTTTTCAGTAATAAGGGGCATAAGGTTAATTCTATCATGGGAAAGAGGTTTTACAATGATTAAATCTTATATTTAGTGAAAATGGGAATATGTTTTGTGTTATTTTTCAGGTGACTGATCAGCTGTAAGAAATACGGGGAAGTGAAAAATATAATTAGTGAAGTTTTTTGTGAAACAGCTCATTTTCCCCCAATTATCAAAGGAAATTATATACTTTAATTGTTATATGATTTCTGGAAATCAAGATCAATTGAGATCTTTGGGACAAAGAGGTAATTAAACATGCACATTTTGTTATCTTTCATGACTTAGGCGAATTGATGCTAAGTAATTACTTAAATAAAAAAACTTTGATATAAATATTTTGAAGGCTGGAAATATCAAAATCCTAGAGAATTATTTTGAAAGGAAGAAGGGTATAATAGGAAGGATATTGGAAGAGATGGTGAAAGTAGGAGTCTTTGATTTTGATCATTATAAAAGATAATATTTAATGGTCAATGACCTCATTTTTACTTCAAAATTATTAGTTTTTTTCTCAGAGAGGTTTTTGGAATGAAGGTTTATTTAGGATTTTCAGAAGCTACAAAATTCAATTAACTTTATTTTATGTCTTTTTTAATCTTAAAAATGTGGCTGAGAAGATGCCCAAATAATAATAGCAAGTTTGAAGCTGGGTTGGACCTGCTACCCCCACCAGTGGAGATAGCCTTTTTTCATGTTTAGTATGAGGAATTTAATTACAATAATATTTTTGGTTAGGTCATAAGTATGTGTTCCTTTGTGAAACATATTTTATTTCTTTCCAAAGAAACAACAGATTTTCAAGGCCAATATAATGAACATGGAAGCATTTACTGTCAATGAATTAATTTTATTATCCTTTTGTGATTTTTTTGTGGTCAAACTATTTGTTCCCAAGTTTTACTTTGTATATGATATTATTACTCCCTATCTGTGAGCCTGTAAGATATGTATGACATACCCATAATTCCACAAACAACTTTTATGCAGTTGATTTAGTTTTGAATAGACTTATCAATTGTATTCAAAAGAAAAATAGCAGAAAATAAGCACACCTTTTTTGTATTAACAAATTTATAATTATTATGTGATTTTTGGATTCTAGACCAAATATAACCACGAGTAGACCCATAGGGTGTTATACCCAAAAATGGTTATTTCTTATGTTATAAGAAGATTTAAGAATATCACATTACAATTGAAAATTTTTTGAAAAGAATTGTTAAATTTAAGCTTATTTAAGCTTAAATTCAAAGCTGCATAAGCTTTATTCAAATTTACCAAAGTTGTAGTTGAAATTGAGGTGTTGTGTATATTTACTGAATTGGCTAAGGATTTTCGATACAGAATGTAAATACTGTGTGTGCTCAATTTAAAAGGGGTTAAGTCCATAATATGGCTTTAAATAAATAAAAGAAAACAATCCACACAGAAAGGTGGGACAAAGGGAAAAGGCCAAACAGAGCTGGGGTATCCAACCTTTTGTATCTGCAAGGATTCAATTAATGTTATACACCTGTATTGGATGATTTTCAACCTTATTTAAACTTCAAAATTAGACTTTGATCCAACCTTAAAGTTTAAACTGGTTTCATCCCAATTTAGACAGGAATATCAAACTTACAAAGGGTAAATACAATATTCAAGCTTTAAGTCAAGGTTTTAAGAACTTTCAAAGCTCAAATAAGCTTGAGACTTCAAAGCTACAAGTATAAAAATCTTTTTAAAAGTTAATTTTTGGTGTGTATTTCTATTTTAAATTCAAAAATAGCAATAACTTCAAAAATTCATCAAAAATTCAATTATTAATGGATTTGCTTGGAATTTTCACATAGATTACAAATAAATGTTATCTGTGTATAAATAAAATTTCAATTATATTTTTCAAACAGGTTTAACTGCTAAGTAGCCTTGAAATAAAAAAGTTTAATTATTCTTCAAGAAAATTGATATTCCTTCAAAAATTAATTAAAAAGTTAGCTTATGAGATTTTTGCCTGAAGGTTTATTTTCAATTTTTTCATGGGCTCAAATTTAATATAAATCAACGTATTCTCTATTCAAACTTAAAATAATGAATCCAAAAGAGGATTAAAGCTACTTGGAGCTAATAATAACACTGGTAACCTTAAATTGGAATCAGAAATAAGTTACCTTAAGTTAAGAACCATTTTTGAAGATTTGTTTTTCATTTTTAACCTGAGAATGCCCTCTATATCCATTATGAATCATGAGAGCTGCTCTGCAGGCATAAAAAGAGCCTAAACATCACTGTTTTTTCAATGAACCAATAATCATTCCAATCAATTAGACATTTTAAACAAGCAATATTTCATTAATTATAAAATCTTATTATTAAAGGGACTTCTTAGTTATTTTATGCTTTATTAATATTGATTTGAATAATTGGAATCATAGAACTCAGATTATTGTTGTAATCACCAATAGCTTATTTTAGTCTATGAAATTATTGTCTTAAATATCTTTTTAGATCCACAAATTCCTCTTAAAAACTCTTAAATCTTATTTTATCATAAACAACTTGTCTTTATCTTTCAAAATATTTATTTCTGGCATGTTTTTGCCTTATAAAAGTTATTTGATATAATAACTTTTGTTTTACTTGTTTAATGAGATAAATATTATAAGTAAGTTTTCCTAAAAGCCTATATCTTCCTTCTTTTGTCCATTATTAGTTTTTTTATATAGAATTTTCTTATAATAATTATGCTGCACAGTGTGTGTTATTATTTCTTTAATAGATTATATTATTTTCCACATGTAATTGTCTCATAAGAGCCTTACACTTCTTAATGTTATAATTTTCAGTGCCTATAACAATGATAGAATAATTATTAATTTTTCTATTATTATTAAATTATTCAATAATAAATTTTTTATATAATTATATCAAGTTTTTGGTTATAATATTTCAATATATTATATTTTCTACTGAGGACGGTCATATTACTCTTGATATTTGCTACTATTATCAAGATATTTATAGACAAACCTTACATTTGGGGATCTGGCCATGGTTTTAACCAATTTTTGGGACATGAATCATATTCTTGACCTTATTTCACTGCTTTTTGATTTAAAATTGCCATATTTACTTTAATGTTGTCTTTTTGGGGACTAATTTCTTATGAATAATCTTCACAATATTAATAGAGGTATTTTTATCAAGAATATGTTTGAGACAATATAGTATTTAATAAGCTGGAATAAGTCTCTATTGTCTAACTAGTGGCTTTTTCACATCACAGACTTTAAATTTATTATTTGAGTTGTTCTAGTATAAAGTGAATAATAATACAATTTTGATTAATAACTTATGAATTGCATAATTATTATTTCTTTAAAGAGAATTAAAATCAAATGAAAAAAATTACTTGAAAATATCTTTCTTTACTCTTTAGACGTTTTTCTTTATTTTGATGTAATTCGGAATAAATTACATCAAAACAGCTTTATTCAAAAATTATAGCTAAATGAGTTATTTTTATTTATGAATAAAATAACTTATATCATTTGTTGTCTCTAGATTCATCCAACATAGAAAGCTCATCCAGCTCTAGTATTTCAAAGTCAAGTATTGAAATTCAAACCAGCTCAGTATCAAGGGGTTTGATTACATAATAACCCTTTAAAGGTCCATCATGTGAATTCAATCCATTTCTTAGTCCAATTTTCTTTGAATTGAAGTGGAATTACTCTTACTAGAAATGGAAGTAACGTCTCCATCCAATAAAATGGACCTGGGCCAGAACATTCAAGTCATAAATCAAAAAGACAAGAGTGTCAGCCCATAGGAGCGGCACAAATTGAGGATTCCAGGACTTCCACAAGTTCTCAAAGATTAGCCAGCACATTTGAAACTCTGATTTAGAGTCCAGAAGTTGAAATAACTGCTATTTCATTTTTTCAGACCTGAATAATTTCAAACAGGCAACAGTGGAGATATACCAGTCTCAGTACAAGGACTGGTTTATGGCAGCAAAACAGCAGGAGTGGTGAATTCTGCCAAGCCTTTGGATAGGCACAATGAACTCGTATCTTCAAGTGAAGAATCTCATGGTACCAGAAAAGACTCAAGACCTTCTGAAGGGTTGAAAACCCATGTCCTGCACAGGCCAAGTCCAAAAGATAATATCTTGGTTGAACGCAAAAACATTTGTCAGAGTACCAGAAGAAATAGTTGGCGCAAAAGAAGGGTAACAGCCCAGTGGAAGCTCCTCAAGCCTCCAAAAGCAATAATGCACCTCAACAAGTGCCAAACAAGGACAGGCAAGCCCCACAGTGCAATAAGGAGGGCAAGCAAAAGGCAAAGTCCAGGTGGAACAAGCCTTACCCACAGAGCTAAAGAATTCCAAAGAAAGGAAAAACAGCCATTGACAAATCTTAGAGCCTGTATCATCTTCAAGCTCATGAACATGATATAGTGTCATTACGTCCCAAATAGCACTTGTCAGATCATTTTCCCGGGATCTTTAGTTGAATAAAGAGATAAAAAAGTATGTAAAATTTATTTATGCTAAAGAAACCAATGGAACCTATGGTTTATGATAAATAAACCTATGGTTTATGATAAATAAACCTATGGCTTATGATAAATAAACCTATGGCTTATGATAAATAAAACTATTGTTTATGATAAATAAGCCTATGGTTTATGCTCAATAAACCTATGTTTTATTCTAAATAAACTGATTTTTTCTGTTAAATCAACCTATGGTCTATACTCAAATAAACCATGGCTTATGCTAAATAAATCTATTTTTTGTTTTCAATTAACTTTCCTTAATGATAATTTATTCTTATCTCCATAGGACAAGAAATGACACAGCCATAAGTAAATAAAACTCTTTTTGAGTATGAACTTTGATATTGCCCTCACATATCAAATATTGAGTTTTAAGAAGGAAAAATGTTTTGAAACACTTATTTAGAAACTCAAAGAGGGATATTTAATGGTACTATTATTAATCCTTTGGCAACAACAGAACAAAAGTTACAGCTCAAATCCCACTTTAATTGTCAGCTTTAAATGCTTTAGTGCTGTTTCAAGAACTCTAGAGCATTAACTAAAAAGGATTTTCACCCTTTAAAGGCTTCAATACTAAGATTTCTATTTAAACCCAAATTTGGAACAAATATTGGCTGGATTGAGCTGTAGTCACCATTATCCAACCTTCCAGGGCACAAATATTGACTGTATCAATGTGGAAACATTTTTTGTACCTCTTTCAACCTTGATTTGAGATAAACATGGCTCTTTCCCCCTAGTTAAATCCCCCATCATTGTATGGTACATATTATCATGCAATAAGGCTTTCATAAATAGGTGGTAATACCTATAGTTCTTAAAGATATTAAATGTATAATTACTCTAGTAATTATTATAATAAATAATATGATAATCATTGAATATTTGGCTTCCAGAGGACTCATAAACACTATATTCCAATATTAGTGCTCATCTTATTGTGATTGATATAGCTTTAATGTTTCACACTAATAATTCTATCTTCTATAGCTGCATTATACAGTCATCCCAACATAACTTGCGTCAGGATACAAAATTGGTTCTCCAATGTCTCTGTTGACTTCAGATATACATTCTATAGGTTTTTTAATATTGTTCTATTTGTTTATTTAGTTTTTCATCTCAAGTTATTCTTTAATATTTGTTATAAAACAATATAATTTTTTGCTTTCAAATCCTTTGTATTTGGTTGATACAGCTCAAAACTGGAGTGACTTCTCCAGATTTTAAGATACAAGTCACAAATAGTACTCAAATTTAATCTATTTATGATCCCTTCCATTTGGCTTCCCATGTGAAAAATGTTCCATCCATGGTTCCATGACCTCAACTGATTTTCTTTCATCTGAGAAGTTCTCTCAGGGAATCCTTCATGCTATCTTTCTTTTAGGCTTAGCTGTGGGTAAAGGTTTTTACCTTTGTAAATCCCCAATTCAAATTTCTCTATGGCTACATTTCTTTATGTATCAGTCCCTATTTCTGAATCAGCTTAGTTGGAGCTGAATCTTTTGATTAGAATTCTATTTTCATTCCTTGAGTAGAATTTGTTATAAATTCTCCATTCCTCCCACAATCTCAATCTGAGTGAAAGACTATACAGCTTCTAATATCCATTTAGCTAAAATCACCTTCATGTGATGTATATCTCAATAGTATGGAGTATTTTCATGTATATTTTTTCGTTATGTTCCTCTATTCTTAGTTACAGGATGATATATTTAAGTGAAAACAAATAAATAATTTAACATTTATATTATTCATTTGGAATGCGCAAAGAATCCCATAAATAAAATATCAATTTCTCTTAAATAATAAACATCAATTACTGAGTGATTAGAAACATTTTCTTTAATTTTGAATTTTTAATTCTGTTATTTATAAGATTGAGTATTATTTGACATTATTGGAGATTTTGAATTAAGTAAAGAAATATATATTCAATATAGAATATTAATTCAGTATGAATGATATGAAGGAAAAACAACTGTATGTTAATTAAATTTCTTCCATTAATATGCAAAGCTGAATTTTATTACCATACCTTTGAGAGCCTAATTGACTAAGAACCCAACTAATTTTATTGACTATCAGGTATACAAAATCCTAAATTAAAATCATCCATTTATTTCACAAATTAATTTTTATTCAACTAAAGCTCTTGAAAATCCCCAAAATTTTCTTCAAATGTGTGAAAAATCTTCAAATAAGGGATTTTAATAAATTAAAATTTCCCACTCTCCACCATCAAATTTTAATTTTAATAAAGACTCAAGTATAACTATTAGATTCCTTTAAAATTTATAAATCTGCTTCTATGCACACATATCCATGGTACAGCTCAAAATTTGTTAAAAATACCTAGAAGCTTGAAAATTATGAAGTTCCCTCTCACTTTGACCAAAATGAAAGTATTCATATCCAAAACCTGCTATAATGATATCCATTTTCTCAAAAATAAAATCAATATAGAACCCTCTCAGCTCCTATTTTGGTTAATAATGTAGAGGATCTCAAAATACTATTATCCTCTATTCTGTTCATTTATCAAATATTATTTGAATCCAAACCAATATTAGTTTTTTAACTTAATTGAAGTTCTTTGTTTTTTAAGTTGAATATTCTTTTTTTCTTAATCAATGGTCTAGTAATATATTGATAATCTTAGATACCAATATCAAAACTTATATTTATATTTATTGAGATATTCTGCAATTAAAAGTATATCTCAATAACCCTTTATTTCAAATTTGCTTCTATCTCTCTATTTAATAATCTCAAACTGATATTCATTGAGAATTTAAATACCTTTATAAAATCAAAATCCATTAAAACTTATTAAATCAAAGACAATTAGGCCACATTATCATACTTTAATAATAAAATGGAAGTTTCTTCATTATAATTAATTCCCTTTATCCTCTTATCACAATGAAATGACCGCATCTTCAAAAATTAAACCAATGAGAACCTGAAAATTTGAGGAAATTCCTATTCATTGTTCTATTTCCAAGAAGTAACTACTTACCTGAGCGAATCTAATCAAACACAGTGCCAAAATATTTATCAAAAATTTTCAATAAATAATGTATTCCTTATTCTTCTCCAGTATGCATGCATTTCATGTTTGATATATACTCCTTTATTTAGTATTACTCTAGATCCTTGTATTCAATTTTACTTTTACTTTTTAAACTACAAAATGAATTCATTTGAGAATATTGGGAGGGTAAGGAAACAAGTACTATCATCTTTTGCTGAATTATCTATTATATAAGCTCAAGAAAAGCGGTACCCTGTAATTTCTATTTCCATTGGTTGTCTCATTTTCTCCCACAATATGAGCTTTCTTTCAAAATTTCCTCAAAGTCACATTAAATTCTTTAGTCTCTCTATTAATTTCATAGAAGCTAATGTAAGTAGTTGAATTTATTGGGATAAATTCCAAATGAAAATACCAAGTTACAACTACTGTTCTATGGACATATATTTCTAGCTATTTTCAAGAATTCCATGTAAAAATTACTTGGGACCAGTATATCAGAATATTATGGATTATTCAGCATAATTCATAATATATCCTTTGATATGCATAATTACTTCAGAGCCATTAACTGAATATCTTCACTCATCTAAGCTCTGTATTATATCATCTTTCAAAGGGAATGCATAAGATAACTTCAAATAATAATCCCAAATTTCAAGGGTGCTTAAGATAGTTCAGGTTGTATATAGATATATCAGCTCAAGGGATGTTCAATTTAACCTTCATAATCTCTCATTAGTAAAAAATTCAAAATCTTATTAATAAAAACTCATATGTTTGTAGATAATCTGGTATGTACACTTATTATTGCTTCCTATATTTCTGAAGTGATTCCCTATTGAATGGTATATTATACCCTTTCAAATTGAATCTGTTTGTTTTTTTCTATCTGATAGTATTGATTATTTATTCAGAGTAAACACTCTTTTACTTTGGAAATATTTTCTCTGTAACATTTTCATTGGTTATTCCAACAAAATACCTCCATTTATTTTGTTGAGTAATAATCAGATAAGTATTAGCTGTATAAATCCTTGGATTTTAATACAAATTATAGTTTTATTTTTATTTTTTTCATTCAAAATTTAAAATAGATACATTTTTTGGATGAAATATTCAGCCATTCTCATATTTAATATTGGTAAATAAACTTTTAATAAGCTGATTCTTACTAATAATTCATAAATTCTATATGCTTAATGAATATTTTATAAAGAATTTTGAGTTAAATCTAATTTTTATTTTGCCAAAATTGATCATAAATATACCAGAGAAAAAATAATGCCAATGAAAACAAGGAATGATTTTTAAATTTATTCATAAACACCATAATAATTAAGTAGGAAATATTTGTGAGCCTTAGAGGTAATTTCATATACCCAAAAGAGAACAAATACAAAAATAACATATTAATATAAATAAAATGAATTTATTCATATTATTAAAATAAAAATCAAAATATAAATATAAAATTATATTAAAAATAAAAAATTAATTACAATTCAAAAATAAAATTACATTTATACTTGAAAAAATTAAGTAAAAATAAAATGTTTAACAAAATTGTGAAAAAATAAATAAATTTGGAAAAAATTTAAATAAAGATTATTATAACTTTTTATCCAATAAATAAACACATAAAAATTATTTCACCATTGGATTCCTCATAAAAAATCAGGTGGGGTCACCTCTGAGTGAAATTCTTGTAACTCAACTCTAAATAAGCTTAAATTAAGTTTTTAGTATTTTCAATACAAAAGTTGAAAATACTCAAAACCTTAATTTAATTCACACCACATGTGGTGTTAACCATCAATTTTTGTGTTAAAATTGAGGTGTTGTGTTTAGTTTAGAAGTTATGAGAAATTGAAGTATTTTCAATTGAATTCAATTGAAATGTCAAAATGTGCGCGTGTATTACATAAGTGAACTTTGATTTATATATGAGGTGTCAATTATTACTGTATTATACTGTACAATTGAACTGAATTACATATGTAAATTATAAGTATAATACATGATGAGGAATTAAAGGAAAAATAAATTGGAAAGATTAAATTTGGGGGGGAAAAGGAACTCCAGCTCTAAGGGGGAGCTAGACCCCCAAAATCCTTGCTGACAGGCGTGGGATGTCAAAATTCACGCAAAATTTCATCACTTTTGGCCTGGAATTGAGTTACAGGGTCTGTGGACTCAATTGATGATGAGGTTTTGATACTAACTGGGGTAGTTTTAGCTGTTGCCAAGAGGGTAAAACTACCCTTAATATAAAACAACCATAGTAAAACCAGCTTTAAATGGTTTCTACGCCTCTTACACACATTCTGACGTGTTTTGAAGGCTCCAGGCCTGGTATTGCTATAGTAATGGCTGATTTAAGGGTCTAAAATGGCTAAAAATGGCTTAAACCAGCCCTTTTTGGTCTAAACCAGGGTTCAATGATGCCATAATTGGCTTTTCTGTTGTCAAACTGTTTTTCACGACTGACAAGAGTAAAATTTACTTTTGGAGTAAGAGAATTGATGGCTATAAAAGAATGTCTTCTTTGCCCCACTTTTCTCTTCATGTTAGAATCTTTTCCTTTTATAATTAGTTTAAACATTGTTAAACCAATCAATAAAAGATTCCAACTACCTTTCTTATATCATTTTAAACCTTTTAAACCACGTGAAAAAATCATTATAATCATTGTTTGTAACTTTTATAATCATTTTTACCCCTGAACCACCCCAAAAGTGAATTAAAGCATCTTTCATCACTGTAAACTTTGTCACTTTGTTTCCAAATTCACTCTGGTCACTTTTGGGCGTGTTTTCTCTTTAATATTCTTTTTAAAGACTTTGTTCTTTAATTAATTGCTTGCAGTTCTTTGCTCAATTAATTCCAATTGAAATTGCTCTTGAAGAAATTTCTTTTGTAGCCTTAAAATATCTCTTGTAGAGTATTTTTTGGATAAATTTTTATTGTTGGTAAAACAATAAATTTTTATAATATTATTGTTTTATACTAATAAAGCTATAAACAATAAAATTGGTGTGTTTTCTCTTAAAAATAATATTCCATACTATTTTTAATTGATTTTTACCTTATACAAATTTTGAGGACAGGAAAAGTACTTGATTTTTAATCAAAGTTTCATATCCACACCTTACATTTGGGGGCCCAGCCATGATATTTTACCTGTGACATATTTTTTTTTACTCCTTTTAAATATTTTTCTTATATTGAAAAATCTAAAAACATATAAAAAATACTTATAATTCAAAAAATCCATAAAAAATAACCTTTTTTCATATTATAAGTGAGGCTTATATTTTTATTTCTTTTTTGAAATAACCCTTTTTTTTAATTAATTAATTGGCTTTTTCATTAATTTTAGTGTCTGACAACGTGGTAAGACAAGAAAACATTGAAACAGCCTCAACAGTAACCAGCATTATCCCTGCCAGTACTGTTAATTCTGATCATAATAGTACTGTTATTGTGACTCAAAATAACCAACCTGAACCAATATCTTCTGAATTAATTAACTTGGACATACGTAATACTTTTCAGAAAGCTAAGAATTTGGCCAATAGTAAGTTTTTTGACGTAAAAATACTATTTTAAGCCTTTTTAAACCATAATTATGCCTTCAACCAGGTCAGGAGCCAGCTACAACCCCTCAAGCAGCTCCCAAAAAGGTAATAGATGTGATTATGGCAGAGGCCAACCAGGTACAGAAGGAAAAGGGTCAGTTGATGACTTCCAAACAACTAAATTGGGTCATTCTGAAGCTGATAATACTCTTTTACCTTCAAAAAGAGCTGACACCGCCACAACAAGCCTCTGTGGACATATACAAAGCCAGCCACAGTGCATAAAACAATGCACTTCAATTCAAGGAGTACCAGATCCTTGCAGACCTGTGGAAGAATTGCATGAATTCTTACCTGACAGTAAGAAAATTCCTGGGCCATCCCAACACTTGCAAATTGCTCAATGGATGGCATCCATTGATGGAGAAGAAAAACATGATGCTTTTGACACTGGAATGGAGGAAAAACAACCCTCCACCACCCAAGCCAGTGCCAAAGACAGCCCCAGTGGCCAGCAGCAGCAATTCCAACGTGAAAAAACAGCCACAAGTTCCAAACAAAGGCAAAGGGAGGGCACCAGCCCCAAAGCCTTACAGCCAGGGCTACAGAATCCCAAAGATTCAGCAGGATGCCATGGAAAATGTATTTCAGATGGCCAGAACCATGATGGAATTACAGAAGAAGGATGAAGCCAGATTAAGATTCCAGAAATGATTTCTGATATATTTGATTCCATCCCAGAGTTGTATGATGCTATAAATGACGTGAAAAAACATCTTTCTGATAAAAATGAAACCATTTGTAACAACATTAAAACAAACAACCTGAGTCTGTGCCAAATTAATGAAACACTTATGTGTTTTGAAAAAGTATTAAGAACAATTAAAAATTCCAATAATGATAATTCTTCTAACAATAAAATAAATGAACAATCTGCCATTATTAAAGAATTAACAGATAAATATTCTAAATTCAATATTGATGACATAATTGAAACAAGAATTAAACAAGCCATAAATATTATCAAAACAGATAACAAGAAAGTCCTTGATGACATTTCAAATTCATTTACTGAAGTAAAGACATATACCATTGCCTTGGAAAAGTGTTTTGATGCTTCACAAGAAGAAGTATCAAAATTATCAATTAAATTGAATGAAGTCACTTCTGATAATACAAGACAGACAGAGTTATGGCAAGAACTTACACATAAGGAAGACATGTATAAAATTGAAGTAATAAATTTAATACAAAGCTTCCAACATGAATACAGAAATTCCCAAAGTTGTAGCAACAGTAAAATGAATGACATTGAACAAATACTGAACACCTTACCAAGAATGTATACACCTCTAAATCAAAATGAGGGCACAAAAATTCCAAATCCACAAGTATTGGATCCTGATAGTTCACAATTAAAACATGAATTATCCACTTCTTTTCATAACTTGGAACCATCAATGGGCCAAGCACTCTTGAAAGAAGTCCCAAAACTTAAGGAATGGCCTCACTTCAGTGGTGAAGGAGAGTATGACCATATGGAAATCATTAGAGGTATTGACATGATCAAAGAGGATTTTGAATTACCAGACAGATTGGTAACAGCCAGGTTTAACACCTTGTTTACCAGATCAGCTCACAGATGGTACATCAAAATAAGACAAGCACATGGACACCAGAGTTGGACTTGGTGGAAAACCCAAATCATCAACAAATGGGGAAATGATGCTTGGAGGTTTAAAGTTGAAACAGACTTTGAATCTGCCAAATTTAATGCTGATAAAGACAAAGCTTTACCATGGTTTTTCCAACAAAAGGACATATTAACAGCATTATATCCTGACATGTCAGAATTTATGATCCATAGAAAAATTCTGAGACAATGTGGAGGTGACTTAGAGCATGCTGTCAAAAGCAGGACTACTGAACAATCTTCAGCAGAGGATATTATCAATATACTAGAAGAAGTAACCACCAGAACCAAAATTGGTTCTAGTAGGGTGAATCTCAAAACAAGGTTTAATACACCTTGGAAAGATTGTGTGGACAAAAACCCCAAAGAAAATTCTAGTAATATTAAATATAAATCTGCAGATACAGTCAGAAAATGCCATATTTGCCAAAGCACCACCCATTTAGCCAATACATGTCCAAAAAGGGGGAAAATCAATGAAATTGACATTGAAAAGGGACCAGATGTTGAAAAAGAAGACATAATTGAAGACAATTCAGATGATAAGTCATCCATATTTTCTGAATCTTCAAAAGATATAGAAAATATCAATGCCACTTTTGACATCATGGAATCTTATTCCCACTTACCACAATTGAGCAATGGTCAAGTTGATTTATCAAAAGTTCAAGATGCACAACTTATGAAGACAAAACCAAACAGAGGAAAAGGTTATACAGCTGGTAATTCCTGTATAACAGAAGTGGTGATTGACAACAAGCCCACAAAACGTTTGCTTGACCCAGGAGCCTTCTGCTCTTGTGTTGGAAAATCTTTTCTTAAGACTTGTGTACCAAATTTTGAAGACCAATTGTTACCAATTGATGGTATAAAATTCAACAGTGCAAGTAACCCAATGAAAGCATTAGGAATCTTTGAGACCAATGTCATATTCCCACACATAAATGGGAATTTAAGGATCACAGTTGAATTTGTTGTTATGGAAAATTGCTCTAGTACCCATTTTATATTGGGAAATGACTATTTAATCATGTATGGAATAGATTTACATAATAACAAAGACAGATACTTTACAATTGGGGACAATAAGCGCCAGAAATTTGCCTTTTTACCATTTAAAAGACAAATTACAGTAAACAAAGTATCACCAGTCAACTTAGAGTTAGAGAAATTCAAGTCTGAACAGTTGAATGAAGCTGAAATAAGCCTTCATCTGACTGATAAACAAGAAAATGAACTTTCTTCCTGTTTGTATGACCACAGAGGAGCATTTGCTACAGACAAAGAACCCCTGGGAGCAATTGCTGGTCATGAAGTTGACATCATTCTTAACATTAAGAGACCTTATCCACCACTCTTAAGAAGACCTGCTTATCCAGCAAGTCCAAAATCAAGAGAAGCTCTAGAAATTCATATCAAAGAACTTCTGGACCTTGGTGTAATAAGAAAAGTAGGCCACAATGAGGAAGTAGAAATAACTACACCAGTTATAGTGGTGTGGCATAATGGAAAATCCAGAATGGTTGGGGACTTTAGAGCTCTGAACACTTACACTGTCCCAGACAGATACCCAATACCAAAAATCCAAATTGCCCTTACTCAAATATCTCAAGCAGTGTATATAACCACTATGGATGCCCTTAAAGGATTCCATCAAAATGTGGTAACACCAAGAGCAAGAAAATAC
Source organism: Austropuccinia psidii (assembly GCA_023105745.1). Taxonomy (NCBI): domain Eukaryota; kingdom Fungi; phylum Basidiomycota; class Pucciniomycetes; order Pucciniales; family Sphaerophragmiaceae; genus Austropuccinia; species Austropuccinia psidii. Next base: position 40,508,659 of record JALGQZ010000003.1, read on the forward strand.
TTGAGAATTATTGTTCATTGTGGAGTGTATGAATACTTCAGGATGCCCTTTGGTATCAAAAATGCACCTTCACACTTCCAAAGAATGATGAATGAAATCTTCCCTGAAGAACTCTCAGAGGGATGGTTAATCATTTACATTGATGACATTATTATCTGTTCAAAGACTTGGGAGGAGCACATTTACAGATTATCAAGAGTTTTGACAAGAATCCAATCAGTAAACATGAAAATCTCCTTGAAAAAATGTCATTTTGGATTTAAAGAACTTAAAGCATTAGGACATGTTGTATCTGGTTTGTCCCTTGGAATTGACAAAAACAAAGTTGCAGCAGTATTGTTAAAACCCATGCCTCAGAATAAGAAGGAAATTCAGTCATTCTTAGGTTTTGCAGGATATTACAGGCAACACATTAAATATTTGTCATCCATAGCAAGACCACTTTATAAGTTGTGTGACAAAGACACAGTATTTGAAATGACTGTTGACAGAGTCAAAGCTTTTGAGTCTCTAAGAGAAGCATTGACCACTGCTCCACTCTTACTGATTCCAGACTTTAAATTGCCTTTCAAACTGTATATTGATGCATCAGGGGATGGACTGGGTGCTGCACTTCACCAAGTTCAGATCATAAATGATAAGCCTGTAGAAGGACCCATATGTTTCATATCCAGGCAAATCAAACCAACTGAAGCCAGATATGGAGCAAGTCAAATGGAATGTGTATGCCTTGTCTGGGCCTTGGAAAAATTGAACTACTTTTTAGAGGGATGTGTTTTTGAAGTGATAACAGATTGTACAGCTGTCAAATCACTTTTGAACATGAAAACACCCAACAGACACATGCTCAGATGGCAAATAGCCATACAAGAATACAGAGGCAATATGACTATTGTTCATAAGGATGGGAATATTCATAAGAATGCAGATGGACTAAGCAGATGGCCATTACCAAATAATATTGATAATCCTGCTTATGTGCCAGAAGAAGCTTCACCACAAATTCCAATAGAAGGAATAAGTGTTACAGACTTAAACACCACCTTCTTTGAAGAAGTCAGAAGTAGTTACACCCAAGATAAGAATTGTAGCATCTTGTGCCAATTACTTAACAAAGACTGTAAAGACAACTCTCTAATACATGCCTTGGATGAAGTATGGAGAAACTCTTATGATGAAGGAAGATTTCACCTATTGGATGGTATAATTTACCACAGAACCAAGCACACATGTGTAATGACAGTTGTAGACAGGTCATTAATCAATCTTGGACTGAAAGAATGCCATGATAGTCCCTTTTCAGGACATCTATCTAAAGACAGAACAAGAGAAAAAGTAAAGACCTGCATATGGTGGCCAATGTGGCAGAAAGATGTTGCAGAGTATTGCAAAACCTGTGACAGATGCCAAAAGGCAAATAAATCCACAGGCAAAAGACTTGGAAATATGACAAAAATCCAAGAACCAAACAGACCTTGGGAAATTGTCCATATGGATTGGGTAACTGGCCTACCACCAGGAGGTGACAGGAGCTATAATGCTTGCCTAGTAATTGTGGACAGATTCAGTAAAACTCCAATCTTTTTACCATGTCACAAAGATGATACAGCCATGGATACAGCTCTTCTGATATGGAATAGAGTAGTGTCATGGACTGGGATATTTACAAATATCATCAGTGATAGAGATCCCAAATTCACTTCAGCACTATGGACAAATCTTCACCAATTATTTGGCACTAAACTGCCTTTCTCTACAGCCTACCACCCACAAAATGATGGCCTGGCTGGAAGAATGATCCAAACCTTAGAGGACATGGTGAGAAGATTTTGTGCATATGGCCTTGAATTCAAAGATTGTGATGTATTTACCCATGATTGGTGTACTCTGTTGCCAGCACTGGAATTAGTATATAAAACATCAATCCATGCCAGTACCAATCAGACTCCTGCTATTCTAGAAAAACAATGGAACCCCAAGTTACCCCAAGATTCCTTGAGGAAAGACTTAATTGAAATACATCCCACAGCTGCTAGCTTCAAAGTAATGCTAGACAAAGCTAGAAAGCATGCAGTAAGATGCATGGAGCATTCTTTTGCATATGCTAAAGACAAATGGGATAAATCACATGCATCTCCAGATTTCAAAGTGGGGGACCTAGTTCTTGTATCCACCACTAACTTCAATAACATCAAAGGATGTAAAAAGTTGAAAGACTCCTTTGCAGGACCTTTTGTGATTAAGGCCCTCCATGGAGAAAATGCTGTTGAAGTAGAGTTATCTGAAGAACTTAGCAACAAGCACCCCACATTTCCAGTAAGCTTGATAAAGCCATATAAATCTAGTGATTCTGAGAAATTTCCCTTGAGGAACAAGATTCCCCAAGTTATACCTCCTATTGAGACATCTGGTACTAAGAAAATTACCAAAGTTCTTAAAGAAAGAAAATTAAGAACTAAGAAAGTAAGGGAATACCTTGTTAGGTACAGTGACCCAACTTGTGAAGATGAATGGTTAGAAGAAAAAGATATACCAGAAGCTACCAAACTCCTAAGGAGATTCAGACACACTAGAAACACCAATATTACAAAGTAATATTCTTTTTTAGGGGGAGGGAATGTGAGCCTTAGAGGTAATTTCATATACCCAAAAGACCACAAATACAAAAATAACATATTAATATAAATAAAATGAATTTATTTATATTATTAAAATAAAAATCAAAATATAAATATAAAATTATATTAATAATAAAAAATTAATTACAATTTAAAAATAAAAATACATTAAATTCTGTAAGTATAAAATTACATTTATACTTGAAAAAATTAAGTAAAAATAAAATTTTTAACAAAATTATGAAAAAATAAATAAATTTGGAAAAAATTTAAATAAAAATTATTATAACTTTTTATCCAATGAATAAACACATAAAAGTTATTTCACCATTGGATTCCTCATAAAAAATCAGGTGGGGTCACCTCTGAGTGAAATTCTTGTAACTCAACTCTAAATAAGCTTAAATTAAGTTTTTAGTATTTTAAATACAAAAGTTGAAAATCCTCAAAACCTTAATTTAATTCACACCACATGTGGTGTTAACCATCAATTTTTGTGTTAAAATTGAGGTGTTGTGTTTAGTTTAGAAGTTATGAGGAATTGAAGTATTTTCAATTGAATTCAATTGAAATGTCAAAATGTGCGCGTGTATTACATAAGTGAACTTTGATTTACATATGAGGTGTCAATTATTACTGTATTATACTGTACAATTGAATTGAATTACATATGTAAATTATAAGTATAATACATGATGAGGAATTAAAGGAAAGATTAAATTTGGGGGGGAAAAGGAACTCCAGCTCTAAGGGGGAGCTAGACCCCCAAAGTCCTTGCTGACAGGCTTGGGATGTCAAAATTCACGCAAAAGTTCATCACTTTTGGCCTGGAATTGAGTTACAGGGTCTGTGGACTCAATTGATGATGAGGTTTTGATACTAACTGGGGTAGTTTTAGCTGTTGCCAAGAGGGTAAAACTACCCTTAAGATAAAACAACCATAGTAAAAACAGTTTTAACTGGTTTCTACGCCTCTTACACACATTATGACGTGTTTTGAAGGCTCTAGGCCTGGTATTGCTATAGTAATGGCTGATTTAAGGGTCTAAAATGGCTAAAAATGGCTTAAACCAGCCCTTTTTGGTCTAAACCAGGGTTCAATGATGCCATAATTGGCTTTTCTGTTGTCAGACTGTTTTTCACGACTGACAAGAGTAAAATTTACTTTTGGAGTAAGAGAATTGATGGCTATAAAAGAATGTCTTCTTTGCCCCACTTTTCTCTTCATGTTAGAATCTTTTCCTTTTATAATTAGTTTAAACATTGTTAAACCAATCAATAAAAGATTCCAACTACCTTTCTTATATCATTTTAAACCTTTTAAACCACGTGAAAAAATCATTATAATCATTTTTTGTAACTTTTATAATCATTTTTACCCCTGAACCACCCCAAAAGTGAATTAAAGCATCTTTCATCACTGTAAACTTTGTCACTTTGTTTCCAAATTCACTCTGGTCACTTTTGGGCGTGTTTTCTCTTTAATATTCTTTTTAAAGACTTTTTTCTTTAATTAATTGCTTGCAGTTCTTTGCTCAATTAATTCCAATTGAAATTTCTCTTGAAGAAATTTCTTTTGTAGCCTTAAAATATCTCTTGTAGAGTATTTTTTGGATAAATTTTTATTGTTGGTAAAACAATAAATTTTTATAATATTATTGTTTTATACTAATAAAGTTATAAACAATAAAATTGGCGTGTTTTCTCTTAAAAATAATATTCCATACTATTTTTAATTGATTTTTACCATATACAAATTTTGAGGACAGGAAAAGTACTTGATTTTTAATCAAAGTTTCATATCCACACCTTACAATATTTGAAATAATTAAATTTTTTTCAAAGCCCTGTTGATAATAATGGTGTATCTCAGATTTTTAATTTTATCATAACACACTAAGATTGAAAAAATCTATAGAAATACTTACTATATGGAATAAATGCTGAAAATTTCCATAAATTGATACTTTTTATTAAAAAGAAACATCTTTCATGTGGATTAATTATTATTATGTTTGATCTCTCATATATACCCATCATAACATGGAATTTACCTTAAATATTGAATATTTGGCCATAAAATACAAAGATTTAGGAAATGTTTCCTAATTTTGTTTGGATCAATGGGCATCCTGTTATATCATCAAGATATATTTATGGAAAACAGTCTATAGCATTCCAAATTCACAAGATAAGAATATGTTTGGAGGAACTCACCAAAACAGCCAACATTTTAAGGATTTATAAATTAAACCATATCTATAGTAGGAAAAAACTTTACATGAATATTTTATAGTTATTTTATATAGTTCTATTTACACCATAAATATTATAGTTCCTTGCCTCTCAGCCTGATTCCTGGAATGATTATCAATCTACCATAAGGTATAATCATAAGCCTAAGCCTATGTAATGTCTTAATTATCAAGAAAAGTCTCTTTAAAGCACTCTTCATAATAAATGAAATTTGTTTTTTTCATTCTTGAAACCATAACGCCTAAGGAAATAAAAAATTAAAATTCTACACTTTTGGTAGGTAGATACTCCGTTTGATATAATAATGAAAGAATAAAAAAAATCATGAATTACCTTGGTTTTCTACTTGAGCAAAAACACAAATATTTGTGCTTTATTCCTGTTCAACCTCATGAATAAGCTTTTATATTTATATGAAGTAAAAATTTAATTATCAAAAATCATGTCAAGCTTGATTTTTTCAAACCTTAATTACTCACTAAGATAAATGAAAAAATGATCAAAACTCTAACTATATTCAATATCAATACGACATAAATTCAAATTATGTGGGTATTTTTCAAAATAATTTATAAGTTAATATTTTAAATAGGACTTAAGGGCAATAATATAAATACTTATTTGGATTTATTTCTAAAAATTTAATTTTAAGCAATTTTTCATTCATATTTTGTGGAAATAAATCCTATTGTAGCTCCTTTAGTGAAATAATAACTTAAAAAGAATTGATGCCATTTTTTTTGAAAAACAAGAGAATATAAATTTCAAAATTGGTCCATTTCAAACAAAAAAACAAGCACTTAAGATCTAAATAACATGAAATTCATAAGCTTTCAAAAGTATCTTCATGAAATACATCAAGTTGGGGAATTGGGTTCCAAAAAAACTTTTGAGCATTTATAAATAGTTGAAATATGGCCTGAGAGGAGATTTAAGCTATATTATAATAGTCTCATGAATAGTACATTTGTGGAAGTGACTTTTCTAAGAATGGAAGAAATTAGTGGAGCTTTATTAATTGATATTTACTCAGAATTTTAAGTAAACTTCTTATGGTGGATGCAGGTAAAATAGATTTCTAACATAAAATGTCAAGTTTTAATATATAAAATACGTTCCTTTCAGAAAATCTGTTCAGTTTGTATTAGAACTTGTTTATATTTATTTTTTCCCCTTTTTCAGAAAAACATAATTTTCAAAAAGTATCATGTTCTCCTTTTACATATTAATTTAAAAATGAAGTCAAAAGACCTTTAAAGAAATAGTGTAATTATAATTTTCATTAATTATTTTTGTTCTGAAAATAATTATATTCAAGAACCTGGCTATCACATGAATATTTAATAATGATTTTTTAATCCCCTAAATACATCTTTCAGATAAATCACTATAAAATGAAAAGAAAAAATAAGAATTTATTTCATGAAATTACAAAATGGATAGAAACCAAATAGTGGTTACATAGAGTTGAAATTTGAAACTCAAGTTATTTCCTATGATTGATGATTGGCTTTGAATTCCTTTCATCATGTAATTTCATTTCAAATTTGTGATTATTGAAAAAAAAATTGGCTCATAGATTGGGAACCTGTCATGAGCTTGCAAGATTGTAGAAAAATATGAAAAGAGGAAATTTTCTGAGTGTCAATGGTTGGGATTACTTAATTAAAATAGATTTTCATTATGTCTTGCTTATGATATTTCTATTAGTACATGAATATGTGAAAAATCACTCAAAACAGTTAGAAAAAAATAAAAAAAAGCAATCAAGCTAGCAAAAATATCTGAAATTCTCTCAAAAGATAATATATTTCAATGAAAATGTGCCACCATATTTGACTGACAATAAATTTCAATCAAAACTTAGGGCTTATGTATCTTAATAAGATTTTCTTTATGTTTTAAACAAAAATAAATAGAAAACAGATTTAAGAGTGAAAAAACAGGTAAGTTTGTGAAATAATTTTCACACCTATTATTCATAGACAATAAATTGATATTAAATCTGTGTGTAAAAGGCTTTTCAGATTTTTGATGATTAGTTTAGGGCACACAACTTGTAAAAAAAGGAAAATAAATTGAAAGTATCTAAGCTTATGAATGAATCTTTCTCATGCAAAACAATATCTATATGATCCACATCAGATTTACTTTATGATATTTCAGCTAATCAATCTGAATTTGAGCTTCAAATCTTGGTATATAGACACCCAAAGTATGAAGAACATACAGAAAACCAATATCAAAAGTACAAATGAAGCTCCAATATCAAGAAATTATAACAAATGTAATCTTCCCTACACCAATGCTAGACCTTTTAACAGTTTAGTTCTTCTTATCAACACTTGTAATGAGGTTTAAGGCACAAAGATCATAGAAAAATATTTAAGATGAATGATGCATGTAAAACGCCTGAAAAGTTGTATCAAAAAAAATACTTATTAGTCTAAATATTATTTCAACATTAAACTATTGTCTCTGAGCTTATAACAAGCCTCATAATCTACATTTTAGCCTCTTTTTGGCTTATTGGGAGCACATATTATGGAGTAAATACTGAAAATGATCACAAAGATTCAAAAAAAATATATCAAAGGAGAGTGTGCTAAATGAAATATGACTTCCTAGATCGTCAATAAAAGGATATAAAGATTTATTCCCCCCCCAAATATTACCCAAAGCGCTTTCTATTGAGATTCTCGTGACACAGTCCATCAAGGTATTATGAAAGACTATTGAGAACCTTGGAAAAACTATATCAAGTTCAGCCACAAAAGCATACTTCTCATAAAAATCTACCTCGATAATTCAACAATGTGTGAATAAGTGGCATTTAACTTTATAATTATGGGTGAATGGGAAGAAACAATATGAAAAAAAGGTGGACATTAATTAAGTATTCGTAGAAATACGGACCTTTGTGCCACAAAAGCCTGAGTAAGGACTGAGAATCAATGAGCATTTTATTTACCTGAATATTTCCGCGAGACTCTGGATTAGTCAGTGAAAATTTGTCCTTTCATTCAAAAATCTTGATAGATTAAACCCTTCTCAGTAACAGAAAGCCTTTTCAACAGAATTATGTTATAAAAATCTCACTTTTTAAGATGATATTAAAGGTTTATCACCGATCTTACAATATTCATTTTAAAATGGATTGTTAAAAGACAACCTTCATATTTATAAGTTGAGCCATAGAGGTTTTCAAGTTTTGGTAAACCTCTTTCTTTGAAGGAGTTCTCCCCAGGTTTTCCGTCTGAATATGCTTTACTCCCATCATGGAAAATTCAAATTGTAAATTTACCATTAGAAAGAAAGGTATATTATATTGATGCAGGAGTTATTTCACTTAGAGTAATCAACATTAAATTTCTTAATAATAAATCAATACATTCAACATTTTCTTCATTTAATATGAAAAAATTGAATTAAAAGATTAGCAAGAAATTGATGCTTATCTTTTTTAAAAAGGCAGTCTCTTTGAAAGCTGTAATTAGAAGAGAGGTGGGTTCGAGACGGGGATTTCGAATTGAAGCAATCTAATTTCTGGAAACTGCTTTGGAGCACTCCAGGGTAAAGTTTTTTCAACAATAGTGTTGATCATCAGCCTATTTGAGCTAAGATATGAGAAATAGACTAAAAAAACACGGTATTATCACTCGCCAAACATTCCAAGATGTCGCAAAGGTCCGATTACTTCGTAGATAAAGCTTAAGGAATCAGAAATAATCTCAAATTAATTAAAGGAAAGCTATTTGAATTCATTTTCAAGAAATAATTATTGAGATTCTCAATATATATTTTACTATTGTTTTCGTTTTTGATTAAAATTTCCAAGTATTATTGCTTAATTATTGTCTAGGAATTTGATTTTAAAAGATATTCCAATTATTTCAAATGATTTTTTTTAAGTCTTTTCCAAATAAGTTAGCTAGTAGAAAATTATGTGATTAACTGTTCGCAGTTGATTATTTCGTAAAGCTTACTTGAACCACTAATTTCCATGAACAAAGGAGTAAAACATTCTTCAAAGCAAATATGCAGTAAAAGGGTAAGAGGTAACGCCTTTAAATTTGACTGAACAAGACAAATGTTGTAATTCTTTAAATCTTGCCGTCAAAATTACTTCTTGAAATAAACTCAAGGCTATTCCCATAGAAAAATGAGTCAAGATAAATTCACATTACCTCGTCTTTTCAGAATGCACTTATTGGTTTTAAAAACACCCAAGAAGACCAATTTCTTGGTTTCAGGAGGGGATTTTTCTCATGAATAGGAGTGTGCTTTTTATCTTTTGTTGAAGCTAAATACAGACCAGTCTTATGAAGTTTCAAGTGGAGACATGAAGTTATGTTTAATTTGGAAGGCTCTTTACTCGGCAAATGTGTCAAAGTGGCCCATGGAAGACATCTTGTACTAGTTTCATGTGAATTCCACGTTCATTCCAAGGCTTAAATGTGAGGTGAATGGATTCTGTGAGAGTCTTTTAACAGGAATTTTATCAAATATTGCTTTGATTTTTGATTTTTTTAAAAAAGTCAGTGCTGCGGTGTTAATGATTTAATGTGGTGGTCGCGACATGGCGGCTGAGGCGGAGTCATAAGCCGGGTTCGATCGATGATTTCGCGTTAAACGGACTCAATTCCACCACGATCAAATCTATCCATGACAGGTGAATTCATCAATCCATGAATGATTCCTTTCTTTTTATGAATCGATTTACAAATTTGCTGATCACTCCATCGAATTATTTTAATGAACCTTCGCAGACCTTTATTCAGGCTACGATTACGATCTTTTGTCATCTCAGGATCATAATAATGTTGGAATTCAGTCGTCTGGCTTGAATGACCCCAACGATCCAGAATATGCCTCACGTACAATCACCCAGGAGGATTGTTGGCAAGTCATCTCGGCTTTTTTCACCGAACGAAATCTTGTCAGTCAGCAAATCTCCTCATTCGATGGATTCGTCAATACAACCATGCAAGAGCTGGTAGATGAAACCGGCCCTTTGGTGCTTGAGCAATCAATGCAATATACGGACAAACCTTCTGATCAAACTGTTAGTCGGCTCTGAAACCTCAAATTTTAACATTTCAGTCTTTTGACTTGGAAACTTTTAATTCATTTCATTAGAGGCGTTATGAAATAATCTTTGGTCAAATCTATCTATCAAGACCAACTATGACCGAGTCAGACGGATCCGTTGAACCAATGTTTCCGAACGAAGCCCGCCTTCGTAATTTAACGTTTGTAACCGTTAACCCTCATTGCATCATTTTTAGCTTTGGTTAGACTCAAAAAACTCATTCTGATTTTTGCACGCTGTTAGGTATTCTTCTCCTCTATATGTTGATATGTCCAAAACAAACAAGGTGGGCACTGGCGAATTCGATGAAGAAACTGGTGAACAAATCTACGTGGTCGATAACAACGACAATACCGATGGCAAACCCCATCAGATTTACATAGGAAAAGTCTGTCAATCTTCTCATAAAATCTCTTTCCTTTCCTTTTTCTAATGTCTACATCGAATCTGAGCCCGAATTTTTATTTTTCATAGGTCCCCATCATGCTCCGCTCAGAATTTTGTATTTTGGACAAGTTGGAGGACTCAGGTCTCTATGAGCTTAATGAGTGTCCATTTGACCAAGTTAGTCAACTAATCATAGCTTAATATAAGCACTTGACCTTTTCCAATCATTCACCTATTGCCTACTCTTGCACAACCTCACTCATTCAATCATATTCACACCAATCACTCACAGGGTGGATACTTCATTATCAACGGATCGGAAAAAGTTCTGATTGCTCAGGAAAGGATGGCTGCAAACCATGTTTACGTATTTGCTAAAGCTGCACCATCCCCAGTCTCATTTTTAAGCGAGATTCGAAGCGCGGTTGAAAAAGGCAGTAAAACTATTAGTTCAATGCAGGTTAAGATGTATGGGGGCCACAAAGCTGAAAAAGCTGTTAGTCTTTTTGTCCCATAATCCACGCCATGTGATTTTTCTTCTTCTTTGTTTAGGAAACTTACTTAAACCTCTTACTTTTTACTTTTTTGGTAGGGCGGCGGTGCGACAATTAAAACTACTCTGCCTTACATTAGGAACGATATACCCATCGTCGTGGTCTTTCGAGCTCTGGGAATTATCCCTGATAAGGATATTCTTGAGCATATCTGCTATGATCGAAATGATATTGGAATGCTAGAGATGTTAAAACCATGTTTAGAAGATTCTTTTCCAATTCAGGAACAAGAAGTCAGTGGCTCAGTTTAAAACAGATCATTTTTATTAATAGCTGCTTTAAGTTGATTCAGGCTAATAGAGCTCTGGTCTTGGAATTTAGGTGGCGCTTGATTTTATTGGGCGAAGAGGCACAGCCACCGGCCTTTCCCGGGAAAAAAGATTAAAATATGCCGAAGAAATCCTTCAAAAGGAAATGTTACCTCATATTTCCATGTCAGAAGGTCAAAATGGTAAAAAGGCTTACTTTTTTGGCTACATGGTTCACAGACTATTGTTGGCTGCATTGGAAAGAAGAGACCTTGATGACCGTGATCATTTTGGAAAAAAACGCCTGGACCTTGCCGGACCTTTGCTGGCTGGCCTCTTCAGGATGCTTTTTCGAAAACTCACAAAAGACGTATATCGACATTTGCAAAAGGTATTTCTATTTTACTTTATTCTCTTTGACCATTTAAATCTTACCAGTATCTTTTTTTAGTGTGTTGAAGGCCATAAATCATTTAACCTTAATGCCGCAGTCAAGTCCAATACCATCACCAATGGACTCAAGTATTCTCTTGCGACTGGAAATTGGGGCGATCAAAAAAAAGCCATGCAATCCCGTGCGGGAGTCTCTCAGGTACTCAATCGTTACACATTTGCTTCCACTCTTTCTCATCTTCGAAGATGTAACACACCAATTGGGCGAGACGGAAAAATTGCTAAACCTCGTCAGCTACATAATTCACATTGGGGTATGGTTTGTCCAGCCGAAACACCCGAAGGGCAAGCATGTGGATTGGTAAAAAATTTGGCACTCATGTCTTACATATCGGTTGGGTCACCTTCCGCGCCGATTGTGGAATTTTTGGAAGAGTGGGGTATGGAAAGCCTCGATGAATTTTCGGCTGATATCTCAACTGGCACGAAAGTTTTTGTCAATGGCGTTTGGCAAGGGGTTCATAGAACGCCCGCCAGCCTGCTTGATACTATTAAAAGATTAAGAAGATGTGGAGATATTGAACCCGAAGTTTCTGTGATGAGAGATGTGAGGGAACGTGAAGTGAGGGTCTTTACTGATGCTGGAAGAGTCTGTCGACCGCTATTTATTGTGGAAAATCAACAATTATTGTTAAAAAAAGAACATGTTGAATGGCTCAGTAATGGATATGTTCATGCCAGCGATGACCCCGATGTTGAGCCACCTGAGGATGATGGTCAGCCGTTTGGATGGAGCCAATTAGTCGCGAGAGGTATTGTAGAATATTTGGATGCAGAGGAAGAAGAGACTGTAATGATTTGTATGACACCCGAAGAATTGGAACAGTCAAGAGAGTATCGCGAGACAGGGCAAATACCAAAAGAGATTTATGACCCAGCTGCTCGTTTGAAGGGAAATACCAGTATGTATTCTCACACTTGGACACATTGTGAGATTCATCCCGCAATGATCTTGGGAATTTGCGCTTCTATCATTCCCTTTCCTGATCACAATCAGGTTGGTTTCATCTTGATTACTTGAGCTGTAAAATAACCTGGCGTCAAGCTTTTTTAAACACATTCTAATGACGTCATGTGCTTAATCTTTAGTCTCCTCGTAATACTTATCAGTCGGCTATGGGCAAACAAGCCATGGGTGTTTATCTTACTAATTTTCGTTTGCGAATGGACACGATGGCCAACATCCTCTATTATCCGCAAAAACCTCTGGCAACAACCCGCTCTATGGAATATTTGCGGTTTCGAGAATTGCCTGCTGGCCAAAATGCAATTGTAGCCATTTTATGTTACTCTGGCTATAATCAAGAGGATTCCGTTATCATGAATCAGTCTTCGGTTGATCGAGGACTATTTCGCTCATTTTACTATCGTTCCTACATGGATCAAGAAAAAAAAGCAGGCGCATTACAAATGGAGGAATTTGAAAAACCGACAAGAGAAACGACGTTAAGGTTAAAGCATGGTACTTATGATAAATTGGATGACGATGGTATCATTACGCCTGGCACACGAGTATCCGGAGATGATATTATAATTGGTAAGACTGCACCAATACCGAAGGATAGTGAAGAGCTGGGGCAGAGGATGAAGACACATACTAAACGTGACGTGTCAATGCCACTGAAATCGACTGAAAATGGTATCATCGATCAAGTGTTGGTGACCACTAATCAGGACGGCTTGAAATTTGTCAAGGTGCGCATTCGTTCCACCAGGATACCTGAAACAGGTGATAAGTTCGCATCGCGACATGGGCAAAAGGGAACGGTTGGTATTTTATATAGACAGGAAGACATGCCATTCACATCAGAAGGAATATGTCCTGATGTCATTATTAATCCTCATGCGATTCCATCTCGGATGACGATTGGACATTTAGTCGAATGTCTGTTGAGTAAAGTATCTACAATTACTGGTAACGAGGGTGATGCAACGCCGTTTAGTGAGGTGACTGTAGAAGCTGTTTCAGCTCTCTTGAAACAAAACGGATACCAATCAAGAGGTTTGGAGATTATGTATAACGGTCACACTGGAAGAAAACTTCGAGCTCAATGTTACTTAGGTCCTACTTACTATCAAAGATTAAAGCATATGGTGAATGATAAAATACATTCTAGAGCTAGAGGACCGGTTCAAATTTTAACTCGTCAACCAGTAGAAGGTAGAAGTCGTGATGGTGGGTTGAGGTTTGGGGAGATGGAGGTTAGTTAATGTAACTCCTAACTCAGCGCTGCGAATATTATAAAAACTCATAATTCTTTTCTTTTTTGTCATCAAATCCCAGAGAGATTGTATGATTTCACATGGTATAGCAGCATTTTTAAAAGAAAGAATGTTCGATGTCAGTGATGCATATAGGGTACATGTTTGTGATATGTAAGTGGGCGATTCTGTTTAAAGCTATTTTTTTTGCTTTCAAAAATCTTATGATTTTGATAAATCACGTTAAGTATTCTTAAGTTAATCAATTGTTTTTGTGATTTTAAGTTGCGGCATGGTAGCTATTGCCAATTTGAAAAAACAGTCATTTGAATGCAGAGCTTGTAGAAATAAAACAGCAAGTTAGTATGATTTTTTTTTTCTGGCACTTAAGTCAAAAAGTAGAATTCAATTGATTTTCCGTTTTCGTATTTCCTAGTTTCTCAAGTTTACATTCCATATGCTGCCAAACTTTTGTTCCAAGAATTACAAGCTATGAATATTGCTAGCAGGTAAGCTTAAAGCAAACTCCCCTTTTTTAAGGGGAGCTACGCGCTTTCGATTAAACTTGAAATCCAACCTGATGTTTTGCTTTTTTTTTGCGTTATTTCTAAACAATAAGGTTTATATTTGAAAGCGCTGGCGAACATATATCCAGAGGTGATATGGTAATGTAACAATGTAATTAGACTTTTGAGTTTTTATTATTGTATTTTTTCAAATTTTATGCTTGTCTCTTTTTGATGCTGATTTTCATGGAAAGAATAAACATAATTAATCAACTTTCTTTGCTTACTATGTAGAACTTGATTTGAGTTCCTTAGTATGATAAGCGTTTCAAGAAAAGCGAAGTCAACAAAGTTCAACCCAAAGATGCTGAAAGTATTGTATATCTAAACATCTCCCATACCCACTTGTATTCTTCATGGACTAGCTATTGCTTGGCCATCAATAATGGCTAATTTACTGAAATTAAATGATTTCTCGGTCAGCTTTCTGTTAGCTTATTTACCCTGCCCGTTGGTGTTAGAAATATTCTTTTGCACGGTACATGATTACATGCTAAGGATTCTAAAACCTAATTCATTGAGCCTAAGATGGCTTTGGTATTATATGCAGCTTCTTTATGATAAACATACAATGATTAATGCTGATGGCTTTTTGAGGGTAAAATCTCTGATCGTGACCTAATTTAAAAAAATTGCCTCAACTGGCAAAGGAGAAAGACCATGGAGGAATACAAATACTTTTATTAAGTTTTTTTTTTGGTTGTGAAATTAAATGAATCACTTATTCATGAAATCAAAGATTGATTTTTTCTAAAATATATTTTGGTGCAGTGTGTTTATTTGTTATCTGAAGAGCCACAGCAATTTCCATGAGGATTGACAGAATTTTGTATTTTCATGGAAATGAAAAAATTGAAAATTCCTGGGTTTTCTGAAGAACTGAATTTATCCAAGTTCACATAATAAGGAAAACTCTATCCAATTTTGTTTCCTAAATTTTACATTCAGTAATAATCACTTTCTCTGCGCACATATATTGGGGCTTGGTAAATCAATACCACCTTTCTGGTTAGAGAAAGGCAAGGCCATGTTTGTTGACCTTGCCCAACATTGATTTAGCAAGGTTTGGCCTCCAGATTCTTTTGGTCCAAATCAAAATTTTCTGTTTTACTTCTTCGAGGGAATAAAAGCCCCCAAAAAAGCTAAAAAAAGACCAATTGTCCAAAAGATTTTGGAAAAAAAGTGAGAATATAAACCTTACCCAAAAGGTTGCAGGTGTAAGGGAGGGTCATCTAAAGAAGTGCTATGGGATGGAATGAGGAAGTATTGGGAAATTGCAGGTAACTAGTTTTGAAGTACTAATAACTCCTGTAAAAAAGTGTGAAATGACCTATTGTCTTCTATTCTAATATACTTAACAAATCTTGGATGTAACAAATCAAAATGAAATTGAGTAAGTTTCTTTGCAACAACTGAAAAATTAATTGGGAAATTGTCATCAGAATTATCAATTACTATAAAATGATGAATGAAAAATAATAATGTGATTATCTCAAAGTCATAAAAGAACTTTGAGGTATGTAATAATCTGTCCTTTGATTGGGTCTTGAAGTAATAAAAATTCTTTATCTGGAGAATGGAAATAAAATGATAATATAAAGGTCTAACTTGATATTGGAACATGTTTCATTATTTTTTGGAAAAAAAAGAAGAATAAAATCTCTCAAAAGTAAATTTTTAATCTATAAAGGTAATAAAATTGTAATTTTTTCAATATAGATAAGAATTTGATGGCCATAGCTCCTCTTAAATGATATTTTATGCTGGTATTGAATAATGAAAAACATTAAATTATTATCATACAAGGATAACTATTATGGAATGGATAATGAAATATTTGAAATTGTATCAAGAGTCTCAGGGGGAGGTTTAAGGTTTGACTATGGAAAAATAAGTCAGGAATAGTTCATTTTTAACTCTTTACACTGTGAATGTCTATATTCATAAATAATGATAAGATAAAACCCATCAAAACAGAGAAATATATTGTAATTATGGCATAAAAATGATAATATTGTTCATTTGGAATAAATAATAAACAAGGCAGATATAAGATGATTATATATAAAAGACATATACTACTATAATAGGATTGATATATTGAAAATCAATTACCATTGCTAAAAACAAATGATAATTTAACAAGAACTGTTATTCAATTATAAAATAACAATTAATAGCTAAAATATTACCAATATTAAAGATACAACTAACATGGATAGCATTTATTTCAAAAAGAAAATATTTAATATGAATTTTATGATATATAACTATAACTGTAAGAGGAAGACCTAATTTCTGCACCTAAAGTGGAAATTTGAATTATTTTATGCCTAAATTATTAATCAAAAATGTAATAGACTATTTGTGAGCCCTAGAGGTATCTTCATTACTTGAAAGACCACAGAAAAGCAAAGCAAGCTATAATTAAAAATAAACTTTAAATATAGAAATGAAACTTGGCATGAAAATTGAATAATAACTTTATATTAAATTTTAAAAAAATGTAAAAATATATTTTTACTTGAAATAATGATGTAAAAACATTTTTTTATCAAAAATATTAAAAATAAAGTATTTTTTGGAAAAAAGTTAATAAAAATCATTATAATTTTTTTTCCAATAGGTAAAGATTAAAATTATTTCACCATTGGATTAATCATAAAAAATCAGGTGGGGTCACCTCTGAGTGAAATTTCTGTAACTCATCTCTAAATAGGCTTAGATTAATTTTTCAGTGTTTTCTGTATGAAAAGTTAAAAATCTTAAAAGCTGTAATTTATTTCACATCACATGTGGTGTTGAGATCAGAAATTATGTGGAATTGAAGTATTTTTAATTGAAATTTTAAAATGTGCATGTGTATTACATTAGTGAACTTAAATTCACATATGTGGAATTAATAACTACAGTTGTGTACTGTAATTTTGAAGTATAGTACATATTGAGGTATTAAAGGAAAAATAAATTGGAAAGATTAATCTTGGGGGGGAAGAAAGAAATCTTGGCCCCAAGATTGCCAGACTCCCCCAAATTCCTTACTGACAGGTGGGGGATGTCAAAATTCACACAAAGGTTGATCACTTTTGGCCTGAAATTGAGTCATCGGGTCTGTGGCTCAATTGATAATAAGGTTTTGATACCAAACATGCTAGTTTTAACTGTTTCCAACAGGGTAAAACTACCCTTAAGTTAATAAACAAGCAATAAAAATAATTTCAACTGGATTTCAGATCTCTTACACACACTCTGACATGTTTTGAAGGTGATAAACCAAGTATTACTATAGAAATGGCTGGTCTAAGAGACTATATTGGCTAAAACCAGCCCTCCTTTGGTCCAAAGCAGGATTTAATAAGGCCATAACTGTGAGACTTTGAGATATGACCACATATCCAAAAAGGTCACAAGAAAAACTTTATAATAATGATCTTAAAACTAGTGAAAATACCATAAATAGGTAAAAACTCTGAATTAACTCCAAATATAATGGGTAAACATGTGAAATAAATTACACCATTAGATCCCTCATGGTAAAATACACATATATCATTTTTATGGCATATCTGAAAAGTCAATAATTACTGAAGAATAAGTAATAATACCATAAAAAAGACATAAAATCTTATTTAACTCAGACACCAATTAAACAAAATGTGATTCAAATTAGACCATTGGATTCCTGATAAGAAACCACACATAATTTTTTTTTATTACAATTCTCTAAAGTCAATACTTAAGCAATTAAGCTGAATATATGCACTTTTTTGGTCAATGCATATATTCATGGTTTTTAGCTAATATCTCTTGAAATATAAAAGATAAAGAGTTAAACCAAAAATGAAGTCCCCACATAATTACTTTAAGAAAAGAAATATGAACTTTCTTTGACAAGCTATGAACAAGGTTATAACTTGTAAGGGTTTATTGAACAAAATCACTAGAGATGTTGACCACTTTGTTGTGAAAGTGGTCCAAACTTAAAAGAAGTAGATATTCAGATTCTACCAGATCATACGTGAATAATGATGTGACTTCTATCATAATGTTCAAGGTATAACCTCTTGAAATCAAGGTTTGAAGTTTAAAATAATGAATCCCGACAGAAAAGGTGAGATACAAGAAAAATCATCAAAAATAGAGTTTTGATGATGTAATAAAATAATCTTGGCAGTTTCATAAGGAAATGCCAAGCTATCAGAATTCACTCTCAGAATAACTGTAGTGTGTATAGCTCAAAAGGTATTAATGATCAAAGTTTAAGTTTAAAATTGATCATTTATGATCACTGTAAGGTTTGACTATGAAACAATAAGTAAAAATTACTAATATTTTACTTATTGTACTATGAATGTCCTTATAAATGAAATAAATAAGATAAAAAATAATTATAATTATGGCGTAAAAATAATTATATTATTAATAAAATATAATATAATAAAATAAATATATTAATATAAAATAATTAATATATTTAAAAGCACTTTATTATTGTTACAAACAAATAATAAAGGCATAAAAAATTGTTTTTTATTAATAAAAAAAAATTAATAACAATAATATTACCAATATTAAAGTTATAAATTAATATAAATACTATTTATATTAATTAAAGAATTCTTAAAATAATAATAAAGAGAAAATTATTATAATAAGAGAAAATAACCTACTTTTAACACTTAATATAATAATTTTGAAATATTTTACACCAAAAAATATAAATACAACCTTTTCAAATTGTATTTACAATAAAAATAAAGAGAAATTACTAATATTCTTGATTTTTACGTGGAAATGAGTTTTTAGAGAGATTTTTAGCAAAAACAATTAAATAAATGATTTAATCACGTCAAAATAGATGATTATAACAAAGTGGTCTTTGGTCTTTAATAATATAATAGTTTTATATATAAAGAATAAAGAAATTACCTTTGATTTAATTGATTTAATGTTTTTGATGCGTCTGAGGGGAGAATAGAGTAAAAAGAGCTCTATTTATAGTAAATACCTCCCTCCTAGAGTCCAGCAGGCTTCTAGTAGACATGTACTGATCATATCCACTGGAATTGATGAATATTTTAAGGTTTGGAGATGATTACATCATGATCAAACCATATTGCATCATTATTACACCATTATTTAGAGTTATCACTATAACTCTAAAGTTGATGACATCAGAGGCTTGGAAGAACCCCAATTTTTGTGGATTTTATTAGTTTTAATCATAAACTAATAGTATTCACCAATTTTATCACTCATATGACTGTTAAACTTAAATTAAGGTTACAGTGAGTGATCATAACTGCTCAAATTAAGCTCAAACTTTGATCTTTAATAAACTTTAGGTTTTACACGCTACAGTAATTCAGAGAGTGAATTCTGATAGCCTGACATAACCATATTATGCTGCCAAGAGCTGATCATTACATCATCAAAACTCTAATTTTGATAATTTTTCTTGTAACTCATCTTTTCTGTCGAAATTCAATATTTTAAACTTCAAATCATGATTTCAGGGGGTTATACCCTGAATTTAATAATAAAAATTACATCATTCTTCACAAATGAACTAGTAGAATCCCACTGTGTACTTTATTTTAAGTTTGGACCACTTTCACAACAAAGTGGTCAACAGCTCTGTTGATTTTTATCAATATTTCATCATAGGTTTTAACCTTGTTTATAAATTGTAAAATAAAGCTCATATCTGTGCTCTTACAGTAATTAAATGGTAACTTTATTTTTGGTTCATCACTCTATCTTGTACATTTTAAGAGATATTAGCTATGATCCTTGAATATATGCATTGACCAAAAAAGTGCATATATTCAGGTTAATTCCTTAAGTATTAACTTTGGTGATTAGCTCATTAATTGTTTCATGTGTGGAAGTTTATGGGGAATCCAATGGTACAATTAATTTCACATGTTGTTTCATTGGTTCTTGAAATAAATAAGGATTTATGGTTTTTATAAGGTATTATTCCTTATAACTCATTAAATATTGGTTTTACAGATATGCCATAAAAATGGTATATGTGTATTCTACCATGGGGAATCCAATGGTATAATTTATTTCACATTTTGATTCATTGGCTTTTAAGTTAAACCAAGTTTTGTACCAATTTATGGTATTTTTTGTATTTTTAAAGTAATTATTTTTAATGTGTAATTATTCTAAGTGATTTTAATATAATTATCTTGAAGGTATAATTGCTCTAAGTATCTTTTGTGACCTTATTGGGTATGTGGTCATATCTCAAAGGCTCACATTCCCTACCACCAAAAAAGATTGTACCACAATCTGATATGTGTGATTAGGGTATCATCCACTGTCCTACCTCATCAGTAGACTTTACCAGTCTTGAAGCTCAATAATGCTTGATTTTATTATTCTTTAGGTTTTATTTCATGTCTAAGCCTCCTTAGTAGTTTATCAGCATTTTTTATATCTTTCTCAAGTAGCCATTCATCTTCTTGAGTTGGATTTCTATACCTTACAAGGTATTCTCTTTCTTTTTTGTTTCTTGTCCTTCTTTCTTTAAGAACTTTCATAATTTTCTTTTCTTCTCCTTCTTCCAAAGGGGGGATTTCAAGTGGGGGTTTATTTCTTAGTGGAAATAATTCCTTGTCACTTGAGCTGTAAGGTTTTATTAGACTTACAGGGAAAGTTGGGTGTTTGTTCATTAAAACACCGGTGAGTTCCAATTGTACAGCATTGGGTCCATGAAGTGCTTTTATCATAAATGGTCCTGCAAAGGAATCTTTCAATTTCTTTGGTCCTTTTATGTTATTAAAATTAAGAGTTGATACCAACACAAAATCTCCTATTTTGAAGTCAGGTGGTTTATGAATTTTGTCCCATCTTTCCTTTTCATATTTGAAAGAGTCTTGCATGCATATGTTTGCATGGTGTCTTGCTTTGTCAAGCATTATTTTAAAGCTGATTGCTGTTGGGTGTATGTCCACTAAGTACTTTTGAGGGTATCATAAGGAAGTCTTGGATTCCAACCTTTTTCTAGCATTGCTGGTGTTTTTCCAGTAGAAGAATGGATTGATGTTTTATATGCCAGTTCCAGTTCTGGTATTAGTGTACACCAATCACGTGTAAAACCATCAGAATCTTTGAATTCTAGCCCATAAGCACAGAATCTTCTGATCATGCCTTCTAAGGTCTGTATCATTCTTTCTGCTAAACCATCAGTTTTAGGATGATAAGCTGTTGAGAATGATAACTTTGTCCCAAACAAGTTATGGAGATTTGTCCATAATGCTGAAGTGAACTTTGGGTCTGTGTCACTTATAATGTTTTGGAATAAGCCTGTGTGGCTAATGACTTTATTCTATACCATTATGGCTGTATCCATAGCTGTGTCATCTTTGTGACATGGTAAGAACATGGGAGTTTTACTGTACCTGTCAACTAACACTAGGCATGCATTATAACTCCTGTCTCCTCCTGGAGGTAATGCTGTTACCCAATCCATATGAACTATTTCCCATGGGGATTTTGGTTCTTGGATTTGGATCATCATTCCAAATTTCTTTCCTGTGGCTCTGTTGGCTTTTTGGCATCTGTCACAGGTTTGGCAGTACTCTGAAACATATTTCTTCCAATTTGGCCACCAAGAGCAGGTTTTCACCCTCTCTAGTGTCCTATCTTCTGAGAGATGTCCAGATGCAACACTATCATGACACTCATGTAAAATAGTGTTTATTAGTGTTCTATCTGTTAAGGTCATAACACATGTGTGTTTTGTTCTATGGTAGAGGATTCCATCAAGGAGGTGGAATCTTCCTTCATCATATGCCTTTTTCCATGTTTCATCTAGTTTTGATGAAAGTGATGGGTCTTTGCAGTCTTTCATTAGAAGTTGGCTTAAGATATGGCAATTCTTGTCTGTCTTATAGCTTTCTTTAACTTGGTTAAAGAATTCTGTGCCAATGTCTGTAACACATATTCCTTCTATATGGTGTTCTTCTTGTGGTACCCATGCTGGATTGTCAGGGGTATTTGCTAAAGCCCATCTGCTAAGACCATCTGCATTTTTATGAACATTTCCAGATTTATGCACAATAGTCATATTTCCTCTATATTCTTGGATAGCAATTTGCCATCTCAGCATATGTCTATTTGGGGTTTTCATGTTTAATAGAGATTTTACAGCATTACAGTCTGTGATTACATCAAATACTGTGCCATCCAAATAATAATGCAGTTTTTCTAAAGCCCACACTAAGCATAAGCATTCCATTTGGCTGGCTCCATAACTTGCTTCTGTTGGCTTTATCTGCCTTGAAATGAAACGAATTGGTCCTTCCACTGGTTTATCATTGATAATTTGTGTTTGGTGAAGTGCAGCACCTAGTCCTTCTCCACAAGAATCAATGTATAGTTTGAAGGGTAGTTTCCAATCTGGCATTAGAAGAAATGGGGCATTTGTTAGTGAATTTTTCAATTCTTCATATGCCTTGACCCTTTCTTCTGTCATTTCATAGACTGTTTGTTGGTCACATAATTTATATAAGGATTTGGCAATTTTTGCAAAGTCCTTTATATGCTGTCTATAGTAACCAGAAAATCCTAAAAATGATTGCATTTCTTTTTTTGGTTTGAGGCATTGGTTTAAGTAGTACTGCTGCCACTTTATTTTTGTCTATGCCTAGACTAAGGCCAGATACAACATGTCCTAGTGCTTTTAGCTCACTATATGCAAAATGACACTTTTTCAAGGAAATTTTCATATTTACTTGTACTATTTTCTGAAGTACTCTTTCTAGTCTTGTAAGGTGGCTTTCCCAAGTCTCTGAGCAGACTATAATATCATCAATATAGATAATTAACCATCCTTCTGATAATTCTTCAGGGAATATGGTATTCATCATTCTTTGATAATGGGAAGGTGCATTTTTTATCCCAAATGGCATTCTTAAGTATTCAAAAATTCCACTATGGACTATTATTCTTAGTAGTTTCTTCGCATTGTCTGTTAAGACATTTTGATGAAAACCCTTAAGAGCACCATAGCTGTAATGAACTTAGCTTGTGACAATTGGGTCAATGTCTCATGGATTCTAGGTATTGGATATCTGTCTGGAATGGTATAGGTGTTCAGGGCTCTGAAGTCTCCTACCATCCTTGATTTTCCATTATGCCAAGTTATAATGACAGGTGTAGTGACTTCTACCTGTTCATTATGTCCTACCTTTCTCAGTACTCCAAGGTCCATTAATTCTTTAATGTGTACCTCTAAGGCTTCTCTGGCTCTTGGACTAGTTGGGTAAGCTGGTCTCCTTAGTAAGGGTGGGTAAGGCTTTTCCACATTAAGAATTATGTCTACTTCATGCCCAATTATAGCACCTAGTGGCTCTTTGTCAGTTGCAAAGGCATTTTTGTACTTAAATAAGAGGTCAATTAGTTTTTCTTTCATTCTTTCTGTTAATTCTTGATTGAATTCTGCCTCTTTAAGTTGTTCAGATATAAAAAGATCCTTTTCTGGAATCTTTTCTTCATTCTTAATAGCTTTAATTTGTTTCTTGTTATTCAAGAAGCCAAACTTTTGTCTTTTGCTGTCTCCTATAGTAAAATATCTATCCTTCTGGTTAGAGATATCTATACCATAGATTGATAGGTAGTCATTTCCCAGGATAAAGTGATTACTGGTACAGTTGTCCATTACCACAAATTCCACTTTCATTCTGACACATTGTGAAGGATGAGGAAAAATTAGTGTTAAATCAATTATTCCAAGGGGCTTCATGCTCTCACTTGCACTACTGAATTTGACACCTTGTATTGGCATAAGTTTTTCTTGCCAGTCTGGGACAATGGTTTTTAAATAACTTTTGCCAACACAGGTGCAATATGCTCCTGTATCTAAGCTAACTTTTCCTTCTTGGTTATCAACCATAACAATACTTATACTTGATTTTCCAGCTGTATATCCCATTCCTCTTGCAGGTTTGGTTCTATACATTTTGGCATCTTGTATATTTGTCAGGTTTGTGTCAGATGTCCCAACTTGTGGTAAGTTTGAGTTAACATCCAGTACTTCATAAATTATATCAATATTATTAATTTGTGCATTAATTATATTGATTTCATCACTTTCAGAACTTTCTGACTCTTCTGTCTCTTTTTCAGAGTCAGATTCCTCCTCTTTGTCATTGTGGTTTTCTGTTTCCACTATTTCATTGATCTTTGCCTTTTTGAGGCAATTATTGGCTAAGTGTCCAATACCTCCACATTTATGGAATTTTCTTTGCTCATTATTGTTGGATGTATTGGGCTTGAAGGATTCTTTTAATTTATCTTTTTTGATAAATGGCTTATTTGGGCTTTTAATGTCCAATTTCTTCCAAGTTCTGCCAATTTTTGTTCTTGTCACTATATCTTCTAGTGCATTTATATATTCTTCTGTGGAGCATGGTTCTATACACCTGCTTCTCAGGGCATGTTCTAGTTCCCCTCCACATTTCTTAAGTATTTTCATGTGCACCATTTTTTGTGACATTTCTGGGTACAGTGCATTAAGCCTTTCAGCTTGTTTCAAGAACCAAGTTAAAGGTTTATCTTTCTCTGGGTCAAAGAAAGAATTTTCAAATGCATTTTCTATCTTATACCTCCAGGCATCATTTGCCCACTTGGTGATTATTTCTTGTTTCCACCAAGACCAGATATTTTTACCATTTGTTTGTCCTATGCCATAATACCATCTTTTTGCAGATTTATCAAACAATGAATGTAATCTTGCAGTGATTAATTCATCTGGTATGGCATAGTCTTCTTGTAACATGTCAATTGTTTTAATAAATGACATGTGGTAATATTCACCTTCTCCTGTGAATTCTGGCCATTCTTTTAATTGAGGTGCTTCCTTCATTAAGACTTGGTTATTATCTTGGTGACTCAAGTCTGTTATGAAAGGATTTGTCAATTCCTCTTTTGTTTTAACAGGGCTTCTTATATGAGAAAATGGAGTTGATAACTTTGGAATATTTGAATTAGCCTCATTCATTTTATCCATTTTTTCAGTAATAAGCCTTATTTCACTTTGAATATCATCTTTTAGATGCATTCTTGCTTCATCACTTTTTTCCACATGGTCCAAAAGTAATTTTTGGTGTGATGAAGTCTTTTCTTCAAATTTTTCTACAGAAATACTTAATTTGTTTAATTTTTCTGTAAGATTGTCAATACTCACATCATAATTGATTGTCAAAGTTTTCTCTTTGATATCACTTATGTATTTGTACAATTCTTGTTGTCCTTGTATTACTTTCTGAGTATTGTCAATTAATACTTTTGGTTTATTATTTTCAATCATAAATTTTATGTTATCAATTTCTTTCTTATTTTGTACAACAAGTTTGGTTAAAGATGATAAGCTATTATTTATTTCTTGGAAAGATTATAAACTATTTTTAATGTCTTTAAGAGGTAAAATACTATTTTTAAGCTCTGTTAAAGTATTTACAACATCAGGAGACAAGGTTATTTCTTTGGGAAATGGGGTTGTCTCATTCTTTGTTCCTCTTTGTCTTTGAATTCCATCAAAGTTCTGGCCATGTTGAAAACATTGTCCATGGCATCCTTTTGGATTTTTGGGATCCTGTAGCTTGGGGAATATGGTTTCCTCCAATTCTTTTTCTTGTTCTTCTTCCCTTCTTGGGGAAGTGGGTTGGCTTGGGGCTTGCTGGTAGAAGCTACTGGGGCTTCTTCCTTGGTTGCCTCCCTCTTTTTGGTGTGGTAATCCTTGATTTTTTTAATTTGAGGTTTGGATGACAGTGGATTCCATCCATTGGAGTATTTCACTATCTCCTCCTCTTTGAGGAACTTTTTCAGGATGTGCCATGAGTTCATCACTCCTTGGTGTATTTGAGGCAGCATTTCCCAATCTTTGTCCTTGTACACTGTGTAATACTGCTTGTACTGGCTCATGTAGATGTCTATTTGAGCCCTCTGAATGTGATTTGTACCTATTTGAGTTACTCATACTTAGCTCCAATTCAGGTTCAGATATCATGGGCATTTCTGGGACTTGCCTTTGGGATAAGGCACTTCCTTGTGTGGATTCTGTTCCACTGGGGATATTGCCCTTTCTTTTCCCTTTTGAGGGATCAGTTCTACCTCTGAGTCCAGCTCCATCTGATTGGATGGAGTATTGAAAACCTCTTCTGGTAGTCATAATTTAAGAAACAAAAAAATAAAAGTATTCTACGATAAAAATTCTTTTTATGGCAATTATAAAAGAGGTGCTCACCTTCAGAGTCTTGAATGGTGGGTCCTGGAAAGTCTAACTTCTTAGCTTTCTTTCTTTTAGTGATAACTGTTGTTGGAGAACTTTGACAAGTTTCTTCCACCCATCTCTCAACAGTAGTTTGGTTATCTTCTGTTGGGTTATCCTCAAACACTAAAAAAGACAAATAAATATAAGTCTTTTTATAAGAAGTGTTATTTTTTGGCAAGATATGGCAATTTTCCATGTAGAAATTGCTTTTATATATTTAAAAAATTGAAATGAATAAAGAAATGAATAAATATGAATAAAAATAACTTTTTTATTGGTTTTTAATATTTTTATTTTTATTTTTAAGGAATAAAATAAAAATTAATATGATTCTTTATAAAATTAAATTATAATAAAAATTATTCTTAATTTATAGAATATCTTTTTTAATCACTAGAGTCACTCAAAGAAAGTTCTTGCCAGTCTAAGGATGTGAAAAAACCACGTGTAAGACAGTACAATTGCTTTCCAAATGCCTCAATAGCTTTTAAAATAAATAAAATATAAAATTATTATATAATTTTATGATTATAAATATAATTTATTATTGCATAAACCCAATTAGAATCATTTTAAAGGTCTTTTAAGTAAATATCACGGCCAGGCCCCCAAATGTAAGGTTTGACTATGAAACAATAAGTAAAAATTACTAATATTTTACTTATTGTACTATGAATGTCCTTATAAATGAAATAAATAAGATAAAAAATAATTATAATAACAAAGAATTATTATAATTATGGCGTAAAAATAATTATATTATTAATAAAATATAATATAATAAAATAAATAGATTAATATACAATAATTAATATATTTAAAAGCACTTTATTATTGTTACAAACAAATAATAAAGGTGTAAAAAATTGTTTTTTATTAATAAAAAACAATTAATAACAATAATATTACCAATATTAAAGTTATAAATTAATATAAATACTATTTATATTAATTAAAGAATTCTTAAAATAATAATAAAGAGAAAATTATTATAATAAGAGAAAATAACCTACTTTTAACACTTAATATAATAATTTTGAAATATTTTACGCCAAAAAATATAAATACAACCTTTTCAAATTGTATTTACAATAAAAATAAAGAAAAATTACTAATATTCTTGATTTTTACGTGGAAATGAGTTTTTAGAGAGATTTTTAGCAAAAACAAGTAAATAAGTGATTTAATCACGTCAAAGTATGTGATTATAGCAAAGTGGTCTTTGGTCTTTAATAATATAATAGTTTTATATATAAATAATAAAGAAATTACCTTTGATTTAATTGATTTAATGTTTTTGATGCGTCTGAGGGGAGAATAGAGTAAAAAGAGCTCTATTTATAGTAAATACCTCCCTCCTAGAGTCCAGCAGGCTTCTAGTAGACGTGTACTGATCATATCCACTGGAATTGATCAATATGTTAAGGTTTGGATATGATTACATCATGATCAAACCATATTGCATCATTATTACACCATTATTTAGGGTTATCACTATAACTCTAAAGTTGATGACATCAGAGGCTTGGAAGAACCCCAATTTTCGTAGATTTTATTAGTTTTAATCATAAACTAATAGTATTCACCAATTTTATCACTCATATGACTGTTAAACTTAAATTAAGGTTACAGTGAGTGATCATAACTGCTCAAATTAAGCACAAACTTTGATCTTTAATAACTTTTAGGTTTTACACGTTACAGTAATTCAGAGAGTGAATTCTGAAAGTCTGACATAACCTTATTATGCTTCCAAGAGCTTTTCATTACATCATCAAAACTCTAATTTTGATGATTTTTCTTGTAACTCATCTTTTCTGTCAAAATTCAATATTTTAAACTTCAAATCATGATTTCAGGGGGTTATAGCCTGAATTTAATAATACAAATTACATCATTCTTCACGAATGAACTAGTAGAATCCAACTGTGTACTTTATCTTAAGTTTGGACCACTTTCACAACAAAGTGGTCAACAGCTCTGTTGATTTTTATCAATATTTCATCATAGGTTTTAACCTTGTTTATAAATTGTAAAATGAAGTTCATATCTGTGTTTTTACAGTAATTACATGGTAACTTTATTTTTCGTTCATCACTCTATCTTGTATAGTTTAAGAGATATTAGCTATGATCCTTGAATATATGCATTGACCAAAAAAGTGCATATATTCAGGTCAATTCCTTAAGTATTAACTTTGGTGATCAGCTCATTAATTGTTTTATGTGTGGACCTTCATGGGGAATTCAATGGTACAATTTATTCCACATGTTGTTCCATTGGTTCTTGAAATAAATAAGGATTTATGGTTTTTATAAGGTATTATTCCTCATAACTCATTAAATATTGGTTTTACAGATATGCCATAAAAATGGTATATGTGTATCTTACCATGGGGAATCCAATGGTATAATTTATGTCACATGTTTATTCATTGGTTTTTAAGTTAAACCAAGTTTTGTACCAGTTTATGGTATTTTTTGTATTTTTAAAGTAATTATTTTTAATGTGTAATTATTCTAAGTGATTTTAATATAATTATCTTAAAGTTATAATTGCTCTAAGTATCTTTTGTGACCTTATTGGTTATGTGGTCATATCTCAAAGGCTCACAATCACTCAATGTAATCTTACTTTAAGTTCAACAGCTATAAAAGTGATAAAACTGGTGGATACTATTAGATTATGATTCATAATAATACAATCCACTAATGTCACACTTTTTCCAAGCCTCTGATGTCATCAAACTTAGAGTAATAGTGATAACTCTAAATATAGGCCTAATAATGAGATAAGATGGTTTGATCATGATGTATTCATCACTAAAACTTAAAATAATGATCATTTCCAGTGGATACCATCAGGACACTTTTTCTAGAAGCCTACTGGACTCTAGAAGGGAGGTATCTACTATAAATAGAGCTCTTCTTACTCTATTTTCCCCTCAGATGCATCAAAACAATAAAACAATTAAATCAAAAGGTAAAATCTTTTTTCTTTATATATAATTACTTTATATTATCAGATACCAAAGGTAATATTTATTATAATCATCATTTTTGACATGATTACTTCAATTGTTCACTTGTAAAAATACCTGGTCTTGGTGGAAACAAGAAATAATCACCAAGTGGGCTAATGATGCCTGGAGGTACAAATTAGAAAATGCATTTGAAAATTCCTTCTTTGACCCAGACAAGGATAAAGCTTTGAATTGGTTCTTAAAACAAGCTGAAAGATTAAATGCACTGTACCAAGAAATTTCACAAAAAATTGTACACATGAAAATACTTAAGAAATGTGAAGGATAATTGGAACATGCCCTGAGAAGCAGGTGCATAGAACCATTCTCCACATAAGAGTATATCAATGCACTAGAAGAGATAGTGACAAAGACAAAAATTGGCAGAACTTGGAAGAAGTTGGACATTAAAATTCCAAATAAACCATTTATCAAGAAAGATAAACCAAGAGAAACCTTCAAGCCCAATACATCCAACAGTAATGAGCAAAGAAAGTGCCACAAATGTGGACGTATTGGACACTTAGCCAATAATTTCCTTAAAAAGCAAAAATCAATGAAATTGTGGAAAAAGAGGACCTTAATTATAAAGAAGAAGAATCTGAATCTGAAAAGGAAACTGAAGAATCAGAAACTTCTGAAAGTGATGAAATCAATAATATTGATTTGATATATGGAGTACTACATGTCAATTAAAACTTACCACAAGTTGGAACATCTGATACAAGCCTGACAAACATACAAGATGCCAAAATGTATAGAACCGAACCAGCAAGAGGGATGGGATATACAGCTAGAAAATCAAGTATAAGTATTGTCATGGTGGAAAACCAAGAGGAAAAAATGAACTTAGATACAGGAGCATATTGTACCTGTGTTGGTAAGAGCTATTTGAAAACAATTGTACCAGATTTGGAAGAAAGACTTATACCAATACAGGGAGTAAAGTTTAGTAGTGCAAGTGAAAGCATAAAGCCTCTTGGAATAATTGACTTAACACTCATTTTTCCTCACCCTTCACAATGTATCAGATTGAAAGTAGAGTTTGTAGTAATGGAAAATTGCACTAGTAACCATTTTATACTTGGAAATGACTAATTTTCAATTTATAGCATAGATATCTCTAATAAAAAAGATAGATATTTTACCATAGGAGACAATAAAAGACAAAAATTCGGTTTCTTCAATAACAAAAAGAAAATTACAGTTATTAAGAATTAAGAAAAAATCCCAGAAAAGGATTTTCTCCTAGCTGAACAGCTGAAAGAAGCAGAATTCAATCATGAATTAACAGAACAAATGAAGGAAAAATTGATTGACCTCTTATTTAAATATAAGAATGCCTTTGCAACTGACAAAGAACCACTAGGTGCCATAATTGGACATGAGGTAGATATAATCCTTAATGTGGGAAAACCTTATCCACCTCTATTAAGAAGACCAGCTTACCCAGCTAGCCCAAGAGCCAGAGAAGCTTTAGAGGTACACATTAAAGAATTAATAGACCTTGGAGTATTAAGAAACGTAGGACATGATGAACAGGTAGAGGTCACTACACCTGTCATTATAACTTGGCATAATGGAAAATCAAGGATGGTAGGGGACTTTAGAGCTCTAAACACCTATAATATCCCTGAAAGATATCTAATACCCAGAATACATGAGACATTAACACAATTATATCAGGGTAAGCTCATTGCAGCCATGGATACCTTAAAGGGTTTTCATCAAAATGTCTTAACAGACAATTCCAAAAAACTACTGAGGATAATAGTCCACTGTGGAATTTTTGAATATCTAAGAATGCCATTTGGTATAAAAAATGCATCTTCCCATTACCAAAGGATGATGAATACCATATTTCCTGAAGAGTTGTCAGAAGGATGGTTGATTATCTATATTGATGATATCATAGTTTTCTCAGAAACTTGGGATTGTCACTTAGAAAGACTACAAAGAGTCTTGCAAAAATGGTACAGGCAAACATGAAAATCTCCTTGAAAAAGTGTCATTTTGCATACAGTGAACTTAAAGCACTAGGACATGTTGTATCTGGACTAATTTTGGGCATAGATAAGAGCAAAGTAGCAGCAGTACTGTTGAAGCCAATGCCCCAAACCAAAAAAGAAATGCAATCATTTCTAGGATTTTCTGGTTATTACAGAAAGCATATAAAAGGCTTTTCAAGAATTGCTAAGTCCTTGTATAAGCTCTGTGACTGTTAGCCTGGGGCCTCTAATGTGGCTTCCAGTCTAATTATTAGTAATTTTAATAAAATAAAAAGGTAGTGGAATACTATCAGGTTAAATTGATAGAGACGTCACTATCAAAAAGGTATTTAATTGGTGGAATGGGCTTCACCAAAATGAAAAAAATACTAAAAGTAATTTGTAATTACTTCTATTTGAGAGATGTAATAACAATAAATTGTTATGAATTTATTTGTAAAAAAAATATATTCCTAAGAGCTCTGAGGAATCATTCTCAAGAAGAATGTTCCTCTTAGATTCTTTAGGTACAAAATCAAAATAAAACACAAATAGACTAATACATTTTTAATCATAAAGGGTATTGTTATAGTAAAAATATATGAAAAAAACAATATTTGGTTTTTATAGAAGCAAAGTCACTATATCAACAAAGTAAAATGGTGTTATAGAAAAAAGATTGCTATAGCTGAAAGTATTGAAGATTTGACTTGGTAACAAGATGATTATAGCAACAAATCTTGAATGAGTGACTTGTAAACAAAAATAGGAGAAAACAAAATTAAGAGTGAATTTACACAGATGAATTGAAATAATTCAAATAAAATTTAATGAAAGTGTTTGGAGTTTGTTTAGCATGTAATTCTTTTTATGCTTTCAGGCTCACAGTGACCAACAGACAGTTTATGAAATTACTGAAGAAAGAGTCAAGGCATATGAAGAATTAAAAAATTCCTTAACAAATTCCCCATTTGTTCTAATTCCAGATTGGAAACTACCCTTTAAACTATACATTGATGCTTGTGGAGAAGGACTAGGTGCTGCACTACACCAGACACAAATCATGAATGACAAACCTGCTGAAGGACCAATTTGCTTCGTTTCAAGACAAATAAAGCCAACAGAAGCAAGGTATGGAGCAAGCCAAATGGAATGCCTCTGCTTAGCGTGGGCTTTAAAAAGATTAAACTATTATTTGGATGAAACAGTGTTTGATGTAATTACAGATTGCAATGCTGTAAAATATTTTTTAAGCATGAAAACTCCAAATAGAAATATGCTAAGATGGCAAATTTCCATCCAAGAGTATAGAGGAAATATGACTATAGTTCATAAATATGGTAATATTCATAATAATTCAGATGGTCTTAGAAGATGGGCTCTGGCAAATACACCTGAAAATCCCAAATGGGTACCACAGGAAGAGCACCATACAGAAGGCATATGTGTCACAGATATTGCCACAGAATTCTTTGACCAAGTTAAACAAAGCTATAAAATGGAGAAGAGCTGCTAGATCTTATGCCAAATTCTAATGAAATACTGTAAAGACCCATCACTTTCATCAAAAGTAGATTAAATATGGAAAAAAGCATATGATTAAGGAAGATTTCACCTCCTTGAGGGAATCCTCTATCATAGAACTAAACATACAAGTGTAATGGCTTTAACAGATAGAACTCTGATAGACACTATACTACATGAATGTCATGATAGTGTTGCAGCTGGAAATCTCTCAGAAGACAGAACACTAGAGAGGGTAGAAACCTGCTCTTGGTGGCCAAATTGGAAGAAAGATGTTGCAGAATACTTCCAAACCTGCGACAGATGCCAGAAAGCAAACAGAGCCACAGAGAAAACATTTGGAATGATGGTCCAAATCCAGGAACCAAAATAACCTTGGGAAATAGTCCACATGGATTGGGTAACAGCCTTACCTCCAGGAGAAGACAGAAGTTACAATGCATGCCTAGTATTAGTTGACAGATATAGCAAAACTCCAATGTTCTTACCATTTCACAAGGATGATACAGCTATGGACACAGCCATAATGATATGTAATGAATTTATTAGCCACACATGCTTATTCCAAAATATCATAAGTGATAGGGACCCAAAATTCACTTCAGCATTATGGAAAAACCTCCATAACCTTTTTAGAGCAAAATTATCATTCTCAACAGCTTACCACTTGCAAACTGATGTTCTAGCAGAAAGAATGATACAGACCTTAGAAGATATGATCAGGAAATTCTGTGCTTATGGACTATAATTTAGAGATTCTTATGTTTTTACCCATGTTTGGTGTACATTAATACCAGCTCTTGAACTGGCATATAAAACATCAATCCATTCTTCAACTTGTAAAACATCAGCAACGCTAGAAAAAGGCTGGAATCCAACACTCCCTTATGATACCCTCAAAAAGGACTTAGTGGATATACACCCAACAGCAAGTAGCTTCAAATTAATTCTTGAAAAAGAAAGACACCATGCAAGCCGATGTATGAAAGATTCTTTCAAGTATGCAAAATAAAGATGGGATAAAAGTCATAAACCACCTGACTTCAAAATAGGAAACTTGGTCCTAGTTTCAACTCTAAATTTCAATAATATAAAAGGCCCAAAGAAATTGAAAGATTCCTTTTCAGGACCATTTATGATAAAAGTACTGCATGGACCTAATGCTGTGCAATTAGAGCTCACAGGTGAATTAATGAAAAAACACCCAAGTTTCCCTGTAAGTCTGATGAAACCTTACAGCTCAAGTGACAAGGAATTATTTCCACTAAGAAATACCCCCTTTAGAAGAAGGAGAAGAGAAGAAAATTGTGACAGTCCTTAAAGAAAGAAGGACAAGAAACAAAAAAGAAAGGGAATACCTTGTGAGGTATAGAAATCCAACGCAAGAAGATAAATGGCTACTTGAGAAGGATATAACAAATTCTGATAAATTATTAAGAAGGTTCAGACATGAAAGAAAACCTAAAGATTGAAAAATTAAGCATTATTGAGCTTCAAAACTAACAAAGTCTATTGAAGAGGTAGGAAAGTGGATGATACCCTAATTAACTATATCAGATTGTGGTACAATCTTTTCTGTTGGTAGGGAATGTGAGCCTTTGAGATATGGCCACATATCCAAAAAGGTCACAAGAAAATCTTCATAATAATTATACTCATAATAATTATCTTAAAACTAGTGAAAATAGCATAAATAGGTAAAAAATCCAAGTTAACTCTGAATCCAATGGGTAAAAATTTGAAATAAACTACACCATTAGATTCCTCATGGTAGAAGACACATATATCATTTTTATGTCATATCTGAAAAGTCAATAATTGCTGAAGAATAAGTAATAATACCATAAAAAAGACATAAATTCCCATTCAACTCAGACACCAATGAAACAGTATGTAAAATAGATTGCACCATTGGATTCATCATAAAAAAATACATATAAAACAATTTTATGACACTTCTCTAAAGTCAATACTTAAGGGATTAAGCTGAATATATGCACTTTTTTGGTCAATGCATATATTCATGGTTTTTAGCTAATATCTCTTGAAACATAAATGATAGAGAGTTAAGGCAAAAATTATTCACCACATAATTACTGTAAGAACACAGATATGAGCTTTATTTGACCAGCTATAAACAAGGTTATAACTTGTAAGGGTTTATTGAACAAAATCACTAGAGCTGTTGAACACTTTATTGTGAAAGTAGTCCAAACTTGAAAAAGATAGATATTCAGATTCTAATAGCTCATATGTCAATAATGATGTGATTTTTATCATAATATTCAAAGTATAATTCCTTGAAATCAAGGTTTGAAGTTTAAAATATTGAATTTTGACAGAAAAGATGAGATATAAGAAAAATAATCAAAAATAGAGTTTTGATTATGTAATGAAATTCCCTTGGAAGTCTAACAAGAAAATTCCAAGCTATCAGAATTCACTCTGAGAATAGCTTTAGCGTGTATAACTCAAAAGGTATCAATGATCAAAGTTTAAGTTTAAAATTGATTATTTATGATCCCTCACTGTAATCTTATTTTAGGTTTAAAAGCTATAAGAGTGATAAAACTGGTGAATACTATTATATTATGATTCATAATAATGAAATACACTAATCTTATGCTTTTTCCAAGCCTATGATGTCATCAAACTTAGAGTTATAGTGATAACTCTAAAGAATGGCGTAATAATGAGATAAGATGGTTTGATCATGGTGTAACCATCACTAAACCTTAACATACTGATTATTTCTAGTGGATACCATCATTACACCTCTACTAGAAGCCTACTGGACTCTAGAAGGGAGGTATTTACTATCAATAGAGCTCTTTTTACTCTATTTTCCCCTCAGATGCATGAAAACAATCAAACAATTAAATCAAAAGGTAAAATCTTTTTTCTTTATATATAATTACTTTATATTATCAAATACCAAAGGTAATATTTACTATAATCATCATTTTCGACATAAATACTTCAATTTTTCACTTGTAAAAATACCTGGTCTTGGTAGAAACAAGAAATAATCACCAAGTGGGCTAATCATGCCTGGAGGTACAAAATAGAAAATGCATTTGAAAATTCCTTCTTTCACCCAGACAAGGATAAACCTTTGACTTGGTTCTTAAAACAAGCTCAAAGATTAAATGCACTGTATCCACAAATCTCACAAAAGATTTTACACATGAAAATACTTAAGAAATGTGGAGGAGAATTGGAACATGCCCTGAGAAGCAGGTGTATAGAACCATTCTTCACATAAGAGTATATCAATGCACTAGAAGACATAGTGGAAAAGATAAGAAATGGCAGAACTTGAAAGAGGTTGGACATTAAAAGTCCAAAAAATCCAAGAGAAACTTTCAAGCCCAATACATCCAACAGTAATGCACAAAGAAAGTGCCACAAATGTGGAGATATTGGACACTTAGTCAATAATTGCCTTAAAAAAGCAGAAATCAATGAAATTGTGGAAGGCTTAGGCTTCTGCCAAGCCTATTATGTCATCAAACTTACATTTATAGTGATAACTCTAAATAATGGCATAACAATGAGATAAGATGTGTAAGGTGTGGATATGAAACTTTGATTAAAAATCAAGTACTTTTCCTGTCCTCAAGATTTGTATAAGGTAAAAAATCAATTGAAAATGGTATGAAATATGATTTTCAAGAGAAAACACGCCAATTTCATTGTTTATAACTTTATTAGTATAAAACAATAATATTATAAAAATTTATTGTTTTACCAACAATAAAAATTTATCCAAAAAATACTCTACAAGAGATATTTTAAGGCTACAAAAGAAATTTCTTCAAGAGCAATTTCAATTGGAATTAATTGAGCAAAGAAATGCAAGCAATTAATTAAAGAAAAAAGTCTTTAAAAAGAATATTAAAGAGAAAACACGCCCAAAAGTGACCAGAGTGAATTTGGAAACAAAGTGACAAAGTTAACAGTGATGAAAAATGCTTTAATTCACTTTTGGGGTGGTTCAGGGGTAACAATGATTATAAAAGTTACAAACAATGATTATAATAATTTTTTCATGTGGTTAAAAGGCTTAAAATGATATAAGAAAGGTGTTTGGAATCTTTTATTGATTGATTTAACAATGTTTAAACTAATTATAAAAGGAAAAGATTCTAACATGAAGAGAAAAGTGGGGAAAAGAAGACATTCTTGTATAGCGATCAATTCTCTTACTCCAAAAGGAAAATTTGCTCTTGTCAGCCGTGAAAAACAGTCTGACAACAGAAAAGCCAATTATGGCATCATTGAACCCTGGTTTAGACCAAAAAGGGCTGGTTTAAGCCATTTTTAGCCATTTTTAGCTATTTTAAACCCTTAAATCAGCCATTACTATAGCAATACCAGGCCTAGAGCCTTCAAAACATGTCAGAATGTGTTCCAGAGGCGTAGAAACCAGTTGAAACTGTTTTTACTATGATTGTTTTATCTTAAGGGTAGTTTTACCCTCTTGGCAACAGCTAAAACTACCCCAGTTGGTATCAAAACCTCATCATCAATTGAGTCCACAGACCCTGTAACTCCATTCCAGGCCAAAAGTGATGAAACATTTGCATGAATTTTGACATCCCACGCCTGTCAGCAAGGATTTTGGGGGTCTAGCTCCCCTTTAGAGCTGGAGTTCCTTTTCCCCCCAAATTTAATCTTTCCAATTTATTTTTCCTTTAATTCCTCATCATGTATTATACTTATAATTTACATATGTAATTCAATTCAATTGTACAGTAAAATACAGTAATAATTGACACCTCATATGTAAATCAAAGTTCACTTATGTAATACACGCGCACATTTTGACATTTCAATTGAATTCAATTGAAAATACTTCAATTCCTCATAGCTTCTCAACTAAACACAACACCTCAATTTTAACACAAAAATTGATGGTTAACACCACATGTGGTGTGAATTAAATTAACGTTTTGAGGATTTTCAACTTTTGTATTGAAAATACTAAAAACTTAATTTAAGCTTATTTAGAGTTGAGTTACAAGAATTTCACTCAGAGGTGACCCCACCTGATTTTTTATGAGGAATCCAATGGTGAAATAATTTTTGTGTGTTTATTTATTGAATAAAAGGTTATGATAATTTTTATTTAACTTTTTTCCAAATTTATTTATTTTTTCACAATTTTGTTAAAATTTCATTTTTACTTAATTTTTTCAAGTATAAATGTAATTTTATACTTACAAAACTTAATGTATTTTTATTCTTAAATTGTAATTAATTTTTCATTTTTAATATAAATTTATATTTATATTTATATTTTTATTTTAATAATATAAATAAATTTATTTTATTTATATTAATATGTTAATTTTGTATTTGTGGTCTTTTGGGTATATGAAATTACCTCTAAGGCTCACATTCCCTCCCCCTAAAAAAGAATATTACTTTGTAATATTGGTGTTTCTAGTGTGTCTGAATCTCCTGAGGAATTTGGTAGCTTCTGGTATATCTTTTTCTTCTAACCATTCATCTTCACAAGTTGGGTCACTGTACCTAACAAGGTATTCCCTCAGTTTCTTGGTTCTTAATTTCCTTTCTTTAAGAACTTTGGTAGTTTTCTGAGTACCAGATGTCTCAATAGGAAAGTATCTGTCTTTGTTATTATGTAAATCTATCCCATACATGATTAAATAGTCATTTCCCAATAAAAATGGGTACTAGAGCAATTTGCCATAACAACAAATACAACTGTGATTCTTAAATTCCCATTCATGTGTGGGAATATGACATTGGTCTCAAAGATTCCTAATGCTTTCATTGGGTTACTTGTACTGTTGAATTTTATACCATCAAGTAAATGGAATCTTCCTTTATCACATGATCCTTTCCATACTTCATCCAAGGCATGTATTAGAGAGTTGTCTTTACAGTCTTTGTTCACTAATTGGTATAAGATGCTACAATTGTTATCTTGAATGTAACTATTTCTGACCTCTTCAAAGGAGGTGATGTTCAAGTCTGTAACACTTATTCCTTCTATTGGGATTTGATTTTCATAAGTTGTGCCCCTTGAGCTTTTGATAAATCAAGTTGACTATTGCTCAATTGTGGCAAGTGGGAATAAGATTCCATGATGTCAAAAGTGGCATTGATATTTTCTATATCTTTTGAAGATTCCAAAAATATGGATGACTTATCATCTGAATTGTCTTCAATTATGTCATCTTTTTCAACATCAGGTCCCTTTTCAATGTTAATTTCATTGATTTCCCCCCTTTTTGGACATTTATTGGCCAAATGGGCGGTGCTTTGGCAAATATGGCACTTTCTGATTGTATCTGCAGATTTATACCTAACATTATTAGAATTTCCTTTGGGGCTTTTGTCCACAGAATCTTTCCAAGGCGTATTAAACCTTGTTTCAAGATTCACCCTACTAGAACCAATTTTTGTTCTGGTGGTTACTTCTTCTAATATATTGATAATATCCTCTGCTGAAGATTGTTCAGTAGTCCTGCTTTTGACAGCATGCTCTAAGTCACCTCCACATTGTCTCAGAGTTTTCCTATGGATAATAAATTCTGACATGTCAGGATATAATGCTGTTAATCTGTCCTTTTGTTGGCAAAACAATGGTAAATCTTTGTCTTTATCAGCATTAAATTTGGCAGATTCAAAGGCTGTTTCAACTTTAAACCTCCAAGCATCATTTGCCCATTTGTTGATGATTTGGGTTTTCCACCAAGTACAACTCTGGTGTCCATGTGCTTGTCTTATTTTGATGTACGATCTGTGAGCTGATCTGGTAAACAAGGTGTTAAACCTGGCTGTTACCAATCTGTCTGTTAGTTCAAAATCCTCTTTGATCATGTCAATACCTCTAATGAATTCCATATGGTCATACTCTCCTTCACCACTGAAGTGAAGCCATTCTTTAAGTTTTGGAACTTCTTTCAAGAGTGCTTGGCCCATTGATGGTTCCAAGTTATGAAAAGAAGTGGATAATTCATTTTTTAATTGTGAATTATCAGGATCCAATACTTGTGGATTTGAAATTCTTGTGCCCTCACTTTGATTTAGAGGTGTAGACATTCTTGGTAAGGTGTTCAGTATTTGTTCAATGTCATTCATTTTACTGTTGCTACACCTTTGGGAATTTGTGTATTCATGTTGGAAGCTTTGTATTAAATTTATCACCTCAATTTTATACATGTCTTCTTTATGTGTAAGTTCTTGCCATAACTCTGTCTGTCTTGTATTATCAGCAGTGACTTGATTCAATTTCATTGATAATTTTGATACTTCTTCTTGTGAAGCATCAAAACACTTTTTCAAGGCAATGGTATATGTCTTTACTTCAGTAAATGAATTTGAAATGTCATCAAGGACTTTCTTGTTCTCTGTTTTGATAATATTTATGGCTTGTTTAATTCTTGTTTCAATTATGTCATCAATATTGAATTTAGAATATTTATCTGTTAATTCTTTAATAATGGCAGATTGTTCATTTATTTTATTGTTAGAAGAATTATCACTATTGGAATTTTTAATTTTTCTTAAAACTTTTTCAAAACACATAAGTGTTTCATTAATTTGGCACAGACTCAGGTTGTTTGTTTTAATGTTGTTACAAATGGTTTCATTCTTATCAGAAAGATGTTTTTTCATGTCATTTATAGCATCATACAACTCTGGGATGCAATCAAATATATCAGAAATCATTTCTGGAATCTTAATCTGGCTTCCTCCTTCTTCTGTAATTCCATCATGGTTCTGGCCATCTGGAATACATTTTCCATGGCATCCTGTAGCCTTGGCTGTAAGGTTTTGGGGCTGGTGCCTTCCCTTTTCCCTTGTGTGGAGCTGGTGGCGTTTTTTCACATTGGAATTGATGCTTCTGGCCACTGGGGCTGTTTTTGGCACTGGTTTGGGTGGTGGAGGGTTGTTTTTCCTCCATTCTAGTGTCAAAAGCATCATGTTTTTCTTCTCCATCAATGGATGCAATCCATTGAGCAATTCGCAAGTGTTGGTATGGCCCAGGAATTTTCTTACTGTCAGGTAAGAATTCATGCAATTCTTCCACAGGTCTGCAAGGATCTGGTACTCCTTGAATTGAAGTGCATTGTTTTATGCACTGTGGCTGGCTTTGTATATGTCCACAGAGGCTTGTTGTGGCGGTGTCAGCTCTTTTTGAAGGTAAAATAGTATTATCAGTTTCAGAATGACCCAATTTAGTTGTTTGGAAGTCATCAACTGACCCTTTCCCTTCTGTACCTGATTGGCCTCTGCCATAATCACGTCTATTACCTTTTTGGGAGCTGCTTGAGGGGTTGTAGCTGGCTCCTGACCTGGTTGAAGGCATAATTATGGTTTAAAAAGGCTTAAAGTAGTATTTTTACATCAAAAACTTATTATTGGCCAAATTCTTAGCTTTATGAAGAGTATTACTTATGTACAAGTTAATCAATTCAGAAGATATTGGTTCAGGTTGATTATTTTGAGTCACAATGACAGTACTATTATGGTCTGAATTAATAGTGCTTGCAGGAACAATGCTGGTGACTGTTGAGGCTGTTTCAATGTTGTCTTGTCTTATCACGTTGTCAGACACTAAAATTAATGAAAAAACCAATTATTTAAGTAAAAAAAGGATATTTCAAAAAAGAAATAAAAATTTAAGCCTCACTTATAATATGAAAAAAATTATTTTTTATGGGTTTTTTGAATTATAAGTATTTTTTATGTGTTTTTAAATTTTTCAATATAAGAAAAATGATTTAAAAAGAGTAAAAAAATATGTCACAGGTAAAATATCACGGCTGGGCCCCCAAATATAAGGTGTGGATATGAAACTTTGATTAAAAATCAAGTACTTTTCCTGTCCTCAAGATTTGTATAAGGTAAAAAATCAATTAAAAATAGTATGAAATATTATTTTTAAGAAAAAACACGCCAATTCTTTTGTTTATAACTTTATTAGTATAAAACAATAATATTATAAAAATTTATTGTTTTACCAACAATAAAAATTTATCCAAAAAATACTCTACAAGAGATATTTTAAGGCTACAAAAGAAATTTCTTCAAGAGCAATTTCAATTGGAATTAATTGAGCAAAGAACTGCAAGCAATTAATTAAAGAAAAAAGTCTTCAAAAAGAATATTAAAGAGAAAACACGCCCAAAAGTGACCAGAGTGAATTTGGAAACAAAGTGACAAGGTTAACAGTGATGAAAGATGCTTTAATTCACTTTTGGGGTGGTTAAGGGGTAACAATGATTATAAAAGTTACAAACAATGATTATAATAATTTTTTACATGGTTGAAAGGCTTAGAATGATATAAGAAAGGTGGTTGGAATCTTTTATTGATTGGTTTAACAATGTTTAAACTAATTATAAAAGGAAAAGATTCTAACATGAAGAGAAAAGTGGGGCAAAGAAGACATTCTTGTATAGCAATCAATTCTCTTACTCCAAAAGAGAAAATTTGCTCTTGTCAGCCGTGAAAAACAGTCTGACAACAGAAAAGCCAATTATGGCATCATTGAACCCTGGTTTAGACCAAAAAGGGCTGGTTTAAGCCATTTTTAGCTATTTTAGACCCTTAAATCAGCCATTACTATAGCAATACCAGGCCTAGAGCATGCAAAACACGTCAGAATGTGTGTCAGAGGCGTAGAAACCAGTTGAAACTGTTTTTACTATGATTGTTTTATCTTAAGGGTAGTTTTACCCTCTTGGCAACAGCTAAAACTACCCCAGTTGGTATCAAAACCTCATCATCAATTGAGTCCACAGACCCTGTAACTCCATTCCAGGCCAAAAGTGATGAAACATTTGCGTGAATTTTGACATCCCACGCCTGTCAGCAAGGATTTTGGGGGTCTAGCTCCCCCTTAGAGCTGGAGTTCCTTTTCCCCCCCAAATTTAATCTTTCCAATTTATTTTCCCTTTAATTCCTCATCATGTATTATACTTATAATTTACATATGTAATTAAATTCAATTGTACAGTAAAATAAAGTAATAATTGACACCTCATATGTAAATCAAAGTTCACTTATGTAATACACACGCACATTTTGACATTTCAATTGAATTAAATTGAAAATACTTCAATTCCTCATAACTTCTCAACTAAACACAACACCTCAATTTTAACACAAAAATTGATGGTTAACACCACATGTGGTGTGAATTAAATTAACGTTTTGAGGATTTTCAACTTTTGTATTGAAAATACTCAAAGCTTAATTTAAGCTTATTTAGAGTTGAGTTACAAGAATTTCACTCAGAGGTGACCCCTCCTGATTTTTTATGAGGAATCCAATGGAGAAATAATTTTTGTGTGTTTATTTATTGAATAAAAAGTTATAATAATTTTTATTTAACTTTTTTCCAAATTTATTTATTTTTTCACAATTTTGTTAAAATTTCATTTTTACTTAATTTTTTCAAGTATAAATGTAATTTTATACTTACAAAATTTAATGTATTTTTATTCTTAAATTGTAATTAATTTTTCATTTGTAATATAAATTTATATTTATATTTTGATTTTCATTTTAAAAATATAAATAAATTTATTTTATTTATATTAATATGTTAATTTTGTATTTGTGGTCTTTTGGGTATATGAAATTACCTCTAAGGCTCACAAGATGGTTTGATCATGGTGTAATCATCACTAAACCTTAAGATACTGATTATTTCCAGTGGATACCATCATCACACGTCTACTAGAAGCCTACTGGACTCTAGAAGGGAGGTATTTACTATCAATAGAGCTCTTTTTACTCTATTTTCCACTCAGATGCATCAAAACAATAAAACAATTGAATCAAAAGGCAAAATATTTATTCTTTATATATAAATCTTTTATATTATCAAGGAACAAAGGTAATGTTTATTATGATCATCATTTTTGTTGCAATTCCTTCAATTGTTCACTTGTTTTGTTATAATTCTCTTAAAAATCTTATTTCCATGTAAAAACCAGAAAGTTTGTAATTTCTTTTATTTTTATTTGTAAATAGAGTTTAAATAAGTTTTCTTTACATTATTTGGCATAAATTCTTCCAAAATTAGAATATCAAGCCTCAAAAGTAGGTTATTTTCTCTTATTATAATAATTTCTCTCTATTATTACTATGAATAACCCTTCAGTTAATAAAAATAGTATTTATATTGATATATAGCTTTAGTATATGTGATATTTTAATTATTAATTGTTTTTCATTGATAAAAAACAATTTTTTACGCCTTTATTATTTGTTGGTAACAATAATAAAGTGCTTTCAAATATATTAATTATCAAATATTAATATATTAATTTATTATATTATTCTTTCATAATATAAATTATATTATTATATTTATTCCATGATATAACTATTCTTTAAACCATAATTATAATAATTATTTATTATTATTATTATTTTTATCTTATTTAGCTTATTTATAAGGACATTCAGAGTACAATAAGTAAAATATTAGTACTTTTTACTCATTGTTTCATAGTCAAACCTTACAAGAATTGGTTTTTATGTTGTCAGTGTGCTTCTCATAACTGATGAGAGTAAGTTTTAATTTTGGAGGAGGAGAATTGGTGGCTATAGATTAATGTCTTCTTTGCCCCACTTTTCTCTTCATGTTACAATCTTTTCCTTTTGTAATTAGTTTAAAAGATTTAAAACAACAAATCATTGAGTTAAAACAACCCTTGGAGAACTTTTTGAACCCTTTTGACACTTAGAAAAT
Organism: Austropuccinia psidii; assembly: GCA_023105745.1. Taxonomy (NCBI): domain Eukaryota; kingdom Fungi; phylum Basidiomycota; class Pucciniomycetes; order Pucciniales; family Sphaerophragmiaceae; genus Austropuccinia; species Austropuccinia psidii. The sequence goes on from JALGQZ010000003.1 coordinate 40,553,604, forward strand.
AATTATAATCACTTTTTAACTCTTCATAAACATTTTACCCTTGAGCTACCCCAAAATTGAATGAAAGCAACATTCATCACTATGAAATTTGTCAATTTGTTTTGGAATTGAGTCTTATCCCTTTTGAAAATATTTTCTCTTTAACATTCATTTTAGGGACTCTGTTCTAATATCAATTTCCTGCCACTCTTTTCTCAATTAATTTCAATTGAAGTTCCTCTTCAAGAAATTTATTTTTTAGAGTATTTTTGAATAAATTTTTATGCTTGGTGAAAAGAAATGTTAATGATAATATTATTATATACTAAGAAGGTTAAACAAGTGATTTTGGCATTTTTTTCTCTCAAATGCCCTTGAAATTATTATTTTGACATAATTTTACCTTATACAAACTGTGAGTACAGGAAAGGTATTTTATCTATTAATAAAACTCTCATATCCACACCCTACATTTGGGAGCCCAGCCATGATTTTTACGTGTGAAATTTATTCTTTCAGCCCTTTTCTTATATTAAAATCCTGAAGAATAAATATAAATAAAATTTTAATTTCAAAGTATCAATAAAAAGTATTCCTTTTTCATATTATAAGTGGAGCTTGATTTTTTTTCATTTTCTTTTGACAAATTTCTCTTTTTACTTAGAAGCATCATCTTCTCAATTAATTTGAATTCCTGACAACATGATAAGACAAGAAAATTCTGAAACAGATTAAATATCAAACATAATTATTCCAGCCAGGAATGTCAATACTGACCGCAATAGCACTGTTATTATAGCTCAGAATAATTAGACAGAAAAAATTTCTTCAGGCTTAATCAATTTGGATATCATCAAGACACTCCAAAAAGCTAAGAATTTGGAACATAGCCAGTCTTTTACACAAGATTACTATTTTTCAAGCTATTTAATCATAATACTGCATTAACCAATATCAGGATCCATATATAAACCCTCAAGCTTCTCCCAAAAAGGTTATACATGTGATTTTGAAAGGATAAAATAAGATAAAGAAGAAAAAGGGTCAGTAAATTAGCTGCAAGCTGAAAAATTATGCCATCCTGAATCTGATAAAAAGTTTTTAACTTCAAGGAGAGCTGAAACCTCGACACAAATACTCATTGACAATTTACAAAGCCATCCAGAAGGCCTAAATCAATGAACTTCAGCACATAGCATATCAAATTATAGAAGATATTGGGAAAACTGGATGGACTCCTATCTGACCTTGAGGAAATTTCTAGGCCATCCCAACACTTTCAAAATACTACATGGGGGGCATCCATTGATGGTAAAGGAGAATATTATTCTTTTGACATCACAGTAGATGGAAAAGGAGAAAATGATGCTTTTTACATCACAGTAGATGGAAAAGAAAAATATGATGCTTTTGACAGAAGAGTAGATGGAAAAAAACCCATGACTACCCAAACAGGTGCCAAAACATTGCCCAATGTCCAGAAGCAGATATTCCAGAGTGAAAAAGCAGTGGAAAGCTTAGAAAAAGGGAAAAATCATGGAAAAAAGTGACAAAACCATACAGAATCCCAAAGATTCAGCAAGATGCCTTGTAGAATGTGTTCCAGATTTCTAGAGCCATGATGAAACTTCAGAAAAGGAAAGATGCCAAACTAAAATATTAGAATTAATTTCTGAAAATTAAGATGTAACTTTCAAGGTGTGGATATGAAACTTTGATTGAAAATTATGTGTTTTTCCTGTCCTCAAAAGTATTGAAGGTAAAATTATCAAAAAATAGTAACTTTTAGAGTTTCAAGAAAAAAACATGCCAAAATTATTGCTTTTATTTTCGTGAGCATAAAAAAATAATATTGTACAAATACATTGTCTTACCAACAATTAAAATTTCTCCAAAAATACTCTAAAAGAGATATTTAAGTCTAAGAAAGAAATTTGTGAAAGAGGAATTTCAATTGGAAGTAATTGAGAAAAAAACTGCAGTAAATTAATCTAGGAACAGAGTTTCTAAAAAGAATATGAAAGAGAAAGAATCTGAAAAAGTGACCAAAGTGACAAATCTAACAGTGATGAAAGACACTTTCATTCACTTTTGGGGTTTCTCAAGGATAAAAATGATTATAAGAGTTACAAACCATGATTATAATTTTTTCACGTGGTCAAAAGGTTTAGATTGATTGGAAAGTGGTAGTTGGAATCTTGATTTGTTTAACAATGTTTAAACTAATTATAAAGGGGAAAGATTCTAACATGAAGAGAAAAGTGGGGTAAAGAAGACATTATATTACATCCACTGACTCTCCTCCTCCTAATGTGAAGTTTAATATAATCAGTAGTAAGAAAAGCACCAAAAATAGGAAAGAAAGTTATTCAACAATTGAAACCTGGTCTGGACCAAAAAAGGGCTTATTTTAGACATTTTAGTCCCTTGAACCAACCATTACTATAGTAATAATTGCTTTATAGGATTTTAAATTCATCAAAAATTGTTTAAGAAGCCCTAGAGTCAGCTAGAGCTTTCTATCTTAGCTTTGCTTTGGCTTACAGGTAGTTTTACCCTCATGACAACAGTTGAAACTGCCCTTGTTGGTATCAAAAATGCATCACCAATTGAGTAACAGGCCCTGTGACTCAACTCCAGGCCAAAAGTGATGAGTTTTCACATAAATTACAACATACCATTCCTGTTAGCAAGGGATTTGGGGCAGTCTGGCACCCTTGGAGCCAAGAGTTCTTCTGCTACAAAATTAATATTTCCAATTGATTTTTTTCTTTATTTCCTCATAATTTACTATAATTAAAACTTAAACATGTAATTATATTGAAGAGCCAAAATAAACAACTGTATAAATCAATTACACATATATAAATCTAAGTTCACTTATTGAATACATGCACCCATTTTGTCATTTCAATTGAAACCACTATGATTCCTCTTTTCTTATAAGATACACACCACAACACAGTTTAAGCAGAATAATTGATAGTTAAAAACACATGTGGTTTGAATTATGCTCAGGTTTTGAGAATTTTCAAATATTCATACAGAAAATAATAACAACTTAATCAAAGATTATCTAGAGTTGAGTCACAGAATGTTTACTCAGAGGTGACCCCACCTGATTTTTTATGAGGAATCAAATGGTGAAATAATTTTCATATGCTTTACTATTGGAAAAAAAGTCATAATTATTCTTATTGAATTTTTTCCAAAACATTTCATTTTGGATATTTCTGATAAAAATCTTTTTTACTTCATCATATTCCAAAAAAATTATTTTTAAATTTTGAAATTGAAGGTGAATTTATTATGAAATTTGCATTATAAATTTCATTTTGTCTTTTTATTAAAAACTTTCATTTATATTTGAATTTTGTTTTTATATTGAAAAATCAAAGTATTATATTGAATTATAACTTACTTTAGTTTTTTGTGATATTTTAGGTATATGAGAATACCTCCAAGGCTCACATACACCCTCCTAAAAAGACTATTAATCCCTAATATTGGTACTTCTAGTGTTTCTGAGCCTTGTTAGAATTCTGGTAGCCTAATATATTTCCTTTTATGCTAAGAATTTATCCTCACAAGCTGGATAACTGTATCTGAAAAGATATTCCCTTAGTTTCTTGGTTTTCAGCTTCCTTTTTTTTGAGAACTTTTGTAATTTTCTTAGCACCACATGTTTCAACAGGAAGTATATTCTGGGGAACTTTATTTCTTAAGGGAAGTTTTTCAGCATCCCCAGATTTTTAAGCTGCTATCGAGCTTACTGGAAATTTAGGATTCTCATTACAAAGCTCTTCAGATAATTATACTTCCACATAATTTCCTTCATGGAGGGCTTTAATCACAAAAGGTCATGCAGAGGGGTCCTTAAGAATTTTTCATCCTTTGATGTTCTTCAAGTTGTTAGTGGATAAAAGTACCAGGTCTCCTAATTTGAAGTATGTAGTAAAGTGTGACTTATCCCTTTTGTCTTTGGAATATGTAAGTTAATCCTCCATGAATCTTACTGAATGCTTCCTAGCTTCATCCAAAACTCCCTTGAAGATAGCAGATGTAGTATATATCTCAACCAAATTGTTCCTCAAATAACCCTGGGGTAGTCTCAGATTCTATTATTTTTCTAAAATAAAAGGAGTCTGATTGGTATTTGCATGAATAGACTTTTTATATGCTAGTTACATTGCAGGTAGAAAAATACACCAATATTGGGTCAATACATAAAAATCTTTGAGCTCTAAGCCATACTCAAATACTATTCTTACCATGTCCTCAAATGTCTGTATCATTGTTTCAGCTAAGACAACAGTTTGTGGATGGTAAGTAGTAGAGAAGGATAACTTGGTTGCAAATAATTGCTGAACATTTTTCAATAGTGTTGATGAAAACTTGGGACTTCTGTCACTGAGAATTCTGGTAAGTATACCACTTTATGATAATGATTTATTCCATATTAAAAGATTGGTATCCATGGCAGTATCATTCTTGTGAGATGGCAAAAATATTGGAGTCTTACCACATCTGTCAACAATAATTAGGCAGGTATGATGGAATCTATTATCCCCTGGTGATAGAACAGTTTCAAAACACACATGAAAAATTTACCAACATATACTGGGTTTTTGGATTTTTCTAATATTTCCAAGTATTTTGCCAGTGGATTTATTGGATTTCTGACATCTGTCACATGTCTTGCAGTATTCTGCAACATTGACCACCATGTGCAAGTATTAAACGTTTTTGTCCTATCCTAAGAGAAGTGTCCTGGGAAGGGGCTTTCATGGAATTATTTAAATCAAATATTGATCAAGAACTTATTCAAAACTGTAATAAAATAGGGGTTCTTTGTTCTATGGTATATTATGCTATTGAGTAAGTGAAATCTTTCTTCATCATATGAGTTTTTCCATATTTCATCCAAGGAAATTATCAAGCATCTATTGTTAGAATCTTTGGAAATAAATTGGCATAAGATTTTACAATTATAATCTTTGGAAAAAATGCTCCTTACTTCTTTAAAGAAGGTAGTTTTTAGATCTCTAGCACTAATTACCTCTATTGGTATTTGTGGAGAAGATTCTTCTGGAACATGAGAAGAATTTTAAATACAATTTGGTAATGACCATCTGCTAAGTCCAAAAAAATACGTATGAATATTTCCATCTTTGTGTACAATGGTCATATTACCTCTATATTTGTGTATGGCTATTTGCCATCTGAGGATATATCTTTTGGGGCTTTTCATGTTTAGAAGTGATTTTAAAGTGGTAAAATCTGTAAAAAATTCAAAAAAACATCCTTCAAGGAAATAGTTGAGTTTTCCAAGGATCAAACAAGGAATATGTATTCCATCTGACTTGCTGCATATCTGGATTCAGTTGGTTTGATTTGTCTATATATAAAGCATATGGGTCCTTCCACAGGTTTGTCATTGAAAATTTGGACTTGATAAAGTGCAGGTCCTGGTATATCTTCTGATGTATTAATATAAAGCTTGAAGGGTAGCCTGGAATCTGGAATCAGTAGGAGTGGATCCATGTTTAACACTTTTCTCAGGGACTCAAAGGCTTTGACTCTATTAAAAGTTGTTTCAAATACTATATCCTTGTCAAAGCCCTTATTAGGAGGTCTTGCAATTGATGAAGAATATCTAATATGCTATTTTAGCAACCTGAAAAGCATAGAAATTACTGGATTTACTTTTTATTCTGGGGAGTAGGCTTTGATACAACTGCTACAAATTTATCCTTTTCTATTCAAACGCATATACCAGATAGTACATTGTGGGAGCTCCTTTTTGTGTGGGATGAAATAAGGAAGTACCTTGAAGCGAAAATTATTGGTAAGTTTGTTTTGAATTTCAGAATTTTTCAATAGCCATGGGTGCTAAGTTGTATTAGCCACCCCTCTAAATAATACTGAATAGTCAGCCTACAGAGAATCACAAAATAAAATAAGATTTGTGGCTCTAAAAGATAGAGAGGACTTATCAGCAGTCTCTAGATAAGACCTATCAATAACACTACAGTAAAACTCTTATTCAATACTACAATTGTGGTAAAAATCAAGAATAAGGTTCTCCTTTTCTAATAAGACTGATAAAAATACATGATTTTTGATGGTTCTATGTTGATTATAATGATTTTAGTAAAATAAATACTAATAATAAAGAAACTGAATTTCAGTCTTTTAATATTTTTTTAATACTTTTTTTAATATGGGTTTTATATGACTACTTGATTTCTTTTAATAGTAACAAGCTTTAACTGAGGTTATATGACTATTTTCAATGACACTCAGCTACTGAGAAAGGCTACTGAGCTTTTCAATATGGCTATACTACTACTCTTCAAAAATACTAAGCTATTGAGCAGGCCTACTGAGCTTTTCATGACTAAAAAACTACTACTAGTATAGATATTCTGCTAATTCAGGAATGGGTGTGATCCTGGATAGTGGGAACTGGTTCCATGTAAATTAGAAAAATTAGGGTGAGAGGACCTCTATTTATGACTTTTGGGCTGTAAGGTTTGTCTATTAAACTCTTGATAATAGTAACAAATATCAAGAGTAAAGAGATATAATATAATTCAATATTATAACCGCCAATTTATATAAGTATTGAAATAATTATATATATATAAAAGAAATTTAACTATCATTAAATAATTTAATAATAAAGAAATTATTAATAATTATAATAAATTATAATTATTCTATTATTGCTATAGTCATGACAGTTATAGAAATAAGAAGTGTAAAGCTCTTAATGAGACAATTACACATGGAAAATATTAATATTTATCCCCTAATAAATAATATAAGAATATTATTTATGTAAAAAAAAACTATCACACACACTGTTTACAGATAATTCTTATAGAAAAATTCTATAAAAAAAATGTAATACTAGATAAAAAAAAATAGAAATTTAAAGAAAACTTATGATATTTATTTAATACAACAAGTCAAACAGCAACAGGTTTTATACTGAATGATGATTATAAGTTAAAAACACACCAAAAAGAAATATTTTAAAAGAAAAACAACTTTCTATGATGAAAAATATGATTAAAAAGTTTTTAAGAGGAATTTGTGTATTTTAAAAGACATTTAAGAGAATAATTGTATATAATGAAATATATTATCGGTGATTACAACAATATTCTGTATTCTATAATTTTAATTCTTTAAATTTACAGTTGATAAAGACTAAAATAACTTAAAAATGACTTTAATAATAAGATTTTACATTTCGTAAACCTTCACCTGTTTAAATGTCTAATATGATTGGAATGATGATAATTGATGGACAAAAACAATGATGAATAGACTCCTCTTAATTCTACAGAGAAGCTCTCATGATTCATAATGGATGTAGAGGAATTGCAAGGTCAAAACTGCAAAACCCTACTTAAAAATAGGGTTCTTAACTTAAGCTAACTTATTTTTAATTCCATTTTAAAGTTACCAGTGTTATTTGTAACTCCAAGTAGCTTGAATCCTATTTTAGATTAGTTGTTTTAAATTTTAATATAAATTAAGTTTATTTGTGTTAAAGCTCACCAAAGGAAAAACTTAAAAATAGAGTTTCAGGCAAAAATATCTTAAGCTCAATTTGTAATTAATTTTTGAAGAAATCTTAATTTTCCAGGCTAATTACCAATGAAACCTGTTTATAAAAGATACTTAAGATTTCATTGATACACAGATAACATTAATTAGTAAGCTGTGTGAAAATCTCAAGGAAATCCATTAAGAATTGGATTTTGAATGAATCTATGAAGTTATTGCTATTTTTGCACATGAAATAGCAATACACACAAAACCTTAACTTTTGATAAGGTTTTAATGCTTGTAACTTTGAAACTTTAACCTTATTTCAGCTTTGAAGTTTCTTAAAACTTTGATTCCAAGCTTGCATATTGGGGTTTACCCTTTGGAAGCTTGAAATTCCTGTCCAAATTGGGATAAATGCAGTTCAAACTTTAATGTTCAATTGAAGTCTAATCTTAAAGCTTAAATATGGTTTCAAATCCTCCAATAAAGGTGGACAACATTAATTGAATCCTTGCAGATCCAAAAGGTTGAGTACCCCAGCTCTGTTTGATCTTTTTCCTTTGTCCCACCTTTTTGTGTGGATTTTGCACTTTTATTTATTTAAAGCCATACTATGGCCTTAAACACCTTTAAATTGAGCTCAAACAGGATTTAATTTCTGTATGGAAAATCCTTAGCCAATTCAGTAAATATACACAACACCTTAATTTCAACTAAAATTTGGGTATGTTTGCATAAACCTTATCCAACTTTAAATTTAAACTTTTTAAAGCTTAAATTTAACAATTTTAGAAAATGTTAAAAGAATTGCAATTGTTATGTGAGATTCTTAAATCTTCTAATAAAATAGGAAATATTCATTTTTGGGTATAACACCCTATGGGTCTACCCTAGGTTATTTTTGGAGTAGAATCCAAAAATGACATAATAGCAATAAATTTGTTGATCCAAAAAAAGGTATATTTATTTTTTGTTTTTTGAATTAAGTTGACAAGCCTGTTTAAGACTCAATAAACTGTGTATAATGCTCTTTGTGGCCTTATGGGTATGTCACACATACCTCACAGGCTCAAATTCCCTACCCCCAAAAGAAAATTGTAATACAATTTTCACTTAGAAGTTTACCCCCAATTAATTTGGGGGAGGGGATAATCCACTTTCCAACCTTTCTACTTTTACTTCTTTAAATATTTAAAGCACACAATTCAAACGTATTATTGAGGAATTGGTCTTCTCTCATGTCTGAATCTTCTGAGAAACTTTTGGAAATCAGGTATTTTACTTTCTGAAAGCCATTCATCTTCATGTTGTGGGTTTCTGTACCTGACTAAGTATTCTCTTTAATTTTTTCCCCTAATTCTCCTTTCTTTCAAGACTTTTAGTACCTTTTCAGCTTCACTTTGATCAAGTGGTGGTACTTCTAAGGGTGTTCAAGTTCTCAGAGGAAATAGTTCCTTATCACTTGAAGTGTAATGCTTTACAATACTGACAGGGAAAGTTGGATGTTTGTTTTCCAATTCTCCTGAAAGTTCTACTTGTACTGCATTTGTCCCATGAAGGGATTTAATAATAAATGCCCCTGAAAAAGAATATTTCAATTTATTTGGGCCTTTAATATTATTAAAGCTTAAGGTTGAAACTAGTATTGAATCCTCTACTTTGAATTCTGGGGTTTCATGACTTTTGTCCCACTTTAGTTTAGCATACGCAAAGGCATCATTCATGCTTTGATTTGCATGATGCCTTACTTTATCAAGAAATAAGTTGAATATTGAAGAAGTTGGATTAATATCAACTAAATCTTTCTTCAAAGTATTAACTCGAAGTTTAGGGTTTCATCCTTGTTCCAACATTGCAGGATTATTGCCTGTTTAAGCATGGATGGAAGTCTTGTAGGCTAATTAAAAATCTGGTATAAGTGTAAAACAGTCATGAGTAAAGCCAAAAGAATCTTTAAACTCCAGGCCATAAGCACAAAATATTCTGATAATGTCCTCAAGGGTCTGGATCATTATTTCTGCTAATCCACCAGTATGTGGATGGTAAGCTGTTGAGAAAGATAGTTTTGTACCAAAAAGATTATGTAAATTTGTCCATAAAGATGATGTAAATTTTGGGTCTCTATCACTAATGATATTTTTAAAGAGACCAGTACAAGATATTACCCTATTCCAAATTAAAAGAGAAGTATCCATAGTTGTGTAATCTTTATGACATGGTAGAAATCTTGGAGTTTTGCTGTACATGTCTACAATAACGAGGCATTCATTGTAACCTTTTTCACCAAAAGGTTGTAAGGCAGTTACCCAATAAATATGAACCACTTTGCATGGGGTACTTGGTTCTTGGATATGAATCATTAAACCAAATCGTTTATCAGTGGCCTTATTGGCCTTCTGGCACCTATCATAACTGTGACAGTACTCAATGAAATTGTTTCTCCAATATGGAAACCAAGAAAATGTCTTAATTATTTTGATTGTTCTGTCTTCAGACAGATATCCAGAATAGATTTGGTCATGGCAATCTAGTAATATTGTGTTAATTAACATTATACTACATAAAACCATTACACATGTGTGTTTAGACCTATGATATAAGATACCATGAAAGAATGAGATCTTTCATTGTCATATGATGATTTCCATACATAATCCAAATAATTAGCTAAAGATTCATCTTTGAAATCTTTCTCAATTAGAGAAGTAAGAATATGGAATTTTTCATCTTTCTTATAGCTTTCTCTAACTTCTTCAAAGAATTCTGTTCCCACACATGTGATATTTATTCCTTCAATTTGAATTTGAGGTTCTGCATTTGCAGGAACATATGAAGGGTTATCAGGTTTATTGGGTAATTCCCATCTACTCAAAACATCAGCATTCCTGTGAATATTTCCAGATTTATGTACTATGGGTATATTGCCTCTATACTCCTGTATAGCAATATACCATCTTGACATGTTTATGTTAGGTGTTTTCATGTTAAGAAGTTATTTCATGGCATTAAAATCAGTAATTACTTCAAACACACTACCATAAAGATAGTAATTTAGTTTTTCCAAAGCACAAACAAGGCAAAGGCACTTCATTTGGCTTGCTGCATACCTAGCCTCCATAGATTTAATTTTTCTTGAAATAAAACAAGCTGGACCCTCATAAGGCTTTTCAATGACAGTTTGAACTTGATGAAGAGCTGCACCTAAACCTTCACCACATGCATTAATCTCCAGCTTGAAAGGAAGTTTCTAGTCTGGCATCAATAACAATGGTGCATTCGTTAAGGCATACCTGATTTAAGAATAGGCTTCAATCCTTTCTTGTGTCATTTTGAAGAAAGTTTGTTGGTAAGAAATTCTGTACAATGATCTTTCATGGATTGTAAAATCTTTGAGGTGTTGCCTATAATAACTGGAAAAATCTAAAAGAGACATCATTTCTTTCTTGCTCTGGGGTATTGGTTTCAGTAAAACTGAAGCCACTTTGTTTTTATCAACACCAAGGCTTAGTAATGAAGCTAAATGTCCCAGAGCCTTTAATTCATTAAATAAAAAATTGCATTTTTTGAGTGATATTTTTATGTTCACTTGAATAATCTTCTTAGGTAATATGGAAAGTATCTCTAAATGTAAATTACAGGTTTCTGAACAAATAACAATGTCATAAATAGAAATGATTAACCACCCCTCTGATAATTCATGTGGGAAAATGGTATTTGTCATTATTTGATAATGAGAGGGTGCATTTCTAATCCCAAAAGGCATCCTAAAGTATTCATAAATTCCACAATAGGAAATAATTCTCAATACCTTCCTAGCATGTGGTGTCAAACCATTCTGGTGGAAAGCTTTAAGGAAATCCATAGAAGTGATGAATCTTGTCTGGAATAATTGGGTTAAAGTCTCATAGACTCTAAGAATTGAGTGCCTATCTGGAATAGTATAGATATTCAATGCTCTCAAATCACCAACCATCCTTGATTTATCAATATTACAAGTAATAATTACAGGGGTTGTGACTTCCACCCCCTCATTATGTCCAGCTTTTCTAAGAAATCCCAGTTTCATCAGTGCATTGATATGAGATTTTAATGTGTCTCTAGCCCTGGAGCTAGCTGGGTAAGCTGCTCTTCTCAATAGTGGAGGGTAAGGTGTTTCCACATTAAGCATAATTTCCACTTCATGGCCTTTGATAGCTCCAAGTGGTTAATTATTAGAAGCAAAGGCTTCCCTTCATTGAGATAAAATTTCAATAAGCTCTTCCTTCATCTTCAATGTTAATGCAGGGCTAACTTGTGCTTTAATCAATTGATCTGACACAAACATGCCTTATTAACATTTTTTACTTGTATGAAGACAGTTATTTGTCTCTTTTCTAGAGGAAAAGCAAATTTTTGCCTTTTGTTTTCCCCTATAGTGAAATATCTGTCTTTATGATTATTAATATTAATACCATAAACATTAAGATAATCATTTCCAAGTATAAAGTGTTGTGAAGTGCAGTTATTCATAACAACAAATTCAACTTGCAGTCTGATACTTCCTGCAGGGTGAGGAAATATCATTTCTGCCTCAAGAATGCCCACAGGTCGCATATTTTGGCTAGCACCGCTGAGCTTTATACCTTAAATTGGAATTGATTGGTCTTTCCAATTGGTATAAATTTTTTCAAGAAAATTCTTCCCAACAAAAGTGCAGAAAGCTCCTGAGTCAATATTTATCTTGGCTTTTTTGTTGTTTATCACAACATTAGTGATGCAAGATGATCCAGCTGTATAACCTTTACCTCCGGCAGGTTTGGTGATTTTCATTTTAGCATCTTGCAAAGGTATGAGATCCATACATTTATCACTGTAATGTGGTAAGTGAGTAGGCACTTCTGTGACTTCAAAGGAAAAATTAATGTTTTCTATACTAAGTTTATCTGTTAGTTCTTCTTCAGAAGGCTCAGAGTCACATTCATGTAAAGATGCATTATTTTATTCTTTTGTGTCATCATTGTTTTCAATTGATATCTCATTGATTATTGTCTTGTTTGGACAAGTATTGACCAAATGAGATGTACTCCCAAATTTATGAAATTTTAAAGGAACTCTGTCTTGTGGCTGATTTGGTTTTGAAATTAGTTTCCCACTAGTTTTATTGTATATTGGGGGTTTATACCAATTTCTACCAATTTGTGTTCTGGTAGTGATGTCCTTCATGGTATTTATATATTCTTCTGTAGAGCAAGGCTCAATAAATCTGCTTTTTATAGCATGCTCAAGGTTACCACCACACCTCCTTAATGTCCTTTTATATACCATTGTTTCAGAAATATCAGGATGAAGGGCAGTTAATGTGTCCTTTTGTTTAAGAAACCAGGACATGGGTCTGTCCCTCTAAATATTAAAAATGGCTTATTCAAAAGAATTTGCCATTCTGAATCTCCAGGAATCATTTTCCCATTTGGAAAGAATTTGTTCTTTCCACCCAGGACAAGAGTGTTTACCATGATCTTGTCTCATTTTATAGTAGCATTTCCTTGCTGATTTGGTAAAGAATGCATGTAATATGGCACTCATGTATTAATCTGATATGTTGAAGTCTTATTTAGAAATATCAATTGTTTGCATAAATTCCATGTGATTATATTCTCCTTCACCACTGAAGGTTGGCCATTCCTCTAATCTGGGAATATCTCTAAAAATTAAGGTAGCCTCCACATCTGAATTGCTTGAAATTGTATGATGTAAGTCATTATTAAAGCTCAACACATTTCTATCAAGAATTGGTGTGGATTGCTTTAGAAATCCATTTTTAGTGATATATTATTAATACTGGATTGAATATCTTCTTTCAATTCAAGTCTTGCTTTATCACTTTTTTCCAATTGTTCTTGGAAAAGAGCCGCATTGTTATCAGTTGAATTTTCCAAGTTTTGCACTTGTATTCTAAAGTATTTTGATTTTTTATTAATAAAACATATAGAATTATCATCTGGTTGATTGAGAAAGGTGACTTTGGACTCAATTTTCTTGTAAATATGCTTCAAGAACAGAATTTTATCTTTATTCACACTTGCTAGACCAATAATGTTCTTTTGTGACTCTTTTACTTGTAAAATTTCTCTACCCAACTTCTGTTGGATATACTCAAAATTAATAAACTTTGCTACAGTTTCTTTATTACAAGTTTCAAAATGAGCTACAGGCTTTACAAGGTCTATTTCTTTGGATAGGATTGGTTCATTCTTTCCTCCTCCTTGTTTTTTTAATTCTATAAGAGCTCTTGCCATATTGAAAAATTTGCCCATGGCCATATTTTCTTTCTTTGGATTTCTGTAATTCTGTGTGTAATGCATGTTCCACTTGGACTTTCTCTTTCCCTTTGACTTTTGCTTGCCCTTCTGATTGATCTTTGGGGTGTGCTTGGCCTTTTTTGGCACTTTTTGAGGTGGCTTGAGGAGCTTCCACAGGGGTGTTTTCCTTTCCTTGGGAAAACTTCTTCTTCTGGTCCTCTGAAAAAATGCTTTGGTTTTCAACCAAGCTTTTATCTCTTGGCGTTTTCCTTTGAAAGACATGGGTGTCCAACCCCTCATAAGGTTCTATGTCTTTTCTGGGCCCATGAACCTCTTCACTTGGAGATATGAGTTCATTGTACCTATCCCAAGACTTGGCATAAGTTCCCACTTCTGCTGCTTTGCTGCTATAAATCCGTTCTTGTAATGAGACTGGTATATCTCTAATGTTGCCTGCTGGAAATGGTTCAGGTCTGACAACAGGAATAGCAGTTATGTCAGCTTCTGGACTCTAGATAAGAGTTTCAAAGGTGCTGGCTAACCTTTGGGAACTGGCAGAAGTTCTTGCATCTTCCGTTTGTGCCTCTCCTCTTGGCTTAAATTCTTGTATTTTGGATTTATGACCTGAATGTCCTGTTCCAGATGCGTTTGATTGGATGGAGTAGTTGCTCCCACTTCTAGTAGGATTAGTTCCACATAAATTTAAAGAAAATTGGACCAAGAAATGAATTGAATTCACCTGCTGGTCCTTCAAAGGAGTCTTTTGTAATTAAACCCCTTGGTGCTGGGCTGGTTTGAATTTCAATACATGACCTTGAGATACTAGAGTCAGATGAGCTTTCTCTGATGGATGAAACTAGAGAAAACACAAAATATAAGTTATTTTTTGAAGAAATAAAGAATAATTTATCAACTCAGCTTATTGAATAAAGTTGTTTTAATGTAATTTATGGGAAATTATGTCAAAATAAAGAAAAATGTCTAAAGAATTAAGAAAAATATTTTTAAGAAAATATTTTTAGCTATTTTATGATGTTTTATTTGTTTTTTATTTTCTTGTAAGAAATAATAGTTATGCAATTAAGAGGTTATTAATCAAGATTGTATTATTATCCACTTTATAATAGAATAACTCAAAGAATCAATTTCAAGTCTGTGATGTGAAAAAGTCACCAGTTAGACAATAGAAATTTATTCCAAATCACTCAATAGTATATTTTTTCAAACAATATTCCTAAGGAAATTAACCTTATTGATATTATAAAAATTATTTATAAGTGATGAGTCCCCAAAAGCCAATATTAAAGTAAATATGGCAATTTTACGTCAAAAAACGCTAAAATAATGTCTATAATATGATTTATGTCACAAAAATTGGTCAAAATCATGGCCAGGTCCCCATATGTAAGTTTTGTATATGAAAATCTTGATAATAGTAACAAATATCAAGATTACTGTGACTGTCCTCAATAGAAAATATAATATAATTAAATATTATAAGCACAAATGTATATAATTATTAAAATAATTATATTCAAAAAAAGAAGTTGAATTATTATTAAAAAATTTAGTAATAAAAAAATTATTGATAGTTATAATAAGCTATAATTATTCTATTATTGTTATAGTCACTGAAAGCTATAACAATAAGAAGTGTAAAGCTCTTAATGAGACAATTACACATGAAAAATATTAATATTATCCACTTACAAATAATATAAGGATATCATTTATAAAACAAATTATCACACACTGTGTAGAGATAATTCTTATAGAAAAATTCTATAAAACAAACTAATACTAGATGAAAAAATATAGAACTTTAAAGAAAACTTACTCATAATATTTATTTAATATAACAAGTCAAACAACAACAATTATTATATTGAATAATGATTATAAGTTAAAAAAACTCCAAATGTCAATATTACAAAGATAAAAAAACTTTTTTTTGATAAAAAATATGATGGAAGAGTTTTTAACAGGAATTTGTGGATTTTAACAGATATTTAAGAGAATAATTCTATATAATGACCTATATTTTTGGTGATTACAACAATAATCTGAATTCTATCATTTCAATTCTTCAAATATAAAATTAATAAAGAGTAAAATAACTTAAGAGTTACTTTAATAATAAGATTTTATATTTCATAAAGCTTTACCTGTTTAAATTTCTAATATGATTGGAATGATTATGATTGTTGGAAAAAAACAATGATGAATAGACTCTTTTTATGTCTACAGAGAAGCTCTCATGATTCATAATGGATAAAGAGGGTGTGCTCAGGTCAAAACTGCAAAACCATACTTAAAAATAAGGTTCTTAACTTAAGGTAACTTATTTTTAATTCCAATTTAAAGTTACCAGTTTTATTCATAACTCCAATTAGCTTTAATCCTCTTTTTAATTAATTATTTTATGTTTTAATATGAATTAAGCTTATTTTTATTCAAGTTCACCACATGAACAACTTAAAAATAGAGCTTGAAGAAAAAATCTCTTAAATTCAATTGTTAATACATTTTCAAATAATTCTTAATTTTATTTAAGTATAATTCAAAGATTAAATTTCCAAGCCGATTAACAAAGAAACTTGTTCATAAAAAATACTGAAAATTTAATTTATACACAGATCAGATTAATTTCCAAGCTGTGTGAAAAATTCAACTAAATCCATTGAGAATCGGAGTTTTAAGGAATCTTTGAAGTTATTGCTATTTTTCCACGTAAAATAGCAATACACAAGAAACCTTATCTTTCTATAAGGCTTTAATGTTTGTAAATTTGAAATTTTAAGCTTATTTAAGCCTTTCAAGCTTAAATAAGCTTTCAGATTTCTTAAAACCTTGATTTGAAGCTTGCATATTGAGATTTACCCTTTGGCAGCTGGAGATTCCTGTCAAAATTAGGAAAAATCCAGTTCAAACTTTAATTTTGAATCAAATTCTAATCTTAAAGCTCAAATATGGTTGAAAATCCTCCAATACAGGTGGAAAACCTTAATTGAATCCTTGCAGATCCCAAAAGTTGGGTACCCCAGCTCTGTTTGTTCTTTTTCCTTTGTCCCACCTTTTTGCAAGAATTTTGTACTTTTATTCATTCAGAGCTATACTTTGGCCTTAAAAAACTTGAAATTGAGCTCACGCAGGCTTTACTTTCTCTATGAACATCCTTAGCCAATTTGGTAAATATACACAACACCTTAATTTCAACTAAAATTTTGGCATGTTTGCATAAATCTTATGCAATTTGGAATTTAAACTTATGAAAGCATAAATTTAACAAGTTTAAAAAAAGGTTAACAAAATTGCCATTATACTGTGAGATTCTTAAATTTTCTAATAACTTAACAAATATTCATTTTTGGTATAACACCCTATAGGTCTACCCTAGGTTAATTTGGGAGTAGAATCCAGAAATGACAACAACTATAGCTTTGCTTATCCAAAAAAGGTATACTTTATTATTATTATTATTTATTTTAAATTCAGTTGATAAGTCTGTTTAAGACTAAATCAAGTGTGTATAATGGTATTTGTGGCCTTATGTGTATGTCACACATACCTCAAAGGCTCACATGGGCTGTCATAGAGCTTAGAAAAACAGGGTACTTATCAAAAATAATTTTTGAGAGTTTTTAGCTGGTAAGATGTGTAGTTTTGGTGTGAAATGCTTTTCTGAGAGAATTTTGCTGATGGTGTTTTTTCTTATCAAACTCATGTCAATTTAGTAAGATAATGATGCTGGTGAGATTCTAGTTTTGCCAAGAAAGTGGAGAAAATACAGCTCCTGACAATTGATCTTTCTTCTAGTCATATGATATACGTGAGAGAATTTGGCTGGTGGTTTGATTCCATCCTTGTATCATTTCATGTAGAAATTGAATGATTTATATCAAATTTGACATGTTTTAATATTACTTAGCACAAAGTGTTTCTTGGTAAATCCATTGAAACTTCTTGTGTGGCCTTGAATTTTCAATTTCAGTTGAATCCAGACATGGAAAATGTATTTCTAATTCTGTGATCTGTAATATAGCTGTATTGAGATTAACCCAATTGCATTGCATAATTTTATTGATGGTGCAATAAGGTGGAGAAATTATATGATACTATACTCTTTAAATTGAGATCCTTTTGCATAATCCTCAATGCTTGAGTATTTAGATATATCTGTGGGGCCAAATATATACTGGTATGGAGAAGCCTTGTGATTTTTTACTGTCTCCAGAATATCCTTCTGTACCAAAGCAGTTTTTAAGGTTCATGATGTTCTTCTGTAATTTTACTGTTCTTGAGGCTGTGTATTGTATATCTGTGTAAAATGTGTAGTTGTAACATGTACATATGTTTCAAATGATTTTTTTTCTGGGTCAACCATTGATATTTTACTTCTTAAATCATTTTTCTTCTTTTATTCTCAAAATTACATAATTCTTCTCAAATATCCCAAAATCCTCTGCATTATTACTGAACCTTCCAAACATTTAATTCAATATTTTATGAAAAATTCCAAAATAACCCTAGATATTCCCATTTAGTCTAGGAAAATTGCTGTTACAAAACCTGCTTGGAGTTTGTCTCCAATGTGGCTTGAAACAGCTACATGAGCAATCCAGAGGTTAACAGCTCCCCCTTTTCAATTGAGACAGAAATTCTTTTCTTTCAATTACAGGATTTGGACTATGTCTGTAGCACTACCTTCTTTTTAAGTTCTCTACAAATCTTGAAAACTATTTTTCTTATTGAGTTGTTTCACATTTCACCCTTTTTATTTATTTTCTTATTATTATTTTTGCTTATATATATATTTTATTTATTTGTTATTATTACTATTATTATTCATTGGTAACCTTTAAACTGATTCTAATTGGATGGAATGCCACAACATGTCTCACGGCTTGGAGTTCTTTGAATCCAAAATGAAATTTATTTATAAAAATCTTCATTTTTACTGATTGGAATTTCTTGAACACTCAAGATAATCCAGCTATACTTTTTTTCAAGCCTTAGAACAAACAATAATGTACTCAATATAAATTATTAAGCATCCTTCTGTAAGTAATTGAGGAATTATTTCATTCATCATTATTTTGAATGTTGAAGGTACATTTTTGATACCAAAATTCATCCTAAACTGTTAATACAATCCATGACAGCCAATAATTATTGAATACTTCCTTGCTCTTAGTGTAACTACATTCTGGTTTAATTCCTTCAGGGAATAAAGAGTGATTATGTACACTACATCAGATAGTTGAGTAATGGAAATCTGGAATTTTGGTATGGGATACCTTGTGAGCCTTGAGGTATATTTTACATACCCAAACAGGCCACAATTATCTTAAAAATGAATTCTGAACTATGCATAACCTATAAGTCATGCATATATTGAAAATTCATCATTTTTGATTTCAGAAAAAATGATTAACTTTTTATTGAGTATGAAAATCCATGGATTTAAGGCCAAATTTGGATTTTACACAAAATTGCACCTAGGTTAGCTCCACAGAGTGAATAAGCTCAAATCAACTCTTTGAGGTGATAATATGGAAAATACTTCAATAGCACATAAAGGATCCGTGAAAACTTTTGTTTTTTTCAATTTCATGCCAAAATAATGGGATTGTGAGAAATCCCATGTTACATATACACTACAAATAGTGTTATGCATGATTTGGAACTTAATATTATGGTATTCTTACATGCACATTTGGTACACCCATAGTGGATATCTCACTTTAAGCTTAAAATTCTATTTTGACATAAAAAATAGGCAAGGAGGACAAAAGACATCAAAGAGAGCCGAAGTACCCAACTTCTGAGGCCTCTGAGGCATGAATAGCTCCAAAGCTTGGATACATGGCTGATCTTGACCCAATTAGTAAACTAAAACCTTTTGGGAACTTGGTTACCAAGTCAAAATTTCATTATATCATAAGAAAATAGCAAATAAGCTGCTATTTTGACATGCCAAGGAGGTAAAGAGAAACATAGACTACCATAAGCATGTAAATTATTAATGACTTTCCATGGAAAAACCCCAAAAGAGCAATTGAATCCCTTTTTGGACTAGTATCCATTGATTTACCTCATAGCAACCAGCAATATACTGCTATTTGCAATTCTATGTAGAAATGAGGTAAAAGCTTCAAAAATTCATTAAAAATACAATTCTTAATGAATCGTTCTGAATTTTTCAGAACCAATTAAAAACTGTATAATTCATATAAAAACCAAAAAGAATTCAATTTTATAAATAAAATTAAAATGTTTACTTACAGTCCATTTTCAATGATTCCATGTGAAATACTGAATCTTTAAAAATTCACAGAAAATACACTCTGTAGTGAAATTTCCAATAAAATTGATAACTTTGAGAAATCAATGATTATTTTTGAATAAAAGAATATTTAGAGTTTTTACTCCTTTTATTCTTAACCATAAATGGGTTGGTAGTCACATAAAAGCACCAATTAAGTAATTATGATAATCTTATGTGAAAACAGATGATGCAATCAATAATCCAAAAAAGGTTCATTGTTTTCAAACTCACTGGTCTTTTCAGTTTGCTCCATGGCATGCCTCTGTGAGCTGTCTTAGACTTAAAAGGGGCTTCCTCTTGCTGTTTTTTCCAGAAAATCACATTATTCCATTATACCTTTTATTACCAACAAGTAAGTATTAGTTAAAACTATTTCTTATGTGTTTTATTCTTTCATAATCAATCATAAATAAGTAAAATCATAGAAATCAACTATATATTGATGTAAAATTGTTATAAAATGATTTTTTGATCCATTAAATCCACAATTCTATGTCTAATCTCTCTACTATTATCTTCTAAAAAGGTTCATTGGATTAATAGTGAGTGATTTATCTTAAATCTTAAAGTTTTTCTCTATTGATAGTTTACTTCAAGAGTTATCTTTATAGCTATTGTTGTAAAAGATAATTATATATTGAAATAATTTTATTATTTTAATAAAGAAGTTTTTATTATTAAATTCTTCTTGTAATTGATTCTTGTAGACAATTACTTCTGACTGTTATAATCACTAGTAGTGTATAACATGCAAAAGAAATAATTCTTAAATTATTTAATTGTGGTTACAATAAATTTCCATTATTACATTTCATTAGAACAGTCATAGTACTGTTGATTAATAGTAATATTATCAACAGTTTCAGAGACACATCTTACATTTTGGGGCCTGGCTATGTTTTTTTGAACCTTGTACCCTTAATTAATATGTTTTTAAGTTCTAAAATATATTAATTCAATAATTTTTCCTTTCAATTTGAAGTTGAAATAATTTTTGTTTTTGACATTGTTTTTAAAATCTTTTTCATCAAGGAATTTGGTTTAATTATATATTGTTTTACATGTGGCTTTTTCAAATCCAAAAACTTATAAAATTATTGTTTGAGTTACTCTGAATTAATTTTGAATCAAAAATTTGATTTTTTTTTGAAAAGAATAATTCTTTCAATATTAAAAAATAATAAAACTTATAAAAATCTTCAAAAATATTCCAAAAAAAACATAAAAATAATTTTTTCTCTTTTATGAATTTTTCTCTAGTGTCTTTAATAAGATACAGTGCAGCTGGTAATAAGCTCAGTAAGAGATATTTTAATATTCCAGAATCTTCAGAAGCAAAATATAAAGAGAGAGTTGAAGTTCAAATTGCTAAAAGAGGCAATTTATTCAGAACAGAACAAGCTAAATTACCACCAAAAGGTGTGTGGTTCTGTCCATTTATTTCATTTTTTCTCTTGAATTGACATGAAAGTGGTTCATACCAGAAATGGAAGCAGATATTAAGTCCAACCAGATGGATTTGGACAAGGAAGAGGCAAGACAAAATCCAGAAGTGTCAAATCTTCCTCAAGAGACACATATCTGGAGGATTCCAGAGTTTCCCCCCATTCCCCAAGGTCTGTACCCACAAGCTTTGATGTGAATTCTGAATCTGGACTAATTCATGATAATATTTTAAGGGCTGAAACACTATCAAGTGGCAGAAATAGAAATTTATCAATGCCAATACAAAAATTGGTTCAGGGAAGCCAAAAAAGAGGAGTGGGAAATATGCCCAAGCCTTTGTCAGGGGGCCATGAACTCCTACTTACACCTCAAGAGCTTTCTGGGTCAGGAGAAGACCATAGAAGTCTTAGGAGGTTGGAGCCCATTGTCTTGCAAAGAAAAAGTAAAAAAGATAAAGAATTGGTTGAAAAACCAAAGTCTTTTATCCATAGACCAGAAGAAGGAGTTGGAAATGACTCCAGCTTTGGAGACAGAAGGACCAGTGGCGTCTACCAGGTACAAACCAGCTCCAGAGGTGTCCAAAGACAAGCCCAAAGGACCTCAGAAGAAGAAGAAAGGCCCCAAGAGCCATCAAGGCAAGGGAAAAGGCAAAGTCAATTGGCACAGACCTTACCCACAAGGGTACAGGATCCCCAAATTGGAGCCTTCAGCTGTGGACAGTGTCTTAAATATGGCCAGGACTCTTATGGAATTCACAGCCAAGGAGCAGGAAAGGATGAACAGAACCTTCCCACGGAAATAATACAAGAAATACATTTTGTTAAGACTAGTATTAATGTAGAAATTGGTAAAATTGATGCAAAGATAACTAAAATAACTTTGGACATCAATGACTTGAAAAATAATGAAAAAAATATGCTGAAATGCATAAGTCTGTAATCACCAAACTGGAATTACTTACCAATACATGTGACAGAATTGAGAGTAAATATCTTGTCCAAGATGATGAAATGGAAGATTTTTCCACAAAAAACATCAATGATCAACTTAGAGTTCTGGAACACTATTTTGTGGCAGTGGCTGAAAATACAAGTCAATTTGCCACACATTTGGCAAAAAGTGACAGTGAAAGGAAGAGCTTTAAAGAGGAAATACTTGCACAAGTAGAGCAAATTCATAAAAAGTATGAATCAAATCCTCATATGCCAAGAAACTCCACACCTTTGACTGAAGAAAGGCTCCTGGTGAAAGAAAGTCTGACCCCTTTTCTAGGAGAAAATATTATCTCTGCAAAAGATATTCCAAATTGGAAGAATGGCCAACATTCTCTGGTGAAGGTGAATACAACCATATTGAGTTAATCAGAACTATTGATATTTTGCAAGAGGATTTTCATATACCTAATGAAATTATAGTGGGAAAATTACACTCTCTCTTTGCCAGAACTGCAAATAAATAGTATTACAAGATGAGACAAGATCATGGAAAACATGATTGGTGTTGGTGGAAATCTGAAGTGATTACCAAATGGGCCAATAATTCTTGGAGGTTTAAAATAGAAAATGCTTTTGAAAGTGCCATTTTTAACCCAGAAAAAGACAAACCACTTACTTGGTTCTTCAAGCAAAAGGAAAGATTATCTGCTTTACACCCAGATATGTCTGACACTATGATTAATATGAAAATATAAGGAAATGTGGAGGAGAACTGGAACATTCTATCAATTGCAGATGTGTAGAACCTTGTTCAACAGAGGACTGAATTAATGCAATGGAAGATATCATTACTAGAACAAGAACTGGTAAAACTTGGAATAAAATCCCTATGGAGTCAAAAATGGTCCCAAAGATTTCCAGAGAGGCCAGAAGACCTGAGAAACGTATCTTGAAGTGTCATAAATGTGGAAGTACCTCACATTTAGCCAGCACTTGCACCAAAAAGATAAAGATTAATGAAGCTCAAGTCATTGAAGAAGCTCAGTGTACTGAAGAGAAAGAAGAATCTGACCTAGATTCTGCAGTCTCTGAAGACAAACCAATGGATGACTATCCCATTGAAAAATTACAGCTTTCTTTGAGGTCACAGAATTCCATACTCACTTGCCACAGTACAGTGAGTATTGTAACAACCTGATCAATATCCAGGAAGCCAGAATGTGTCAAACCAAGCCTGATAGAGGTAAAGGATACACTTCTGGAGCATCTTGTATCACATCAATCCTGATGAATGATATTGAAGCCAAATTAAAGTAGGATACATGGGCATTTTGTACTTGTGTAGGCAAAGATTATCTTCAAACCATACTCCCTGGATGGAAAAACCATCTATTCAAAATAGAGGGTATACAATATAGTAGTGCAAGTAATAATATGTATCCTTTGGGTATATTGGACACTAATCTTGTATTTACAAACCCAGAAGGAAGTGTAAGAATGAAAAATGAGATTGTAATGGATAATTGCACATCTCAGAACATCATTCTTGGAAATAATTATTTGAATATTTATGGTATTTCCATCAATAATGATAAAGACAGATATTTCACAATTGGAGAAAATAAAAGACCAAAATTTTCCTTTTTTCAATAGGCTAAAGCAAATATCAGTAATATCTTCTATTAAAGATGCTTTTAAAGAAGAATTTGTGGCTAATCAACTTTTTGAAGCACAAATTAATCCATCATTGTCACCCAAGATGAGGCATGAACTTATTGATGTGCTATACACATATAATAATGAATTTGCCTCTTATAATGAGCCATTTGGCACTATCAAAGGGCATGAAGTTGATATTACTCTTAATATTGACAGACCATACCCTCAAGTACTTAGAAGACCAGCTTATCCAACCAGTCCCAGAGCTAGAGAAGCCTTGGAAAAACATATCCAAGAGTTGATCCAACTTGGTGAACTAAGGAAGGTAGGCCATAATGAGGAGGTTGTAGTGACAACAACTGTTATTATTGCTTGGAGAATTAAAATCAAGAATGGTTGGAGATTTTAGAGAATTGAATACCTACACAGTTCCAGATAGGTATCCAATTCCTAGAATCCAAGAAACCTTTACCCAATTGTCTAAAGCCAAGTATATAACATCAATGGATGCATTGAAAGGCTTTCACCAAAATTTTTTGATGCTTAAATCTAAGAGATTACTTAGAATTATGACTCACTGTGGTATTTATGAGTATCTTAGAATGGCATTTGGTATTAAGAATGCTCCATCTCATTATCAAAGAATGATGAATACCATCGTCCCCACAGAATTATCTGAAGGATGGCTTATCATTTATATTGATGATATCATCATATGTTCTGATTCATGGGTTTTGCACCTTGAAAGACTTGCAAGAGTGCTTCACAAAGTTGCAGAAGTGAATATGAAAATTTCACTCAAGAAATGCAACTTCGGTTTTGAAGAACTCAAAGCATTAGGACATATTGTTTCTGGTTTAAGCTTGGGTATTGACAAAAATAAATTGGAAGCAGTGGTACTCAAGCCAATACCCCAGAATGAAAAAGAAATAATGTCTTTTCTGGGATTTTCCAGCTATTATAGGAAACACTTGAAAGACTTTGCAATTCTAGCAAAGTCACTCTATAGAATCTGTGATCAACAAACAGTATTTGAGATGACACAGGAGAGAATTGCAGCTTATGAGAAGATAAGGAAAGCTCTTACAGAAGAACCTTTACTCCTCATTCCTGACTGGAATATACCTTTTAAATCATACATTGATGCATGTGGAGATGGATTAGAGGCAGCCCTACATCAAGTCCAAATTATTGATGACAAACCTACAGAGGGACCAGTTTTTTACATCTCAAGACAAATCAAACCAACAGAAGCCAGATATTGTGCAAGCTAGATGGAGTTTTTATCTTTGGTATGGTCACTTGAGAAATTGCACTATTACCTTGATGGAAGTGTTTTTGAAGTCATAACTGACTGCAATGACATAAAATCACTTCTTAATATGAAAACTCCCAACAGAAATATGTTGATATGTCAAATAGCCATTCAGGAATAGAGAGGAAACATGAATATAGTTCATAAATCAGGAAACATTCACAAGAATGCAGATGGACTTAGCAGGTGGGCATTAGCCAATACTCCTGATAACCCAGCTTATGTACTTCTGGAAGCAGAACCACAGATTCAAATTTAAGGAATTGACATAACTGATATTGGGAATGAATTCTTTGAAGAAGTCAGACAATCTTATAAGAAAGACAGGAATTTCCATATCTTGACCTCCTTATTAGATAAATACTGCAATGATACATCTTTAGTCAATGAACTGGATGAAATTTGGAAGAATTCCTATTCTGAAGGAAGATTTCACTTGTTTTATGGAATAATTTACCACAGAACCAAACATTCTTGTGTCATGAAATTATGTAGCAGACTGCTTATCGATACCATTCTTCATAAATGCAATGATAGCATCTACTCTGGACACCTGTAAGAAGAAAGAACACTTAAAAAAGTAAAGAACTGTGCATGGTGGCCATCTTGGAGAAAAGAGACCATTGAATATTGCCATACCTGTGAAAGATGGCAAAACGAAAACAGGAGTACACCCAAGATGTCAGCTGGAGTCTATGTTGAAGCAGTAATTAGGTTATTTACAGCTAGAACTATGACTGTGACACGTGAAAATGATTTTAAAATAAGATTTTAGATATAATATAATAATGGGATTCTACTATTGAAGAATAGTGGGGGTGAGCGCTATTGAGAACCCTGGATGCAGTCTTACCAGTTGGGTTACTATAACAAGAACTGCAATAATTAAAATTATAGTTATAACCTGATTATTACCCAAGAGTGAAATGGTTTTGGACAGTTTACTACATAGGATATTCAAGAGCAGGATGAGGAAACAATTCTGGCTGTGAAAAGCCTCCTTTTTATCCTGAAATGGGGTGGAAAGGGTGCTAGACCTGTCCATGTAGAGGAAGTGAAGACTTTTTCACTCTCTAGTACTGGCTTGTGGTTTGAAAACAGCCTGTATAGCCTGTATTGGGCTCAGATGTGGTTTTGAAACCACATCTGGGCAGCTTTCACCAATACAGGGTGAAAATTTTCATCTGGGGACCTCACAGCCTGATTCTGACGTGTATGACATGTAGAATGCTGTAAAGAAGCTGTATGGGACCCCAGTATTGACTGACATATGAGGTATTGAAGTAAAAACAAGCTTCTTCCTCTATTTGACACCTCATATTCATGGCTATGGGATATTATCCCATGGTAAGGCTGTATATGACAGCAGGTGGGAATCTGACCTTAAAACAGCCATCACTTTGTCAATTCTTGAGATATCAACCTCAAAATTGGTTCTGTGTGTAGCCCTGTATGTGCTCTACACAATGGTACCTCATTTGATATGGGTATCATTAAATATGGAAAAGTTATCCCATGTACAAGATTTTTGTACATTTGCATGGAATAAGCAAAAAGCTGTGTTGAGCTTATTTGCCCCATACCTTTTGTTCTAGTTGGGCTATGGGGAAATGAATGAAACCATCAGATATCCCTGATTGTGCTCTTTCCAAAAAGACCCCACTTCAAGTATCTCACACTAAAACTTTGGAAGTTAGATGAGAGGTGAATGTTTTGTTCACCCTTATTTGGCCTGAAATTGACCATAACTCCAGTAATATTGGTGCTAGCTCAGTTTGGCTGGTACCATTGGATAGACCTGGCTTAGAGATTCAGTTTGAGTACCCATTTGATGGGGTTAAGCCTCTACTTCTAGATTTTAGATGAGAGGTGAAAATTAAGGTTTATGCTTAGCAATAACTTTGAGCAGGAATAACTTTGTTATTTCTTGTCCTATGGTGATGGAACTTATATTTTCAGAAAGAGGTGGGTTTCTTCTTTCTTTTGATACCTTCTGAGCTGATTTGGCTCAGCTCTATGTTTTGGTGGTATCTTGGCTATACCATTGGTTTATGGTATTTTGGGTGTCATGCTTATGCTCTGGTTGTGAGTCACAGGCTGACATACCCTCCCTCTAAAAAAGGATCATCATTGATGAGACTTTTCAGTCCTCCTAGAGGCCCTGAATATCCTTAGATGAAGGTTCCCATCTGGTATGGCATCTTCTGCCAACCATTTGTCTTTATCAGATGTTTGGTGCTTGAATCTGACTAAGTATTGTCTTTGATCCTTTCCATTAAGTCTGATCTTCCTGGCCCTGATGATCTTACTCACGGGTCCTGGGGAGTCCTCCACTTCCACTATATCAGGTGGTGTGGGGTTCTTCTTCCTGGAGGGGAATTTATCCTCCTCTGTTTGGAAGTATTGTTTGACCAAGCTTACTGGGAAGACTGGGTGCTTCCTGGAAAATTCCTCTGTAAGTTTGACTTCCACTGCATTTTTTCCTATCAACCTAATGATAGTGAAAGGCCCTACAAATGAGTCCCTCATCTTCTTGGGTCCTTTAAGATTATTAAAGTTCAGTGTAGACACTAGCACCAGGTCCCCTTCCTTGAAGTCAGGTTCCATGTGTGTCTTGTCCCACCTCTGTTTATTATATTCTTTTGCCTCAGCTATGCATTTGGCAGCTGTGTCACAAGCCCTCTTCCATATATCATGGAAGTCTTTGGCTGTGGGGTGGATGGTCAGAAGATTCTTCTTCAAGTGATCCACAGGAAGCAGGGGATTCCACCCTTTCTCTACCACTGCAGGTGTTTTTCCTGTGGTAGAGTGCTGAATTGTATTATAAGCCAGTTGGACAGCTGGTAGAAGGGTAACCCAGTCATGGGTGTATCCTTCATGGTCTTTGTATTCCATGCCATAGGCACAGAACCTTCTAAGGATGTCTTCCATAGTCTGGATCATCCTCTCAGCTAGGCCATCTGTTTGGGGATGGTAAGCTGTGGAAAACGCAAGCTTGGTGCCAAGCATGTCATACAAGCTGGTCCAAAATTCATATTTGAATTTTGGGTCCCTATCACTAATGATGATTTTAGGGACTCCACAGGTAGATATGATGTTATTCCAAAATAACAGGGCAGTATCCATGGCTGTGTCCTCCTTGTGGCATGGTAGACACCTCATGCTCTTGCTGAACCTATGAACTATGATCAAGCAGGCATTGTAGTTTTCTTTGCCTCCTGGGACAAGTCCTGTGACCCAGTCCATGTTGATGGTTTCCCATGGGTGTTTGGTTTCTTCTATATGTTGAAGTAACCCAGACTTCTTCCCATGTTTCCTATTTGCCTTTTGGCATCTCTCACAAGTGTTGATGTATTCTCCCAACTCTTGTTCCAACTTGGGCCACCAAGCTGTGCTTGCTACCCTCTCCTTGGTCCTGTCTTCACTCATGTGTCCCAGATAGGGGCAGTCATGGCATTCTTGCAGGATCAGAGAGATGTGGTCTCTGTCTACCACTGTGAGTGCACTTGTGTGTTTCTCTCTGTGGTAGAGCAGGCCATCTATAAGGAAGAACTTGTTATCCTTATAGGGCCTCAACCAGGGTTCCTCCAGCTGGGATTCCAATTCTGGACTCCTGTACTTTTGTTGAAGGAGTTGTAGTAGTATTCCACACTGTTTGTGTTTGGCGTAAGACTTCATTACTGCACTAAAAAATTCATTGTGCAGTTCAGAGGAGCTTATTCCCAATATGGGAGTTTCTGTCCCCTCTGAATAAGTGTTTCCACTGTCAAGGGTACCACTTTCTGGTGCCCATTCAGAAAACCTGAAGTTCTTCCTCCTATCTATTTCCATGAACTGGATAGGGATTTTGGCTGCAACTTCAGGGTCATAAGCTGGATTGCTCTTGACATTATCCAGTGGCCATCTGCTAAGGCCATCTGCATTGGTATGACTTTAACCTTCTTTGTATATGATGTTCATTTTCCCTCTATACTCCTGGATGGCTATTTGCCATCTCAGCATGTGTCTATTTGTAGTCTTCATGTTCAGTAAAGACTTCAAGGCTGTGCAGTCTGTGTAGACTTCAAAGACTGCACCCTCCAGATAATAATGGAGTTTTTCTAGAGCCCAGACTAGACATAGACACTCAGTCTGGGTGGCCCCATACCTTGCTTCTGAATCTTTCAGCTGCCTTGAAATGTAGCAAATTACTCCTTCTCTTGGTTCACCATCCACAATTTGTCTTTGGTGAAGGGCTGCTCCTAGGCCTTGACTGCATGCTGCATCTATATATAACTTGAATGGTAGGTCAAAGTCAGGTAAGATGAGCACAGGTGCATTTGTGAGTTCATATTTGATCCTCTCCTATGCATCCCTCCTTTCCTTGGTTATTTCAAAAACTACATCTTTTGAACATAGCTTGTATAGGCTACTAGCTATGTGTGCCAAGTTTTTGATGTGGTTTCTATAGTAGCTAACAAACCCCAGGAAAGATTGCATCTTATTGATGCTCTTTTGTACTGGCTTTTACAGTACTGCTGCTACTTTATTCTGGTCAATTGCCAGACTAAGTCCTGAAAATTTATGCCCTAGAGCCAGTAACTCTTGGTGGCCAAAATTGCACTTTTTAAGTGAAATTTTCACATTTATGGGTGTGCATTTACTTAGTACTCTGTCTATGTATTTCACATGGTCTTCCCATGTCTGTGAGTATATAATGATATCATCAATATATACTACCATCCAGCCTTCCAGTATTTCTTCTTGAAATATGGTGTCCATCATCCTTTGGAAATGGGCTGGTGCATTTTTGATGCCAAATGGCATCCTGGTATACTCATATATGCCCATATGGCATATTATTCTGAGTAATTTGATGGAGTTTGGTTTAGCTCCATTTTGGTGGAAGCCTTTCATACAATCCATTTTAGTTATGTATTTGGCTTTTGCCAGTTTATCCAAGGATGAGGTATCCTGGGTATAGGGTACCTGTCTGCTTTTGTGTAGCTATTCAGAGCTCTGAAGTTTCCACACAGTCTAGACTTGCCATCATGCCATGTGATTAGGACAGGTGTGGTGATTTCTACTGTTTCATTATGTCCAATCTTCCTGATGACATCCATATCCAGGAGTTCATTGATATGTTTCTCAATTTCTTTCCTGGTTTCCAGGCTTGCTGGATAAGGAGGTCTCCTAAGCATGGGTGGATAAGGCCTTTCCACATCCAGATATAGTTCTATATCATGGCCTTTGATCTTGCCTAATGGTTCTTCACCAATGGCAAATGCTGGTCTGTTCTTTCTCAGCATCTTCAGTAAACTTAGTTTTTGTTTACTGGTGAGGGTAGTGCTAAACGGTCCCTCTCTGAATTCCTTCAGAAGTTCTTCTAGTGGATCTTGAGAAGATCTCTGGTAGATATCAAGTGAAAATTTCTTTTCCTTATTAGTACTGATGGTGATGTGCCTATTTTTACTGTTGTAAATGTCTATTCCATACATCCTCTGGCAATCTGTTCCCAGTGAAAACCCTTGGATGTGGGCATCATGAAGCACTACAAACTCTGGGTTGAGTCTGATATTACCCTTCCTGTGGGGTATTATTATCTCTTTGATAATTGTCCCAATGGAAGTCATCTTCCCTGATGCACTTTTAAAGTTCTTTGCCTTAGTGGTCAAGAGCTGTTTTTCCCAGTTTGGGAAGTGGGTATCCAGATAGTTTCTGGCCACGATGGAGCAGTGTGCTCCACTATCAATGATCAGTGGATGCTGAGCATTGTCAATGCAAACAGTCATTTTTGTGGCTGTCCCATGTATATATGCCATTCCTTTGGTTGGTGTAACCAGGAATGTTTGTGCATCTTGTGTGTGTTTTCACAAGTTTTTGTTAGCAGTGTCCTGTGGCATGCCTTCTTCCAACTGTATGTCCTGAATTTCTAGTGGGGTTTCCTCTTGGTATTCCACTAGAAATTCCTCTCTTGGGTCTTGATCATCATCAGATGGTTCTCTGATGGCATCACCCATGGAGTCTGATTCAGAATCCTCTGTTGGATATTCTTCCTCTGGGACTTTCTCAATGGCATTGACTTTTTTATTTTCCTTTGCACAGTTGTTGGCATAGTGGTCTGTTGAACCACAATTGTGACAAGAATTCCACTTCTTTGCCACTTCTGCCACTCTTTCTTTGGGTCTGTCTTTAAACTCTACCCTGAAAGGTTGTTTCTCTTTGAAACTACTGCTCTTATATGGGGTGAATTTCCCTATATTACTCCTTTTCCTTATGTCTTGTAAGGTGTTGGAAATGTCATCTAGAGTGCAATTTTGGTTGCATCTGCATTTTACTGCATGCTCTAGTTCTCCTGGAAGTTGTGTCAGAAGTTTGTGATTCCTCATTTGGATGTTAATCTGAGGATCAATGGCTTTAAGTCTTTTAGACTGTCTAAGACACCACTCATATGGATCTTTGTCCACAGAGTATTTGTCATTTTCAAATGACATGGTCTTCTGCCATATCCAAGCTCCATTACTGTACTTTTGGATGATTTGACTCTTCCACCATGGCCAATTTCTTCTGCCATGGATTTCTTTTATTCCTGTGGACCATATACTAGCATGACCTTCAAATGCAGTATTCAATCTAGCAGTGATCCAGTAGTCTGGTATGCTTGGTACATCAATGAAGAGTCCATCAATATAATCTATGAGCTCCATATGATCATATTCCCCTGATCCAGAAAGTTTGGGCCATCTTGAGGCCTCAGGAAGCTGTTTCAAGGCTTCCTTCTCTGAATAAGACATTCCATCTACATCCTGATATTGTGATGGAGATCTTGCCTTATTCATCAACATGGCATCTGGTTGATATGGATTCTCCATAGCTTGGCCTTGTGGTTGGGGCATCAAGTTATGGTAGACATTAAACAATTTGTTTATGTCTTGGTCCAGAAAATTGCTGTCCCTTTCGCTGTGGTGTTGTTCTTCAAAGACTATATTCAATCTTTTGTTGGTTTCTCCAGAGGCTTTGCTCAGTTGAGCATATCCTTCTTGAAGATTCTTAACTATCTGTTCCAAGGAGGCTTGTGTTTTTCTCATCCTCTCCTGGCCAGCTTCAATTTCTGCAAACTTCTTTGCAGATTGTTCAGCATATTGGGACATTTATAACCACAGTGTATCACTGTTGATGTTACTCTCAGATGTGACAATGTTATTTTCAGTCTGAGTAGGGGTAATGTTTCTATTACTAGGACTACTGATTCTAGAGTGGTTTACAACTACCTCTGGTTCTTGTGCACTTCTTTTACCAAATCCAACAGTTTCTCAATCATAGGGTCTAACTATTTCCTCCTCTGGTTGAAGGAGGTTTTCTTCTTGCCCTTGTTTCCTTTTCTTCTCCTGGAAACTTCCTGGAATTGTGAAGAATGGTGACTCTTGGCCACTGATCTGCTGGTTTCTGAATGGTGTGAAGCCACTGGAGAGCTGATTTGGCCTGCTCCTTGAGAGCCTGAATGAATCTGAGTAGGCCCTGTCTGGGTTAACTATTCGTCTATAGCTTGGATAGTGGCTTGATTCTCCCTTATCCTCTGTGCCCTTGCCTCCAGGAGTCTGAACTGCCTGGTAGGATTCCAACCTTTGGTGATTACCATCAGGTCTTTGAAGTCTATCTCTCTGAGACAGATCTTCTGGCAACTTGCTCCAAGTTCTGCCCAGTGACTTGCTAGGTTGAACCTCTTGTTGTCCATGCTCCATTGGAATAAGTCCTTGAGGAGTTGGTGGAGCTGAAGAACTTGATCCATGTCTTTCCAGCCCTCTGGTTTGAGGTGTCCATTGAATTGGAGTGTGAATGGCAGGGTTGATATTATCTCCCTCATTGTTTTGCCATCCACTACTGTTTCCAAGGTGTCCTCATTCAGGTCTTCTGGTCCTGGTCAAACCTTCTCTGTCCTCTGCTTAGTGCCTTTGGAAGCCAAGATCTCTGAGGTGTACAGGTGACATATTAGTGTTTGCAAGCAGTCAAAAACTTTATGTTCTTAGGGTATTTACCTTTGACTGTGCCTTGTACAAATTTGTTGTCTGCTGATTTGGGCAATTTACCTTTAGAAGTTACAACTGGGTTAATTATAGTAATTTTCCCTGTACAAGTTATCAAGGTTGGTTTACCTTGTATTGATGCAGAATTTTGTGGTTTTCTACTCTTCTGTGTGGCAATGGGT
Source organism: Austropuccinia psidii (assembly GCA_023105745.1). Classification (NCBI taxonomy): domain Eukaryota; kingdom Fungi; phylum Basidiomycota; class Pucciniomycetes; order Pucciniales; family Sphaerophragmiaceae; genus Austropuccinia; species Austropuccinia psidii. Next base: position 40,587,295 of record JALGQZ010000003.1, read on the forward strand.
GTCCACTTTCTTGCTGTTTTCAGGCCTTCACTGTGCCTCTTTCCTTTGCCTTTGCTGCCCTCTGGTTCTGAGGGTGTCACTGGTGTGTTGGCCTGTGACTGGCTTACAAGTGGTATGAATTTATCTTCCACTGAATCAAAACAGGAAAAAGAGGGCTTATGTCAGTTAAGACTTCTCAAAAAATGCTGGTTTTGCACATCTAAGAATGGCCTCTGGGCTTGTATATTATTACAATGTGCCCTTGTACAATGACAGTGTGATTGAATTAACAATTCCATGTCAGAAATACAGCTTACTGATATGTGGTATACTGTTTGTATACCAATATCTCACAGAATAACTTGTAATTAGCAAGTGTAAACTGTCAAAAAGTGGTGTGTAACAGGGCAATTGAGTTAACAATATGTCCAACCACGCCTCAACTGTTGGTTTATCAGTATGAGGTGTCTTCTTTTAATTAAAAAATGAGACTGTATTAATGGCTTATGTGTTTTTATATGTAAAACACACCAAAAACAAGGGTCTTGTGGTTATTAGCCATGTGACAGGTACTCTTAAAATATGAGTATGAAAGTGGTATATGTACAAAAAAAGAAATATATATATACAATATATATATATTTAAGAAATATTACGCCTAAAAAGAATAAAACAAATGTCAGAAAATGAGAAATAAGAGAAAAACTCACTTATAAGGGTCCAAAAAGGGTTTAAAACATGGCCAGGCCCCCAAAATGTCAGCTGGAGTCTATGTTGAAGCAGTAATTAGGCTATTTACAACTAGAACTATGACTGTGACACGTGAAAATAATTTTAAAATAAGAGCTTTTTAATAATATAATAGCTTATAATATAATAATAGGATTCTACTATTGAAAAATAGTGGTAGTGAGCGCTATTGAGAACCCAAGATGCAGTCTAACAAGTTGGATTACTATAATAAGGACAACAAGTATTAAGATTATGATTATACCCTGACTATTAACCAAGAGTAAAGCTGTTTTGGAAAGTTTACTACGTAGGATATTCAAGAGCAGGATGAAGAAACAATTCTGGCTGTGAAAAGCCTCCTTTTTATCCTGAAATGGGGTGGAAAGGGTGCTAGACCTTTCCACGTAGAGGAAGTGAAGATTTTTTCACTCTCTAGTACTGGCTTGTGGTTTGAAAACAGCCTTTATAGCCTTTATTGGGCTCAGATGTGGTTTTGAAACCACATCTGGGCAGTTTTCACCAATACAGGGTGAAAATCTTCATCTGGGGACCTCACAGCCTGATTCTGATGTGTATGACGCGTAGAATGCTGTACAGAAGCTGTATGGGACCCCAGTATTGACTGAAATATGAGATATTGAAGTAAAAACAAGCTTCTTTGTCTATTTAACACCTCATATTCATTGTTATGGGATATTATCCCATGGTAAGGCTGTATATGACAGCAGGTGGGAATCTGACCTTAAAACAGCCATAACTTTGTCAATTCTTGAGATATCGACCTCAAAATTGGTTCATTGTGTAGCCCTGTATGTGCTCTACACAATGGTACCTCATTTGATATGGGTATTACTCAATATGGCAAAGTTATCCCATGTACAAGAGTTTTGTACATTTGCGTGGTATAGGCAAAAAGCTGTGTTGAGCTTATTTGCCCCATAACTTTTGTTATAGTTGAGCTATGGGGAAATTGATGACAAAATCAGATAGCCCCAATTGTGCTCTTTGCAAAAAGACCCCACTTAAATTATCTCAAACTAAGACTGTAGAAGTTAGATGAGAGGTGAATGTTTTGTTCACCCTTATTTGGCCTGAATTTGACCATAACTCCAGTAATATTGGTGCTAGCTCAGTTTGGCTGGTACCATTGGATAGCCCTGGCTTAGAGCTTCATTTTGAATACCCATTTGATGAGGTTAAGCCTCTACTTCTGCATTTTAGATGAGAGGTAAAAATTAAGGTTTATGCTCAGCAATAACTTTGTTATTCTTTGTCCTATGGTGATGGGACTTATATTTTTAGAAAGGGGTGAGTTTCCTCTTTCGTTTGATACTCTTTGAACTTATTTGGCTCAGCTCCATGTTTTGGTGGTATCTTGGCTATACCATTGGTTTATGGTATTTTGGCTGTCATGCTTGTGCTCTGGTTTTGAGTCACAGGATGACAAATAATTTCCCCTCAATGTACTTTCTTATTTCATCCCACACAAAAAGGAATTCCCACAACATTGTATTTATAATGGTATGAATGATGGTTATATGACCATGAGGGAAAGCTTGAACAGTTTGAGTATCTCATATATTTCTAGGAAACTCATTGGAATCCTGCTGCTGAAGATCAAGATATTGATTGTCTAAATTGTACTGGACAAAGGAAAAATGTAATGTTATACCATTTCATATCACCTGATGCAGTAGAGATGAACATGCAAAAGGTATGTTAATTCATAAGAAGCTTTATTTAATGTAAAATTTGGAATGACTTATTATAAAATTATGAATTGCAGGTACAAAAAAGAAAGTGTACCTTGGCAAGGTGTGTAAGTTTGCTCATTGAAAGCTCTAATTCCATTTTTTTCCTGTCCTTATGGTGGTTATTTTGTTTCATGTAAGAACAACTGTAGCAAGTACTTTGACGTATGCTGAGCTATAAAAATGTTTCTTAGAGACTCATATGAACATCAAAATTGAAAGTGGGAAGTGGGAAATTATAGTTCTTTTGGAGAAAAAAAAATGAAAATTTGGAGTGGACTTAGTAATCACTTGGATGAGTGGATTTAGCAAACCACATTCATGAAAGGAATGGAAGCATATCTGAATCCACATTTCTATAGGTATGCATAGGAGTAAACATTAGCTGGAGGTGTGGAGATATCACTCCCTGCCTTGAATATCTCTTGGAGAGTATTTTTAGTAAATCAATTTATCTATATGATATTTTTTCTTATATTAAAAAGTTTAAAGAGATTATTTTGGTATTTGTTTCTCTTAAACCGCTAAACATTACTATTTTTGAATAATATTACCACAAACAAATCTTTGACAACAGGAAAAGTACTTGATTTTCCATGAAGTTTCCATATCCACAGCTTAAATTTGGAGGCCAAGCAATAACTTTACCTGTGAAATATTTTTTTTCCTTTTCTTACTCTTGTTTCATATATTGAAACACTTAAAAATGCACAAAAAATACCTATAATTTCAAAAAAATATGTAAAAGCATTATTTTTTCATATTATAAGGGAGGCTTTATTTTTCATATTCCTTTTGAGAAATCCTTTATTTTATATAATAACTGCCTTATTCATCCATTTTAGTGTCTGAAAATGTTGTGAGACAAGAAATTCCAAATAGCATCAACAGTTACTAGCATTATCACAGCCAGTACTGTCAGTTCTGACTATGATAGTACAATTATTACATCTCAAAATAGTTTAAAGGAACCAATTTCTTCTCAAATAATCAATTTTGATATTATCCATACTCACCAAAAAGATAATAATTTGGCCAATAGTGGGTTCTTGACATAAAATTACTGTTTTGAGCTTTTTGACTTATAATTATGGGTTCATCCAGATTGTGATTATTGCAGAAGCTATTGGGTTACAGAAAGCCAAGTTTCAATAAATTAGCTTCAAGCTGACAAATTATGCCATTCAGAGGCTGATGACACTGTCTCACCTTCAAGTAGAGCTGACAATGCCACAAGGATCCTCAGTGCATATATACAAAGCCACCCAGAAGATACACAACAGTGAACTTCAGTACAGAGAATCTCAAATTTTAGGAGACCTCTGAAGGAGATTAATGAACATTTACCTGAGTTTGCGAAAGTTTCTGGGCAATTCCAATACTTTCAAATTACTGAATGTGTGGCATCCATTCATGGAAAAGAAGAATGGAGGAAACATATCCCTCAACCACCTAAAAAAGTGCCAAAACCAGACTCCAGAAGCAGAAATTAATATCTGAAAGACCAGAAACAAGCTCAAAACAGGGGCAAAGGCAAGGCACCAGCCACAATGCAATACAGCCAAGGCTACATAATCCCAAATATTTGAAAAAATTCCATGGAAAATGTGTTTCAGATGGCCAGAACTATGATTGAAATGGAGAAGAGGGGAGAATCCAGATTACAATATCAAAATTTATTCCTGATATTCTGGATTGAGTTACAGCTTTTTATATTTCCATTAATGATGTTAAAAGCTATATTCCTGATAAATATTCAAACATTTGTAACACTCTTAAGAAAAATAATTTCAGTTTGAGCCAAATAAAGTAAGCATTTATGTGTTTGAGAAAGTTAAAAAAACAATTAAAACATAAAATGTTGAAAATTTATTTGCAAAGAAAATAAATGGACAATCTCATTTTGAAATAGGTAACCAAAGAAATATTTCAAATTGAATATTGATGACATAATTGAGACAAGAATACACAATGCTGAAGATATTATCAGAGAATATAATAAGAAAATTATTGATGATCTCAAAAACTCATTTTTTGTAATAAAGACCAATAAAATTTCCTTGAAAAAGTGTTTTGACCAAGGGTGTTGGTAAACACATGTAGGCTTTTAGTAAGAACACATAGTTTTATGGTAAAAACATGCAAGTGACCCCTTTTTTAAAAGAAAATCCTCAGGCTCAGTTTTGAGCCTTTTTGTAATTTTTTTTGCCATATAGTTTCCAACAAGGAATGTCAATATCCCCAAATCTTTTGGTATTCTTTTTCCAAACTTCTCAAATTTGGCAAATTTGACATAATGGCATGTTTTTTAAGAAAATTAATTAAATATGTTCCCACTTATAAATTTCCATAATTTTGTTTTTAAAATGAAGTGTTCAATCTTCACAATGAAAAAATAGAAGCCCATAATTTTGGCAACTTTTTTTTGAGGGACAAGTAAAGGCGGACAATGGGGTTTTTTCATGTTTGTAATATGACTATTTTTAAGTACAAAAGGGCCACATGTTTGATAAAAAATGAGACTGAGGTAGGATTTAAGCAATAAATAGGACTGAGGAGGGGAATAAATGGAATAAATTGTATATACAAAAGTCAATCAATCTGAATCAACCTCCAAAATAGTTGGTTTTTCTGAGGGGGGGAGGAAGATTGGACAAATATAACATCCTGTGTTTCTTAAACTTTTGTTCCCACCCCAGGGCTTGTGGTTGGGAATGAAATTCCCAATTAATAGTAATGGGGGGACTGGATAAACTTTACAAATGATGATATTCACTGGGATAAAATGAGAACAGCTATCCAAGAAGCAGATAAAAATGGGTGGATTATCATTTGGAGGACATAAATAAGTTAAAAAAGAAAAAGATTGGGATGTTGAATAAAAGAAAACTGGTTGTTGATACTTATTGGCAATTGGATCCCCCACATCAGGCATGGAAATCTACTTGCTCTTTGCAGCCTGGCCAACATCTTCATACCACTAAATTCTGTTCAAATAAGAGGTTACCGAGGGAATCAAAGTTTTCATGGCTTCATAAAGGTCTTTATTTTTTTGGATTTCATCAGCCAAGTCACCTCTGACATCAGCCCACTGATCTTGATTCTTTGAAATGTAGTGGGATACTGTTCTTTAGTAATAGTTTCCATTACCCTGGAAATTGATTCCCTTGAAGTTGTATTCCAATATAAACTTGGGAAAGTATTCTGAGCCAGGTACCTGATAAAATTTGGTCAAAAAATGAATAAATATTCAAATAAATAAAAAAATATACATTGAAAAGAATCAGAAACTCACAAAGATCTTGGAGAATTCATTACTTGTGTGATAATTTCTTTGAAAATTCTCACAGGTCAAGTCAATTGCATCATATATCTTCAAACTTGTGGAAGGCTTGTGGGACTTTCTTTGTGAGGTTTTACTACCAATTACCAATCTTCTGTCCCTTCCAAGAGTGATGCCATATTTGCCATATTTGTTTAATTCAGTTTCCGAGGGTCATAAATCTGATCAACTTATTTATTTTGATAATGAGGCCTCAGAATCTTCAAATGGATCCACTTCCATGATTGTAGAGGGTGAACATGACTGTGATCTTGATGTTGTTGTGCTGGTAACTTTTGATGGGGGTCTTCCTCTTCTCTTGGATTGACTTTCAATTATTTCAACTGTTGATGGTTCTCTTTCATTTTTATTTTTATTCTTATTCTTGGCTCCTTGAGGTCTTCCATGGATATTCTTGAATTTGAGTGGATCTTCATAATATTTATCATCCTCTTGACTTTTGGGAATTTGATCAAATCGGAATTTTCCAGTAAAAACATCTTCAAAATGTTGAAGAATTGGGGTTATTCCTTCCATTGGTCTTTGAAAAACCCACCACTTTTGAGAAGACCTGCATATTTAGCAAGTCCTAAATAAAGAGAAGCTATGGAAATCAATCTTAAAGAACTTCTAGACCTTGGGGTGATACAAAAGGTTTGCCACAATGGGAAGGTAGATATAACTACACCAGTCATAGTGGCATGGCATAATGGAAAATCAACAATGGTTGGGGACTTTAGAGCTCTGAATACTTACACTGTTCCAGATAGGTACCCAATACCAAAAATACAAATTGCCCTTACCCAAATATTTCAAGAAGTTCATAGAAGCACCAGGGATTCCCTTAAAGGCTTTCATCAAAATGTGGTGACACCAAGAGCAAGAAAATACTTGAGAATATTTTTCATTGTGGAGTGTATCAATATTTAAGATGCCTCTTGGTATCAAGAAGAAACCTTCACACTTCCAAAGAATGATTAATGAAATCTTCCCTGAAGAGCTTTGAAAAGGATGGTTGATTGTTTACATTGATGATATTATTGTTGGTTCCAAGACCGGGGAAGAACATATATACATATTATCCAGAGTTTTGAACAAAATTCAATCTGCAAACATGAAAATCTCTTTAAAGAAATGTCATTTTGGATTTGAAGAACTCAAAGCACTTGAACATGTAGTATCTGGTTTTTCTCCCATGGAATTGACAAAATAAAAATTGCAGCAGTACTACTGAAACCCATGCCTAAGAACAAAAAAAATTCAGTCATTTTTGGGGTTTGAAGGATATTAAAGACAGAATATTAAAGATTTTGCATCCATAGAAAGACTTCTGTATAAATGATGTGACAAGGACAAAGTATTTGAAATGACTGTTGACAGATTCAAAGCCTTTACCACTGCTCCACTCTTACTGATCTCAGACTTCAAGCTGCCCTTTAAGATTTACATTGATTCATAAGGAGATGGACTAGGTGCTTCACTTCATCAAGTCCATATTATAAATGATAAACCTGTGGAAGGACCCTTATGTTTCATATCCAGGAAAATCAAACCAGCTGAAGCAAGATATGGTGCAAGTCAGATGGAGTTTTTATGCCTTGTATGGGCCTTAGAAAGACTCAATTACTTCCTAGAAGGTTTTCTTTAAAGTAATAGGAAAATTTACCACTGTTAAATCACTTTTAAAAATGAAAACACCCAACAGGAATATGCTGTCAGGTTGAGTCTATGATAAAGTAAGATAGTTGATACAAATCTAACTGTGACTGTGACATGGATAAAATAAATTAAAAAAGGGTTTTAGAATAGTATTTCAGGTCTTTACTAAGGGATTTTAGTGCTGGTGAGCGCAGCTGAAAGCCCTGGGTGCAATAATTATTTTTTGGGTTACAATAATAACTACTACAATACTTAAGATTAGACGTATACCCTATTATTTTTCAAGAGTATAGCTGTTTTGGACAGTTGTACTATGTAGGAATTCAAGAGCAAGATGAGCAAACCTTTTCTGATGGCGGAAAGGCCTCCTTTTATCCTAAAATGGGGTTGGATGGTCCACTAGACCATCCACATAGAGTAAGTGAAGATTTTTTCACTTTGGAGTCTGGCACTTTTCACCAATACAGGGTGAAAAGGTCTATCTGGGGACCACATAGCCCTCTTCTGATGTGTATGACACATATGATGCTGTTCAGATCCTATATGGGGCCCCGGTATTGAATGAAATATGAGTTATTGAAGTATAAAAATGATTTTTTATCTATTTGACACATCATAATCATGGCTATGGTATATTATCCCATATTAAAGGTGTATTAACCCAATTGTGTGATTTCAACCTTAAAACTGCTATACCTGTGTCAATATTTGAGATATTGAGCTGAAAACTGGTTCATTGTGTAGCCCTGAATGATTTTGTTATTCATACATATTTTTTTTTTTTCTCAATATCTATATGGAACTTATTTTCTCCATAACATTTCTTCTAGTTGAGATATGGAGAAATGAAAGGCACCATCAGATAGCCCTGATAGTTCTCCTTCCTTAAGGACCACACTTTAGGTATCCCACACCAAAACTCTAGAAGTTATATGAGAGATAAATATTTTATTCACCCTTATTTGACCTTATTTTGGCCATAACTCCTGTAATATTGATGCTAGCTCCATTTGGCTAGTAAAATTGGATAGCCCTGTCTTTGAGTATTAATTTGAATACCCATTTGATGGGGTTAAGTCTCTTCCTCTGGATTTCAAATCAGAGGTTGAAGATAAGGTTTATGCTCAGAAACAACTTTGAGCAGGAATAACTTTGTTATTCCTTGTCCTATGATGAAAAGAGTTTTTATTTGGAAAGTTGTGGATTTCCTCTTTCTTTTTATAATTTTTGAGCTGATTTGGCTCAGCTCCATGTTTTGGTGGTAACTAGGCTTTACCATTGGTTTATGGTTTTTGCTGTCATTCTTGTGCTCTGGTTTTGAGTCACAGGCTGGCATATTCTCAGATGCCAAATAGCCATACAAGAGTATAGAGGTAATATGACTATTTTTCACAAAGATGGAAATATTTGTAAAATTACAGATGGACTGAGCAGATGGCCATTACCAAATAATATTGATAATCCTGCTTATGTGCCAGAAGAAGTTTCCCCACAGATACCAATAAAAGGAATCACTGTTACAGATCTGCACACAAAATTCTTTGAGGAAGTAAAAAACAGCTATACTCAAGATAAGAATTGTAGAGTCCTATGCAAATTGCTTACTAAAGACTGTAAAGACAGCTCTTTGATACAATCCCAGATGAAATATGGAAGAAATCATATGGGGAAGGAGGATTCCATTTACTGGATGGTATAATTTACCACAGAACTAGCTATACATGTGTAATGACAGTTGTGGACAGGTCCTTAATAAATCTCTTACTGAAAGAATGCCATGACAGCCCATTATAAGGACATCTGTCTGAGGAAAGGACAAGAGAAAGGATAAAGACTTTATATAGTGGCCAATGTGGCAGAGTATTTCAAATCCTGTGACAGATGTCAAAAGGCTAATGAATCCACTGGAAAAAGACTTTGAAATATGATCAAAATCAAAGAACCCAGCAAACCTTGGGAAATTGTCCATATGCATTGGGTAACTGGCCTACCACCAGGTGGTGATAGAATCTTTAATGTATTCCTAGTGATTGTTGACAGTTTTAGTAATATTCCAATCTTTCTGCCATTTCAAAAGGATGATACAGCCATGGATACAGCTCTTCTAATATGTAATAGAGTAATATCATGGACTGGAATATTCACAAATATTATTAGTGACAGATATCCCAAATTCACCTCAGCACTATGGACAAATCTTCACCAATTCTTTGGAACAAAGTTGTCCTTCTCTACAGCCTACCACCGACAAACTAATGGACTGGCTGAAAGAATGATACAAACCTTGGAAGATATGGTAAGAGTATTTTGTGCATATTGCTTTGAATTTAAAGATTGTGATGGGTTCACCCATGATTTGTGTAATATCTTAATACCACTGGAATTGGCATACAAAAAATTCATTCATGCCAGTACCAATAAAACTGCTGTTATACTAGAGGAGGGATGAAATCAAGAATTACCCCAAGATTCATTAAGGAAGGCTTTTGTTGAAATACATCCCACAGCTGGGAGGTTCAAAGGAATTCTGGAAAAATCTAAAAAGGATGCAATGAGGTGCATGGAGGACTCATTTGAATATGCCAAAGACAAATGGGACATTTTACATGCCACTCCAGATTTCAAAGTGGAAGATTTAGTACTTGTATCCAGAACTAACTTCAATAACATCAAGTAATGTAAAAAGCTCAAAGACTCCTTTTCAGGAACATTTTGTTATTAAGGCCTTCCATGGGGAAAATGTACTTGAAGTAGAATCATCTGAGGAACTTAGAAATAAGCATCCTATATTTTCAGTAAGCTTGGTAAAACCATAGAAGTCTAGTGATTCTGAGACGTTTTCATTGAGAAATAAAGTTCCCCAGAATGCACCTACTTTTGAATCTTCTGGTACTAGTAAAATCACCAAAGTTCTCAAATAAAGAAAGTAAGGCAATACCATGTTAGGTACAGTGACCCTACATGTGAAGATGAATGGTTAGCAGAAACAGAAATACCTGAAGCTACTAACATTCTCAGAAGGTTCAGATGCACAAGAAATAACAATATTACAAAGGAAAATTATTTTTTTTGGGGGAGGGAATTGGAGCCTTAGAGGTATTTTCAGATACCCAAAAGACCACAAATAATAAAACAAAGATAAAATTGTAAAGAAAATAAATTTATTTATATTATCAAAACAAAAATCAAAATGTAAATACAAATTCATACACAAAAGATGAAAATTCAAAAATAATATTACATTTAAATTTAAATTTGTTAAAACACATTTTTACTTGAAAAAATTAAGTAAAAATGAATTTTCAACAAAAATACCAAAATTAAAATATCTTTTTAAAAAAAGTTGAATAAAAATTACCATAAATTTTTATCCTACCAATAAACGTATGAGAATTATTTCAGCATTGGACTCCTGATAAAAAATAAGGTGGGTTCACCTCTTGGTAAAATATCTGTAACTCAACTCTAAATAAGCTTAAATTAGGTTTTTGGTATTTTCTGTACCAAAGTTGAAGATCCTCAAAACCTCAATTGAGTTCACATCACATGGGTTGTTAACCATCAACTTTTGTGTTAAAAGTGAGGTGCTGTGTGTAATGCAGAAGTTATGAGGAATTGATGTATTTTCAATTGAAATGTCAAAATGTGCGCATGTATTACATAAGTCAATTTTAATTTACATATAGGCTTTGAATCATTACAGTTGTTTACTTTCAAAACTCAATTTAATTACATATTTAAATCATAAGTATAATACATGATGAGGAATTAAAGAAAAAATAAATTGGAAAGATTGATTCTGGGGGGGAAAAACAATCTTGGCTCCAAGGGGGAGCCAGACCACCAAATTCCTTACTGAAAGGCATAAGATGTCAAAATCCACGCAACATTTCATCACTCTTGGCCTGGAATTGAGTCACATTGTCTGTGTCTCAATTGAAGATGAGGTTTTGATACCAACCAGGTCAGTTTTAACTGTTGCCAAGAGGGTAAAACTACCCTTAAGATGAAACAGACATTGTAAGAAAAGTTTCAGCTAGTTTTTAAGTCTCTTACACACATTCTTAAGTGTTTTGAAGGCTTAAAACAAGGTATTACTGTAGCAATGGCTGATTCGGGGGCCAAAAATGGCTGAAAATAGCAAAAAAAAAGGCTAAAACCAGCCTTATTTTGGTCCAAACCAGGGCCCAATGATTCCATAATTGGCTTTTCTTTTGTCACAGTGTTTTCCACGACTGACAAGGGAGAACTTTACTGCTTAATAAAGAGAATTGATGGCTATAAAAGAATGTCTTCTTTGCCCCACTTTTCTCTTCACACTAGAATCTTTTCCTTTTATAATTAGCTTAAACACTGCTAAACCAATCAATAAAAGATTCCAACCACCCTTTTAAAATCACTTTTAACCTGATAACCACGTGGAAAAATTATTATAATCATTTTTACCCCTTGAACCACCCCATAATTAATTTAAAGCATCTTTCATCACTATTAAATTTGTCACTTTGTTTTCAAATTCACTCTGGTCACTTTTTGGCATGTCTTCTGTTCAATGATATTTTTAAAGACTCTGTTCTTGTATTAATTGCCTGCAGCCCTTTGCTCAATTAATTCCAATTGAAATTGCTTTTGAAGAAATATCTTTTCTGGACTTAAATATCTCTTTTAAAGTATTTTTGGATAATGTTTTATTCTTGTTAAAACGATACATCTTTATAATATTATTTCTTTATACTAATAAAGCTGAAAAACAATAAAAATGGTGTGTTTTCTCTTAAAAATCTTATTTCATACTATTTTTAATCAATTTTTTTGAGGACAGGAAAAGTACTTGATTTTTAATCAAAGTTTCATATCCACACCTTACATATTTACCATAAAAGGTAAATTTCTTTACTCTTCAATAAATAACCCTTATATTATGAAAGAACAAAGCTGTATCTTATAGTAAGCACTGCTTTGTATTTGATTAAATCAATATTCTATTTTCATTTGATGATATCTCTTAGAATTTGTAAATCTCCATTAAAGAAGTAAAATTTGTAATTCTTTATATTTTTTGTTGTAAATACACTCTGAATAAGATGTATTTGAATTATTAGGCATAACATGAATAAAAATTCTTATTATAAGTGTTGAAAGAAGGTTTTTTCCTCCTATTATAATATTTTATCTCTATGTTTATTCTCAATAAGTCATTTGATTAATATAAATAGTATTTATATTGATATATTACCTTAAGATTAGTAATATAGATTTTATAAATTGTTTTTCATTGTTAAAGAAAGCTCTTCCATGCATTTATTATTTGATTTTATCAATAATAAATTTCCATAAATTTATCAATTATCAATTGTTAATATATTTTTTCAAATAATTCAAATATTTTTATGTCATAATTATAATAATACTTTATTATTATAGTTATCATTAATATTATCATTCACTTAAATGACAAAATTCAGAGTCAAATAAGTGAATTATTGGTAAGTTTAACTTATGGTCTCATCGTCAAAATTTATAACAGTCAATTTGGAAACAAAGTGACAAAGATAACAGTGATGAAAGATGCTTTTACGCACTTTTGCGGTGGTTAAAGGTAAAAATCATTATAAATAGGCACGAAAAGTAAGTAGAATGATTTCTTCACATATTGAGAAGTCTTGAAGAAACTTATTAATGGTGGTTGGAGTATTTCAGTGATTGGTCCAAGAATGTTATGGCTAATTATAATGGGTAAAGATTCTAACATCAAGAGATAATTGGGGCAAAGAAAACCTCTTTTTATAGCCACCAATTCTCCTCTGCAAGGAGTACCATTTACTCTAATAATTTGTGAGAAAAACACTGAAAACAGAAATACAAATTGTGGGATCATTGACCCCTTGTTTGGGCCAAAAACAAGCTGGTTTCCCCTTTTTTTCCTTTAAACCACCCATTGATACAGTAATACTTTGTTTAGTGATTCAAAAAAATTTAATGATGTGTGTAGAAGACCTTGGAAATTGCTAGAACTGCTTTAATTAAGATTTTTTATCTTAAGGGTAGCTTTATCCTTTTGGAAACATTCAAAATTCCCCTGTGTGGTATCAAAGCCTCAAAATTGATTGACTCAGAGACCATGTGACTCAATTACAGGGAAAAAAAGATGAAAGTTTGTGCAAATTTTGATATCCAATATCTTTCAGAAAGGAATTTAAGGGATTCTATCACCCTTGATGAGGTTATTGGGAAGAAGATAAGGGTATTTTTAAGAGAAAATTGGGTACCTATAAACAACTTTTTTATCAAGTTGAAATGAATTTCTGAAAGGAGTCAAAACAATTTTATAAAACTCATCTCAATGTTGAAATAAAGTTCCTTCACCCACTCATTCTTTGTTCCTCATTGTTCTTGAATTCCATCAATGTTCTGGCCATGTTGAAGAAATTGTCCATGGCATCTTTTTGGAATCTTGGGATCTTGTAGCTTGGGGAATAAGTTTTTCTCTAGATCTTTTTCTTTTTCTTCTTCAAATAGTCTCCTCATGCCAATAATATCACCAATGAGATGATAAATATGAAATTATTGTAAGAAAAAGGAACTTAAGGAGGCAAGACCAATATTAGTCTATAGCCGACGACAGGAACAGGGAGAGACACAATCGAACCTTAAGGAGGCAAGACCAATATTAGTCTATAGCCGACGACAGGAACAGGGAGAGACACAATCGAACCTATAAGCAATAGCGATGAGATAAAAGGATAATAAATTTCACGATGATAACTAGGAGGAAGAATTAACAAGTAGCAACCTTAAGGAGGCAAGACCAATATTAGTCTATAGCCGACGACAGGAACAGGGAGAGACACAATCGAACCTATAAGCAATAGCGATGAGATAAAAGGATGAGGATATACTAGTTACAACTAAAGGGCTTTTTGTATAGACTAGTTAAGCTACTACATCACATGATCTGTCGCAAATGCAAAAAAAAGGAGACATATGAGAAGGGTAATGTTAGACTAGTTAATATAAGATGAATAATTACTCTATGACTTTTATAAGACGATTAGGGATAAACATAAAACTGCTAAGAGAAGTGTAAGTAGAAAGTTTTCTAAGAGTACGTTTTGATAAGAGATTACCCCTTTTTATTCTTTCACTCCCCCATACTTGTTAATTCGGGATTGGATAGAATAGATTTGAGATGAGAAATGGCTTTGACCAAAGGTACATTTTTGGTGAATAAGTCGGCTGGCATTTTTTCTGTAGGAAGGTATTTAAGTTGAAGATGTTGTTGTTCTAAGAGATTTCTAATGAAGTGGAGTCAAAAATCAATATGTCTTGTCCCATGGTGATAAATAGGATTGGACGCAATAGAAATGGCACTCTGATTGTCGGAATAGAGTACACATGATAGTTCTTGATTAGTAGATTCATAAATTAATTGTTTAATCCAGCATAAGTCTTGAGCTGATTCGGTTAATGCATTGTACTCGGCTTCGGCTGAGGACAGTGCTACAACTTTTTGTTTATGTGCTCTCCATCCCAGAGCACCGTGGAAATATACGAGGGAACCTGAGAACGATTTCTTTTCAGTTCCACCTCCCCAGTCGGAATCGGTGAAACCGTATATTTGAGAGTCAGGGTGAATCATTAGGTTTCTTCCTAGATTTAAGGTGAATTGGCGGGTCCCTGAAAGGTATTTTAACGTATGGACTAATGCTTTGTAATGTTCATCTTTTGGATCTTCTAGGAATTGAGATAAGAAAGAGGTGGCAAATGACAAGTCTGGTTGGGTACATTGCACTAGGTACTGGAGTAGACCTACTGCTCTTCTAAAGTTGAACGGAGGAGGTTCAGCAGGTTTTCCTTCCAAGTTCTTCAAGTCTTTGTAATTGCTTGGTAGAGGAGCTGATGGTGATCGAACTTGATTTACGTTGAATTCGTTGAGGATTTGGTGGACAAACTTATCTTGAATAAGAGATATATATTCTTTGCTCTGCCTAATTCTAATTCCTAAAGCATACTTGACATTTCCTAAATCTTCCATTTCGAAAAAGGTTTTGATTTGATTTTTGAATTTTTCATTCCAAGTACCTCCGAAGATAAGATCATCTACATGGACGAAAAGCAAGAATGGGTTACTTCTGTCCTGTGAGTAAAATAGACATGGATCGGTGAAGCAGGGAGTTAGTCCTATGGAGATAAGAGTGTTCTTGAGGACTTTATGCCAGCAACGAGGGCTTTGTTTTAAACCATAGAGAGACTTGTTGAGCACAAATACATCAGATTCTGGGTATTCAAAATAACCTGGTGGTCGAAAGATGTGTAGGGTTTCTTCTGGTTTTCCATTCAAAAAGGCACATCGAACGTCCATTTGTTCAATTGGATATTGGTGAATATGACAGAGCGTAAGTAGTAGTCTGAGGGAACAGAGTCTTCCTGTTGGTGAGAATACCTCCGAGTAGTCAATTCCTTCTTTTTGATTGAATCCCCTGACACACAATCTCGCTTTGTATTTGGATAGATTTCCATCTTCATCGGTCTTTCGCTTAAATACCCATGTAGTACTTAATGGTTTGATGTTCTTATCTGTCCTGGTTGGCGACCAAACATTGTGAGTGGTCATGTTGGTTAATTCTGCTTTGATTGCA
This sequence comes from Austropuccinia psidii, assembly GCA_023105745.1. Lineage (NCBI taxonomy): Eukaryota > Fungi > Basidiomycota > Pucciniomycetes > Pucciniales > Sphaerophragmiaceae > Austropuccinia > Austropuccinia psidii. Next base: position 40,603,377 of record JALGQZ010000003.1, read on the forward strand.
TTTTTCCATTCTTGACTATCTAATCCATTTACAGCTTCTAGGTAAGTTTTGGGATCAAGGGTGAGGTGGTCTGCTAGATTTGCATGGTGTCTTTGTCGTCTTTGGTGTGTGAGGATATTCCTAGGATCGCCAACATCTCCCAGAATTTCATTTTGAGGAATTGATTCGTTTTCGGGTACCCACAAGTATCCCTTGACGGAGGGTTGTTTGGCTTGGATTAGAGGTGGTTCTTCTATTGAGGGATCCTTTAAATTTTCACAACTTATTTCGTCTTCTGATTGGATATTTGGATTATTCAAGATGGCATTGTCCTCATCTGGGAGAGTTTCCGTTTCATTCGGGACTAAAATAAAGGGATGACAATGAGCTGAAGTGTCTCCTATTTTTAGAAGAGGAAATTCGGTTGGAAGAAATTTAACATGGTGAGTAATTTTAACGTTACCTGTCCCTGGGTCCATAACTCGATAAGATCGATGTGTCTCTCCATATCCTAAGAAAATGCCTTTACTGCCAGACTCATCAAATTTCCCATCTAATTTTTGTTTGAGTGTAATAGCTAAACATCCAAACGGTTGGAGATATTTGAGGGATGGTTTTTTATTAAACCATTTTTCAAAGGGCACTTCATAATTTATGTTCTTTGATGGAGTGAGGTTTTCTAAGTAAACTGCTGTATTGGCGGCTTCGGCCCAGAAAGGTGAGTCTAAACCAGAGTCTTTGAGTAGGCATCTGGTTTTGTTGATGGTTGTTCGATTACTTCTTTCAGCAAAAGGGTTTTGTTCAGGAGTATATGGGGCCGTAGTTAAATGAGATATTCCGTTCTCTTCAAAGAATTCTCTAAGTTCGGTATTGACAAATTCAGTGCCATTATCTGAGACAATATTGGCGACTTTTAGGTTTGATTGTCGTTCAATCTTGAGTATGTGTTTTTTGAGTATTTCTTTGGTTTCTGCTTTTGAGTGTAAGAAGAAAATCCAAGCAAAGTGAGAGAATCCATCTAGGATTTTAAAAATATAACGTGCGCCTGAGACTGATGGAGGGGAAATGGGTCCACATAGATCCATGTGGAGATATTCAAGTTTTCGATTCGCCTGAGGAAAACTTCCAGAGAAAGGTACCTTAGTCATTTTGCAGGTGGAGCAAGTAATACAGTGTATTTGAGGTATGTTTTGATTTGGAAACATTTTACGGAAGTATTCCAGAGAGAGGTGACCGGCCGCTTGGTGAAGGGTTATAATATTTCGAGAAGCTGCTGAAATGGCTAATGCTTTAGGAGAATAATATAGGTTGAGATTTCCTGAGGCTAATGATCCTGTAACAACCTGCTTCATTTCTTGGTCGACAACTTCAAATTCGTTCGTGTTGAGTAGTTTAATAATATGGTGAGTTTTGAGGAACGTCGCCATACTGATGAGATTCGTTGCAAGAGAGGGGATGTAGAGAGTGTTGGAAAAAGTAAGGATAATATTTTTAAATTCGAGTTGAATTGTGCCATGTCCCAATGATTCAATAACTAATCCATCTGCCAGTTCTATTTCTTGTTTCTTCATTTCAATAGATTTAAAATAATCCAGGTTGTTCACCATTGACGTGGTGGCACCTGAGTCCAGAACAAAAGAGGAATTACCAGGAGGGCTTTGACTGGTTTGTCGTTTTTGGGCCGTTTTTCAGGATGTAATTTCCAACAGTCTTCTTCCGAGTGTTGGGCTAAAGGATTATGGTAATGATTCGTACATCTGTTTGGTGTTTTATTTTGATTTTGATTTTCGTTTCTTTGGGCCGCCAAAGCTTTTTCAGTTTCAATGTCGTCTTCAGTTCGTACAATGTAGGCATGAAGTTCTTCAATCGTATCTTTCAGCGATGGGGTAACTTTCTCTATTTCACACTTTTTTAGCCATAATTCACCTATGGTTTTATAGTCTTCAGGGAGATTTCTAATTGTCCACATGGCAACTACGGAGTCTAGAAGGGTAGACGGTTTTACTGTTTTGTCATCTATTAAGCTGCAGAGTTGTCGTGTGTTTTCATGGAGTTTATTAAGGACTTCTTCTAGTCTGTTTTTCTGTAGGTGAGTTGAGAAAATTCTCTTTAAGTATGTGGTTTGATTTTGTATTGTTTTGGGCTGATAATACCTGTCGATACTTGTCCACAGGATTGTTGGATCGTTATTTGCTTCAGAGGAGAACTGAGCAGCAATTTTGACGTCGCAATTGATACAGATGATTTCAAATGCTAGGTCTCTTCTTTCAGGATCCAATTTATCTCTATCAGCAGCTATTTTGACGCTTTCCGTTCCTGTAGCGAGTGCATAGAGTTTTTTGAAAGTGAGGATGGATTTCATTCTGACCTTCCAGTCGAGAAAGTTGCTACCAGACAGTTTGTACTTTTCTGCTAGTTCTATACTGTATTCAACCATCTTGACGAGATACGGTGCTGTTTTAATACCTGAGTTCTTTCTTTAGAGAACCGGTCTCATAATCTGTAAGAAAAAGGAACTTAAGGAGGCAAGACCAATATTAGTCTATAGCCGACGACAGGAACAGGGAGAGACACAATCGAACCTTAAGGAGGCAAGACCAATATTAGTCTATAGCCGACGACAGGAACAGGGAGAGACACAATCGAACCTTAAGGAGGCAAGACCAATATTAGTCTATAGCCGACGACAGGAACAGGGAGAGACACAATCGAACCTATAAGCAATAGCGATGAGATAAAAGGATAATAAATTTCACGATGATAACTAGGAGGAAGAATTAACAAGTAGCAACCTTAAGGAGGGAAGACCAATATTAGTCTATAGCCGACGACAGGAACAGGGAGAGACACAATCGAACCTATAAGCAATAGCGATGAGATAAAAGGATGAGGATATACTAGTTACAACTAAAGGGCTTTTTATATAGACTAGTTAAGCTACTACATCACATGATCTGTCGCAAATGCAAAAAAAAGGAGACATATGAGAAGGGTAATGTTAGACTAGTTAATATAAGATGAATAATTACTCTATGACTTTTATAAGACGATTAGGGATAAACATAAAACTGCTAAGAGAAGTGTAAGTAGAAAGTTTTCTAAGAGTACGTTTTGATAAGAGATTACCCCTTTTTATTCTTTCAATTATTACCAAGAAAACTAATTTTCCTGTATCAAATATTTAGATAATGCAAGGAAAATAGAACATATATGTGAAAAAATGCAGTCTACTCAGTAATAAGAAGGTATTCCTTTGGAAAAATATAATGATTCAAATCGTGAGGATATCTGAATCCAATATATCTGCTTCTGGTTCTTATAGCTTCCTTCAAAGAGAAATTAAAAGTTTGGAAAAAATTTGGCTCTATCTTTTTGATACTGATTGACACTGTACTTGATTTAAATATTATATGAAGAACACTCTTCTTCCTTGCATCTTCTGGCTAAAAAATCCCTTTCCCAGATAAAGATCAAATAAAATCCATAAATTGGTAGATAATGAAAAATACCAAAAAGGATAACATGTATCAAGATGTTTAAGACTCTTTTAATTCTCTTTGTCATTCTTTCTAGTATCATAAGCTCAAATTTGGTCATATTTTGAGTATGAAATAAGGCTTTTTTGATGATCAATCAAATTATTGAGTTTACTAAGTTTTGAACAAGATAGTTTAATCTGCATATAGGAGTGGCTGCTCAATATTTTCAAGATTCTATAAATAGGTGACCGAAAATGGAAATATCAGTCAAATTTCTACATTGATTAGTTATTTTTGTGCATATTGATCAGCGATGAGTGGAAATGAAATAGATGTGTAAAAGGAATAAGCTGTGATTAATGAAGTTTTCAAACATTTGGTAAGGTTCTAGAAGAGAACAATTAAATGAATTGAAGCAAAAAAGAAAAAGAAGATAAAAAATAGAGTTAAGTGTATTTTAAAATCAGTTTTGTTGAGCCCAATGTGCAGAACCAACCAAAAAACACAATGGGACTTAGGCGATTTGTAAATTGTATAGGAGGAATAAGGACTATGATGCTTTTCATCAGAGATGAGAATTTTTGAAAATTTATATATTGAATCTCAAATGATACCGATAGTCAGTATTCCGATTTCGTCTAACGGTAGGATAGCTGCCTGATAAGCTGTAGATGTGGGTTCGACTCCTACAATCGGAATTATCTTTGGAAAAAGCTATTTCTTTTTTCAGCACACTTTGGTGAAGACTACGCACAGACTCTATAGGAATTTCCGTCGAGTTTTTGTACTCCAAAATAACTGAGGTATAGATTTTGATTCATATAATATTGGGAGCTTAGTGTCCTAAATATCCTCACCTTTGGATAACCAAAGCTTGGTCTCCTCTTATTTGGTGTCATATACAAACAAGGTGAAAAAAAATTTAAGAGATTCAGGGCTTCCTTCAATAATACAATAGTCTAATAGGTCCTTTTATATCTTTTTTAATTAGCTATCACATATTTAATAATTTGCTTTTTTGGAGAAAATTACACTACATAAAAGTATATTGTTATAATTATTTAATATTTAACTTGGAATATTTCCTGTAAGGGCTACGACAGTAGCAAGCACATTGAGTTAAGCTACTTCAATGTAGATTGAGTTCCCGAAAACTCAAGGGGAATCATTCTATCTAAACTCTTTTTATTAAATGAAATTCTGTTTATTGATCAACTTGAGAATAAATTTGAAACAAATCGCAGAAAAGACCATCTTATCAGAATTCAATTTGAAGCAATATGTTGAAGATGAAAGCGTCCTCTTTTCCCTCAAAATTCTGCGTCTTTTTTTTTACAACAACAAGGTAGGTAAACCTCTAATTTCCAAAATTTATCTCAATGAATCCCCAAAATATTCATTTCCAGCTATAACCGAAGTGATATTGAGACTTTAAAGTTGGTTATTTTCTAACCTGTATTGACAAGATCACCTTATAATCGAAAATTCCCTCGTGATAATTATTTTCCAGAATCCTCATTAAATTTCTCAGACCTATTTTCAAAATTTCAGAATAAACTCATTAGTATTAAATAAGACTTTGTATTTGAAAATCTGATAAATTCAGACTATGTATGATCTTAAGTATGCGACGTTTACACCAAACTGAAGTTTCTGATTATCGTATGCATTTTTGTGAGGAAAATTATAACCTTCTTTTGAGGATTAAGGCCGTGAACTTTATTTCCAAATTGGATGCCCAATGAAGTTTCCATTTTATGTTTTCTCCAAAAAACGCTGTTTAGCTCAGCCAAAAATAAGCTCAAAGCTTCAATACTTCCCAGAATCTATATATACAAAGAAATCAAAACGTAATTCCAGTAGAATTACCTGTGGCTTGAGCTAAACTGTGTGGTTTTAAAATTTAAGTGTAATGTGTATCTTAAATTCTATGCGAAATTGAACTATTTTTAATTAATTTTTTAAAATTTGTGCATGTGTGCAAGTATTACAGAGGCAAAATTCAATTTAGAGATAAGAAATTGGTAACTGAATTTCTTTTACAAAAATAATTTACTTTAGCTACATGTGTTAAAGCTCAACTATAGTAAATGTGGATTAAACAATAAAAAATCCCAAGGATTTTATTTTGAGGGAAAAGGAATCATGGCTTTAAGGTGAACAAACTCATGAAAATTAATTGCTACTGGAATTGTAATGTCAAAATACAGGCAAAGGTTCATTAAGTTTGGCCTGAATTGAGTCATAGATTATGGGACTTCATTGATTAAAAATTTTTTATACAGCCCAGGGCACAAAATGGAATATTTCCAATCAATTTATGGAATATTATTGGAAATACTTAATTTTTCATATTTGTGCCACCCTTCAGTCACGTCTAAATAGTTCTAGAAAACATTTGAGACATAGATGTTTCACCTTTACCACAAATATACTTCAGAATGGTATAGTTATGGCAATGTTCCTAGCTGAATAATTAATATTTTATTTCATATGAAGCTTTACCCACTCCAAGAATAGGTATATGCCAAAACAATTTAAGCTCCGTGATATATGTAAGATTCTTAGTTCCTAATATTTCATGCTAAGTAAAGCTTGAACTATGTGAAGATTTTAGATTCTTGTTTTTTCATCAATCAACAGTATCACATTCGTTTCACTTCTTAGATTTTAAGAGTCAATGAACCCAGAATTTTCTTTGAGTAAAATATGGGCCAATTTTTGAAATCATCATCCAGTAAGCTTTATTTCTATTGATCCCACGCCAATTAGAGCTCTCATATTTCTCAAAATCTTTTTGAATTTGTCCTTTACTTAGCTTATGAATCTGAAGGATTATTCCCTAAATAACTGTTGATTGTAGGCCCTGTATGACCTCAACATTGTTAATTTGTTTTAATTTTGAAAAAAGTCACTCTCTATCGATTTATTATTATCTGAATAAAGACTGTTTTATACATGTGGTCTTAGTATAATTAATTCTTTAAGTCAAAGAGGGTTTATGATAGACTATGTGTTCATATACATAAGACTTATCAATTTTTCCTTCACAGAAATACATTGAATTGATCAGAGTTGATTATTTGTAGAGTTACAATATTTGATAATCTATTGTGTTCGTTTGAAATGTCCTATTTAGATTTAGAGCGCCTTGGTGATATTATGTTTACTTCAATCCAAAGCTAATTTAAATTTTGAATATTCTACATCCTAATATATTTGAATATAACTCCAATCAGGGCCATTAATTGCATGATTAAGAGATATTTCCATTAGACTTAGGCGCATTAGACGTTGAAAGTATTTTCATATGGGAGAAATTTCAATTCCTAACTATTAAAATGTCTTTCTCATATTTCCAAAATTCAAATTTGAGCTGAATCATAAATAAATATATTCACTCACAAAAAACACATCTCGAAAGTTTCCAGAATATTTCTCAAAATTCTGATTGCTATAAGATTCATTGAAGTAAGAGAAAAAGGTTCAGAACAGATACGCCATAGATGATGACTTATATAAAGGAGAAGGAACCTTTTCAAGAAAGCTTAAGCTTCATTGGTCACTTTCGTAGTTCCATATAGCTTCACAAATTTATATAATGAAATAACTCAAAACTCCTCAAGACTGAACATATGAAGGTAGTAAATAATCTGTATCAATTTATTTAATTGCAAATTTAGAAAAGAAAAGTTGAAAAATTCCAAATAAATGTATTTTGAAATACCTTTTAAGAATTCAAGTCTGATGAAACAATTCCGTGTTATATTCAGGGTCCAGTATTACTGAATGTCTGAGTAAGTATTGATCAAAAGCAGATATATACCATCATTTAGAGGACTTTATATGGTACCATTGGGGCACTTTAAAGAGAAAAGATCTACAAATATATATCTGTGGATCTTTGATTTTTGAGACACCATCTTTTTGCATGTATTATCATAAAATTAATCCATTTTCAAATGGTTGAGGAATTTGAATCATGTGACTGCCATGAATATGGTTAATAAGAGCCACAGATATCTCTCTGAGAATAAAAAAATCCAGAGAGCTTTCTAAATTTTATACATTTCCAGCAATGTAAGATGATGAGGATAGCAGCACAATGGAGATGTGCTTTTTGGGAGAATGTTAAAATATGAGGCTTCAAAGGTGTTGTATTTGCATGCGAGAATAAAAGATCTTTCCTTGGGAATCCATCTGTACCCATGTAAGATGTGACTATGAAACTGATGATAATATTACTATTAATCAACAGTACTATATTGGTTCTTATGAAATATAATAATAAAATATTATTATAACCACAATTAAATAATTGAAAATTATTTCTTTCACGTTTTAAGCGCTACTGGTGATTTTAACAGTGAGCAAGTAATTGTCTACAAGAATCAATTACAATAAGAATTTAATAATAAAAACTTCTTTTAATAAAATAATAAATTATTTTAATATATAATTATCTTTTGCAAGAACAATTATAAGGCTAATCCTTGAAGAAAACTATTACTAGAGAAAAAATTTAAGAATTAAAGATAAATGACTCACTAATACTCCAAAGAACTTATTGAAAGATAAAAGTAGAGAAATTTGACATAGAATTGTGGATTTAAGAGATAAAAATGATTTATAGCAGGATTACAACAATATATAGTTGGATTCTATGATTTCACGTCTTTCTGATTGATTCTGAAAGATTTAAAACACTTAAGAATAGCTTAACTAATACTTACTTGTTGGTAACAATGATATAAAATGATAATAAGATGATGATACAAAAAAAAACAGCAAGAAGAGGCTTCTTTTAAGTCAACAACAGCTCACAGAGGTGTGCCATGGAGAAAACTGAAAAACCAGTGAGTGAGAAAACAATAAAACTTTTTGGATTAATGATTGCATCATCTGTTGTCACGTAAGATTATCATAATTACTTAATTGATGCTTTTATGTGACTACCAACCCCAATATGATTAAGAATAAAAGGACTAACATCAGTAAATCTTCTTTTATTCCAAAATAATCATTGATTTCTCAAAGTTATCAATGTTATTAACAATTTCATCACAGGTTTTAATTACTGTGAATTTTTGATGATTCAGTGTTTCACGTAGAATGGTCAAAAATGGACTGTAAGTAAAACTTTCAATTTTAGTAGTAAAACAGCATTTATTTTTGGTTTTACCATAGATAATACAGATCTCCATTGGTCCTGAAAGTTTCAGAAGGATTCATTAAGAATTGTATTTTTAATGAATTTTTGAAGTTTTTACCTCATTTCTACGTAGAATTGCAAATATCAGTGTTTCACCGGTTGCTATGAGGTAAATCAATGGATACAAGTCCAAAAAGGGTTTTAATTACTCTTTTGGGGTTTATCCATGGAAAGTCATTAAGAATTGACATGGTTACAGGAGTCTAAGTAGCTCTTTACCTCCTTGGAACGTCAAAATAGCAGGTTATTTGCTATCTTCTTAAGATTTACAGTAGTTGTGACATGGTAACCAAGTTCCCAAAGAGGTTTAGTTTACCAATTTGGTCAAGATCAGCCATGGAACCAAGCTTTGGAGCTATCCACGCCTCTGGGTCCTCAGAAGTTGGGTACCCTGGCTCTCTTTGTTGCCTTTTGTCCCCCTTACCTATTTTTTACGTCAAAATAGTAATTTAAGCTTAAAGTGAGATATCCAGTATGGGTGTACCAAAAGTCCATGTAAGAATACCATGATATTAAGTGCTCAAAACATGCATAACACTATTCTTAGTGTATATGTAACATGGGATTTCTCACTTTCCCATTATTTTGGCGTGAAATCAAGAAAAACAAAAATTTTCACGGATCTTTTATGTGGTATTAATGATGTGGTGTTGAAGTATTTTCCATATTACCACCTCAAAGAGTTAATTTGAGCTTATTCACTCTATGGAGCTACCCTAGGTGAATTTTTGTGTAGAATCCAAATCTGGCCTTAAATCCATGGATTTACTTACTCAATAAAAAGTTATTTATCTTTTCTGAAATCAAAAATGAAGAATTTTGAATATATGCTTGATTTATGAGTTATGTATAATTCAAAATTTCTTTTTAAGATGATTGTGGCCTATTTAGGTATGTAAAATATACCTCAAGGCTCACAACCCATGAGGTCAAGATAAGCCAATTCATTGGTGAAACTACATTTTTTTCATAAATACAAGTCCGTTTCTATGGTGGCATAGGGGAACGCTAACTGACAAAATGGTAAGATATGGGACTTCATAATTTTTACGCTTGCATGCAAGCATAGAAGAAATTTCCCTGGGAATCTAAATGTTCCAATTGGAGTATAAAACAGCCATTTTATTTTCAAAAGGATATTGTTTTCCACAAGAAGATATCAATGTATATGGTGGCACAGGGGAAACTCTTTTGTCAAAATGTCAAGGTTTAAGGCTTTAAGCCTTTTATGCTTGCATAAAAGCAGAAAAAATATCTCTGTGAGAGTATGAATATCCCCAAGGGGTGAGGAAATGCTGATGAACTTTTCAAATTCCCTGGTTTTGAATCAACGAAAATCAAGGTATATATATGGTGGGACAGCAATTAACCTCTTGAGAACAAGTTGATATATAAGGCTCAAAGATATTTTCTCTTTTATCGAGTAATAGAATGTCTTCATCAGAGAATCTCAATGAGCACGTAAGAATAAAGAATAGAGAAAGAGTTTTTATGGTGGCTTTGAGAAGATCTCCACGAAAATGTCCCAGTGATGGTGATTTAAATGTGTGGTTTTTTCACCAAATAATAAGCCCCTTTTTAAGGAGTTATGAGCTTACATAGGACATTAACAAAAATATATATCATCTAAGAATATTAAATAGGCAATAACAGCCTTGTTTTAAGGGTACACAAATCTTGCTTTTTTTCATTCCTTAAAATTCCAAATCTAATTTGTGATATTCCCCATCCCTATAATATCCAATTGATACATTTTCTTTTTATCGCTCTTTCCTTCAAAAATTTTTCTTGTTCAATATTATTTCATGAATTGACTCTTTAAATATTTCATACTAATATGCAGCTTGTGATACCAAGTGTCTATATTATTTCAATTATTTATTTCAAAGGCTTAGTAATTAAAAGGTTTAAGTATTCAATTTCATCATCATAACAATCACCATTTCTTGAAATTCCACCAAAATTTAAGAATGAAAGAGTAGTAGCAGTATAAACAACCTCTGAGAAATTTATTGAAACAATATAACCTTAATACCAAAATACAAGTAGCAGGAGTTCTTCTTGGTTGATAAACTCAATATTTTCAATCCTGTACATAAGTGATAAGTAGATAAACGTTAGTGAAGTACCTAGAGTTCTATATCTTATAAATGAATTACTGATATTAGTAGGACTTATGCAGAAGTATGATAGGTTTCTATTAAGAAAGGCCTACGCAGAAAGGTTTTATAAGGTTAGTCTTTATCCATATTTTTTTGTTAAAAATGGTACTTCTATATTCACCTCCACATGTTTATTACCTAGCCAATTCCGTGTATTAGTTGATAATATATCACTACTAGAGTCTTTTATCCGACTACTCAAGAATATATAACTTACTTTTGCTTCAATGATCTATTTTCTAACTACTTTGTAAAGAATATACCGACAGTTTCTACCTTTGACCTGAAGAATGAAATACCCTAAGACGACCTTGTACTTCCGAATACAAGCGGTCTTTATAGGTATACAAATGAGCTGTTTCATTGAACAAAGATTTAAGAAAAAATTTGAAGAAATAAATTGTAAAGAAAGCGTTTTTTTCTGCTTGAGTCAGTTCTTTAAGTAAGACATATCTGCAATGCGCATTCAGAAGATCTGAAGTGCGCGCTGATCATTATGCTAAGTTTACATCCTGGCTTACGTCAGTGATTATGTAACGCTTCAAAAGATACACTAAAAAAAACTTATTTAAATTTTCAAAGAGAGAAAAGTCACCTCCTGAGGGCAGCGGCTGCACGTCCGACCCAGTTGCCAACCTGGAAGGCTTTTTAATTGAAAAATGGATTCAACATGCGCTCAACCCTGAAATTGTTTGGCCAAATTCTCACCCAAACTTTCAGAATATTTAGATCTAAGAAAACAGCATAACTAGCTTTGTTCGATATTTTCGTGACACACAGATATTGGAGTAGTGGCTCATTCATATTTTTTTAAGAAAAATATTTCCCAAAAACCTGATATGATAGTTTTCAATTTCTGCACCATTTTGATTTTACCTGTTTTGATCTTAGAAATACTTATATAATAAGGACAAATATATATAATTTATTCAAACATTTGAAGGCATTTTGTGAAATATAAGTTTGTGTATACTATCATCTTCAAAGATGTGGAAACAAAAATTTCTTTGAAACTAAAATTTATGGCATCTAGAACTTCTTCCGATGAAAAGAGGGAAAATAAATATCAATTTTCTTCAGTTTCTGAAGTATTTAATGAGAAGGAATTATGTTTCCTACAGAAAATAAGTCAAAATTATGTCTGTATTTAACATTGTTATTGATTCCCAAAATTATTGGATGAAATATATTTAATTTTTGAAAACAGATCCTGCAGGAAATTCTCATTTCAATAAAGAAATACAAAACATGTTTTACCACACAAATGTTTTGAAGATTTTTCTATGTTCAGAATCAGAGTACAGATTCCAATGCTTAATTATTTGTGACAAACAGATTATGTCGGACCCAAAGAATCTGAATTAAAACTTAATTTTGATTTGTTGGTACATAAAGAATAATGGAAGAGAAATAAGAGTTAAATTTTATATAAATCTGTCATAAGAAATTATTAAAAACCAAATTTCAAGCTCAGAAAATTTCAGTTAATTTGGAAAATTATTTCCAATAAATTCATACATGAATTTTTTCTCTTATTCTTTTGAGAATCAGCCAGCGACTCTTGAAAAGGTTAAACATTGACTCATACTTTGAGGTTTCTGGTCAAATCAAATAAGGATTTTGGTAAAAACTCATGAGTACTTACAATATTTTGGACAAATCGCGTATAATTACATAAGAGCTTGGTAAAAACATTCATTCCATTCTTCAAGATGAAAATTATCACAAACTAAGAGTAATTTTTATTAACGCAATGAACCACTTGAAAAGAATAAAATAAATAAAAGTACCTAAGAGTGAACAACAAAAAAACTAAATTATTATAAATCCATGAATACACGCTCTGTCTAGACTTCTTCCTCAACTCTTAGCACTTATCAAATAATCCAATACTAAATATACGTTCGAGTCTCTTGATGTATCAACAGCACACACACTAAATAATGAGGTTAGTAAACAGTTCATTCAAGTATCCTTAGCTGAATGAGAACAAACCACAGTTATACGAACGGAGGTGTACGGTAAATAATAAAAGAAATAAGAATAGTATTTGGTGAGATGATTATTTAATCAGATGCCGCTCCCTCTTAATAAGTCTCTTGATGTTCTCTTATATATTAACTTGTGTTCTTAAGCACGCGGATGAACTCATTACAGTTAAGAGTTAATCACTTAACTGCGCGAGAATGGGAATCTCGTACTAACACTCTTCCGGTTTTCTGCTCACATGCGTGGAGAGAATATTTTTCTCAACACAAGACTATATTTTGTCAAAATAATCAAAAAATAATATGATAGATTATCATAACATTAGGAAGGCTCTACTTTTTAGAATAATAAATGTTTGCCATGGCATGAATGACATAATTACAATTGAACTTGAGCTAATAAAAGTTCTTTGAATGAAGAAGTCCATAATTTCACTCTCAATGATTCCATTATCTTCATTCAATGAATTCCATAATATTCATTCAAAGTACTCTCTTTTAAACAGTGCTCAACTTGGGATCTACAATATTCCTTGAATTAAAATGACACTTCCATAAATTTCATTTTGAAAATTTCATATCTGGAACCTTCAAGAGTTCCATTTTAGAATTTCAACCGTTTTATTTTTTTCATTTACCAATCCCATAGTCTGCATCTCAAAAATGAAATATTCAACATTCAAGAACTTCCACAATGCTAATATCTGGGATTGCTACAATTCCCTTTTTATTTAAACACTATGATACATCCATTTGAGATAACACCTTGACTTTTAATGAATCAATTCTCTAGTTTTCATTGAGATAGCTCCTTCCTTGATAAGAGAAACCATTGATAGACAATACACCAAGTATTTAATCATTCTTTAAAATCTATTTTCCATCTTCCAAGGCTTTCCATGTAGAGATTCTTTTTCAAAAAACATATATTGTAGATGATAACTTTCCTTGATAAGACACTACATAGAAAATTAATCCATAAAAATGGAAAGCAATTTTCACATTTCTATTTGAGTATCATTTGATAAAAATGAGCTATCTACATTTTTTCACCAGAAAATTACAAAGGTTGTCCATAATATGATAAAAAACATAATTTCTTGGCAAAATAATCCAAAGGATCATCTTTTTTGACTACCACCCTTTTTGAAGATCTTTATGTCATTTGAAATCTTTCATAGAGAGGTTTGTGAAACATTATTGTGTCACAGGGGCTCTTCAAAGTGAAGAGGGCCTGGCACTCACTTATTGAGGGATAAAGGATTGGATAAGAGTGACTACACTTAATAGAGTAAGTAATATAAGATTGCTAATAGGATAAATATAAGAAAATCAGGAACAGAGAAAAGAAGAGGAAGAATAAACGAGCCAACCACAAACAAGACCAAGTTGACTGTTTCAACATGTCAGAAAGAAAGAGAAGGGTTAATAAGGATATGGCCACCACAACTCTACTGAACAGGTGAGGAAAATATGTAAAGACTGCCTCAATACCAATAAATATAATACCCAAGAAGAATAGTAAGGATATACATCAAATAATTAGTAAACTATATTAATTAACTGAGGAAAAATTCACCGATTGGAGGAACAGGGGCTGGTATATGTGAGAATCCACAAGCCCTGATAAAAAGAGTGAATTTCTTGAGAGGAATCTTGATTTAAATTGAATTGGGTAATACAAATGCTGTATGTATGTACAGGGTCTGTATGAGAGGTGTGGTCGAGTTGGGTGATAATACAGCTTCAGTCTTGTCAATCCAAACTTTTTTTGAATATACAGCCGGTAAAAGTATTGACAGGCTGTATTGATGGTCCAAGCTGTATGTATGTTTCAGCAAGAAGATTTGCTGAAACTCATTTCTGATATAAATACTGGATTTTCTGGCTTCATGAGTTTGAGTTGATTTAAGGTTGAAACACTTACCCCTGATAGTGGCTGTGACATATTGTTAATAATTCAAAATGAAGTAATCTGGGTTGGAAGTAGTATATATATCAATTGACTGACTTAATTTAATTTTAAATCTATTTCAATAATTCATACAAGAGTATTTTTCTCTTGCACAATAGAAGGAGTTCAATTATAGTACATATTACATTCTATAGAATTCATAAAGGGTTGAAATGAAATTATTAATGATAGGCAAGACACACAGAAGCACAATGCTTTTCTATAGTAAAAAGCTTCAAAAATTTAATTTGAAAATATTGTGATGGTTTTGAAGCATGAATTAAACCTTGGAGGATCTGAGAAACTATTCTGATATAGTTGTGAAAACAAATTTTTGTATGCTTTTTTTTGCCTCCTTGATGAAATATTCCTATAATTTGAATTTAAAACAGTAGAGGTACTTGATTTTGTATATTTCTCTATTTTATGAAGAAAAATAAAATATTATGGGTTAAGAATTGAATCTGAATGGTATATTAACTTGAAATCTCTTGGTTTTTATTGGAAAAATGTTGAAATGAAATTTCCTCAAAAGATTCCAATTTGTATAATTTGTGAAAAATGCTGGATTCAACATTATTTGTGAGCTTAGAGGACTTCAAATGCCCTATATAAAAGTTTTTCATTGAAAGCACATAACCTGTGAGCCTGTGAGGTATGTATAACATACCCATAAGGCCACAAATGATTTTATAAACAGCTAATTTTGTCTTAAACAGACTTTTTAGTTGAAATTAAAATAAAAAATAACAAAAAATAAGTTTAACTTTATTTTGGATAAACAAAGCTATAAATATGATGTCATTTTTGGATTCTACACCAAAAATAACCTAGGGTACATCCATAAGGTGTTATA
This sequence comes from Austropuccinia psidii, assembly GCA_023105745.1. Taxonomy (NCBI): domain Eukaryota; kingdom Fungi; phylum Basidiomycota; class Pucciniomycetes; order Pucciniales; family Sphaerophragmiaceae; genus Austropuccinia; species Austropuccinia psidii. The sequence goes on from JALGQZ010000003.1 coordinate 40,619,007, forward strand.
CCCAAAAACACTTATTTCTTGTGTTATTAGAAGATTTAAGAATCTCACAGTACTAACGTAACTTTTTAAACATTTTTTTAAAATTGTTAAATTTAAGCTTAAATAAGCTTAAATTTAAAGTTGCATAAGGTTAATGCAAACTTACCAAAGTTTTAGTTAGAATTGAGGTGTTGTGTATATTTACTGAATTGGCTAAGGATTTGCCATACAGAATGTAAATCCTGCATGAGCTCAATTTAAAAGGGTTTAAAGCCATGGTATGGCTTTAAATAAATAAAAGGGCAAAATCCACACAAAAAGGTGGCACAAAGGAAAAAGACCAAATAGGGCTGGGGTACCCAACTTTTTGGATCTGCAATGATTCAATTAAGGTTGTCCGCCTGTATTGGAGGATTTCCAACCTTATTTAAACTTTAAGATTAGACTTTGATCCAACCTTAAGGTTTAAACTGGTTTTATCCCAATTTGGATGGGAATTTCAAGCTGCCAAAGGGTAAATCCCAATATGCAGGCTTGAAATCAAGGTTTTAACAACTGTCAAAGCTTAATAAAGCTTAAAAACCTTAAATAAGCTTAAAAATTTAAAGTTACAAGCATCAAAACCTTATCAAAAGCTAAGGTTTGGTGTGTATTGCTATTTCACGTGGAAAAATAGCAATAACTTCGAAGATTCATTAAAAATCCAAATCTTAATGGATTTGCTTGAAACTTTCACACAGCTTAGAATTTGATATTATCTATATATAAATTAGACTTTAAGTATCTTTTATAAATAAATTTCCTGGGTAATTAGCCTGGAAATTTACTTTTTTAATTAAGCTCAAAGAAAATTATAATTTCTTTAAAAATTAATTAAAAATTGAGTTTAAGAGATTTCTGCTTGAAACTCTATTTTTAAGTTGTTCATGTGATGAACTTTAATATAAATAAGCTTATTTATATTAAAAACTTAAAATAATTAGTTCAAATGAGGATTGAAGCTACATGGAGTTAAGAATAACACTGGTAACTTTAAATTGGAATTAAAAACAAGTTGCCTTAAGTTAAGAACTTTGTTTTTATGTATGGTTTTTCAGTTTTGACCTGAGTACGCCATCTATATTCATTATGAATCATGAGAGCTGCTCTGAAGACATAAAAAGAGTCTTTTCATCACTGTTTTTGTCCATTATTCATTATAAATCCAATCATATTAGAAGTTTAAACAGGTCAAGTTTTATTATTTATAAAATCTTATTATTAACGTAATTCTTAAGTTATTTTATTCTTTATTAATTTTAAATTAAAGAGTTGAAGTCATAGAATTCAGATTATTGTTGTAATCATCAATAATATATTTTATATTATAAAATTTTCATCTTAAATATCTTTTAAAATCCACAAATTCCTCTTAAAAACTCTTGAATCTTAAATTTTATCATAAAAAGTTGTTTTATCCTTAAAATTATTGATTTTAGGCGTGTTTTTAACTTATAATCATTATTTAATATAATAACTGTTGTTGTTTAACTTTCTGTATTAAATAAATATTATAAGTAAGTTTTCTCTGAAGTTCTATATTTTTTTTATCTAGTATTAGTTTTTTTATATAAAATTTTATTCTATAAGAATTATTTCTGCACAGTGTGTGTGATAATTCTTTTATAAATAATATTTATATTATTTATAAGTGGTTAATATTCATATTTCCATGTGTAATTGTCTCATTAAGAGATTTACAAGTCTTATTGTTATAGCTGTCAGTGACTATAACAATAATAGAATAATTATAATTTATTATAATTATTATTATTATTTTATTATTATATTTTTATAATAATAATAAAATTTATTTTTTTATATAATTATTTTTAATAATTATATTTAAATTTGTGGTTATAATATTTTATTATATTATATATTTCTATTGAGGACAGTCATAGTACTCTTGATTTTGCTACTATTATCAAGAGTCTCATAGACAAACCTTACATAACCTGCTGGTCCTATCCAGAAAGAATGAAAGAGGAGCAATAAGCTTTAGCAAGAAAATATACTTAATCAGTGTGCTTCCCTCAAAAACCGTTGTGAATATCCTGATTTTTACATTAATATAAGTAGATTCACCAACATAAATATCTTTTCATTATATTTGAAAGAAATATTGAATTTCTGGCTATAGTGCGTATGTGACCACATAGCGTTTTGAAATATTATCACATGCCTTTGTTTATATTTTAATTAACTGATTTGATCTATTATTTTAAATTACTCCCCTAAAAATAATATTTGATTTTGAGAGCTTTTACTGACTTAAATGTTTTTTTTGAAGTTTTGAAAATACAATAACTTTTTGAAAGGGAATTCAAATTTTCCATTCTAAATTATTAGATTATGTTAGTAAATTTTCATATTCATAGCTTCTTGATATTCAGATTTCTCCCAAGAAGATTCAAATTTATAGTTTTTTTATTGTTATGGTTTTGACTTAATGGAAACTAGGAAAACTATATAAATTGGATTCAAAAATTCCCTTTAAGCTCTTCTTTAATAATTAACATGATGATTCAAAAATTCCAAAGAACTTTAAAATGAAATAAGAAGTAATCATTGACCCTTTCAGTACTTTTCAGATGGTCTAGATGTGTGTTTCTATTTATAGTGAAGATTAGGGTTACACCCGATAATTAGAAAAAATAAAGTCAAAAGGAGTTTTCTACGTTCACAGTGATAAAGATTTAAATTAATAGGGAATAAATCTGTAATATTATATGTTTTTGTTTATCAGAAAAACCACTCTATTTTCCATGTCTAAAATTAACTTTTAGGTGAATTTGTTCAAATTTATTTGAAAAATTAGATTGTTGATAGGATATTCTACCATGAGAAATCCCATCTCTTATTAACTGAAGAATTTCTGTCTAAGGATTCCAAGTTCATTATCTGTATATTCTTTGTGAGTATGAAATCTATATATATTCTCACTAATCATGGATTTGCTCTCTGACAATGACTATTATAGGGCCTCTTCAATTTCTTAAGTTCTTTCATGAGATAATTGCTTTATTTGTGAAGTAAATTTGGTAGAATCTAAACTTATTTTTATTGTCCCTGTGCTGGAAAGAGCTTTTACAAAAATATTTAATGTTAAATAATAGTCAATCAAGTGAGCTGCAATTTCTGGAAATTCCTGAAAACAATTTCATTTGATTAACTCAAGATCAGATATAGCTATAATGGAACACAAAAGCATATAAATAAGTCAAAGAATCAGAACTTTTACACTTGAAATACATAATAATCAAAAAATACTTAACCTCTATTGCTTGGTAACCTTGCTTCATTATTTTCATATATTTTATATTTTGACAAATGATTGAATATATGTACCAGGAAGAAGCTTCAAGTAATTTTGTTGACCTTCAAGACTGTCCCAAAGAAATACAAAAAACCCTCAATTTTTGCTTTTGCTTTGGATAAAAGAATGTGTGTGTTCTTATTGGAATAGAAATATTAATTTACAGAAGAGAAATCCCTCATTCATCACAAATTACTTATTCTTGAGATATTTAAAGGTGAAATTATTTACTTCAATTGCTATTTACTTTAAGATTTGTGATTCTCCATATTTAATCATTTTGGGCTTAGATGATAGCCAAATAAAACATTGAAAGGGATAGTAAGAGTTCAATTCAAACAATTCTTGAAATATACTCACAATTAAGGCCTTGGGGTTTAGATCATTGTCAAAAATGACAGCTTATTTTAAGCTTAAAATAAGACTCCTCATTAATTTTGGAGTGAGTACTCTCAAAGTGAGAAACTTCTTATATTTTGTATGAGATTTAAAATTCTCCTACTTGAAAATATTTGTGCCTAGTTCACTTCAATCAATGATTCAATCTAATCTGAAATATCTTCCTTTATATTAGTATCCTCTATTCTTGATCAAAAACCTAAAAACTCAATTTTTTCATTTGGATGAATCATTCCAAACAAAGCTTAACTATGTCGTTAGACTTTAAAACTGCTTTATCTTTCCAATATATCTTATTATAATAGCTCAGGATTCTTGGGAATAGTTTGATAACTTGAACTATCACTATTGAGTTCTTAAATAAAAAATATTGCTTTATATACAGCTTTTCTTCTTTAAGGGAATTAAAAAGGGAGTTTTGTGAAACTTATTAATAAAACATTTACCTCTATTTTTCCAAATTATTGTTAAACTTATGCGTAAGATTATATAAGGCCTTTAATACTTAAACGTTCTTGAAACAAACTTCAGAAGAAAATGAACATTGTATGGATATATGACAATATTTTCTTCCAGGAATACTTCATGAAAGCATACAGCTTGTCAACAAATTCTTTCTTTATAAATATTTTTCAAATTTCTCAATGACCTTTTTGAGGGACCTTGATATTAAAAATTCGAATTTCCAATGATCAAATTTTTGCTATGAAAAACCTGTATCTCAACAAAGACCCACGTTTTAAGTAAAAAATCCAAAGATAAATTTTTTTCAATGATTCTTTGTATCAAAATAAGGAGATTAAAACCTTGGGCATATGTGATTTCATTCTTTACTTACGCCAACAATTCTCCTTCATATATAAAATAAATATATAAGAGTGAATTCAATTTTTCTTTCTAATTGACAGAAATGGTAAGTATCGTGAGTATTTTTTCTCAGAATATCTTTCCAATTGACCATAATATACAAATTGAAGAAAGGTTTCAATGCAGATTGACTCAAGAGAATTCAAATAAAATTTTTAAAAAAACCTTTCATTGGAAGCTTTCTGGTCATTAATACTGTATAGATATAAGGATTTAATTCATAATTGTCCATGGTAGACCTCTTGAAGCCACGAAATAATATATTTTCCTTTGATATATCTAAGATCATTAAATCCTTTTAAGATGATACCTCAGCTTCAACTAAAGATTTTCTGCTTCTTTTGAATTTAATTAATTTTTAAAAGGTTTTTCTATGAAACACTTGATAATAGTAACAAATATCAAGAGTACTATGGCTTTCTTCAATAGAAAATATAATATAATTAGATCTTATAACCCCAAATTAATATAATTATTAAAAATTATTATACATCAAAAAGATCTAATTATTATCAAATAACTTAATAAAAATAAAAATCTTAATATTAACAATAAATTATAATTATTCTATTCTTATTACAGTTACTGAAAGTTATAATAATAATAAGTATTAAGTTTAAATGAGACAATTATATGTGTAAAATATTACTATTTAACAGCTTATAAATAAGATGAATATTATTTATAAAAGAAATGTCACCCAAAATGTGAAGAGATAGTTCTTATAGGAAAATTCTATATAAAAGAACTATTACTAGAAAAAACTATACAATTTTAGGGAAAGCTTACTTATAATATTTATTTAATAAAACAAGCCAAAAAACAACGATTATATTATTAAATAATGTTCTTTGGGTAAGAACACACAAAAAATCAATATTTAAAAATAAAAAAACAACATCCCTGATAAAAATAAGACTTAAGAGTGTTAAGAAGTATTTGTCAATTTTCAGAGTTATTTTAAGACATCAATTTTATATAAGAAAATTTATCATTCGTGATTAAACAAATGATTGAAATTCTATCATTTAAATTCTTTAATTTAATATTTATGAAGATTAAAATACTCAAGAAATACTATTAAAAATAAGATTCTATATTTAATAAAACTTTACCTGGTTAAAATGTCTAATATGATTGATTGAATGATGATTATAGACAAAAACAGTTATTTAAGGCTCTTTTTATGCCTTCATATCTGCTCTCATGATTAATAATGGATATAGAAGGTTTTATTGGGTCAAAACTGAAAAACCATCCTTGAAAATAACATTCTTAACTTACATTAACTTATTTTTCATTCCAATTTAAAGTTACCAGTGTTGTTGATACCCCAAAGTACCTCTAATTCTCTTTTGGATGAATTATTTTGAGTTTAAATATAAAATAAGCTCTTTTTAATTAGAGATCATAACATGTTTATTGGAAAAATATAGTTTCAAGTGAAAATCTTTTGAACTGGATTTTTAATTAATTCCTAAAGAAATCTTCATTTTCTTTAAGAATAATTAAAACCTTTAATTTCAAGGCTAATGACCAATTACTCTTATTAAAAAAAGATACTTGAAATTTGATGAAAACACAAATAAAATTGAACTTTAAGTTGTGTGAAACCTTCAATAAAACCCACTATGAATTGGATTTTTGATTAATTTTTAAAGTTATTTCTATTTTTCTACATAAAATAGCAATACACCCCAAAAATTAAGTTTTGATAAGGTTCTAACACTTATAGATTTGGATTTCAAGCTTATTCAAGATTATTGATGATTTGGCAGTTCCCAAAACTTTGATTACAAGCTTGCATATTGGGATTTCCCCTTTGGAAGCTTGTAATTCCTATCCAAATTGGGGATAAACCAGTTCAAACTTGAATATTCAATCAATATCTAATTTTAAAGTTTCAATAAACCTGAAAAATATCCCATACAGGTGCAAAACATTAACTCAGTTCTTGCATATCCCAAATGTTAGGTACCCTGGCTCTATTTGCTGTTTTTCCTTTGTGCCACCTTTTTGAATAGATGAGATTACACTGGATTTACAGCCTTTATGGAAGATCCTTATCCAATTCCATACATATACAAAACACCTTAATTTTAACTGAACTGTTGGTAGGTTTTAATAAACGTTATGCAGCTTTAAATTTAAGATTATTTAAGATCAAATTTAACAATTTTTGAAAGAATTTGGAAAAATTGCAATTGTACTCTGAGATTCTTAAATATTTCAATAAGGTAAGAAATATTCATTTTTTGGTAGAACAATCTATGGGTCTACCCCAGGATATTTTTCGTGTAGAATCCAAATATGGAATAATAATTATAACCTTGTTTATACCAAATCAAGTTATAATTTTTTTTTGTCATTTTTTCTTTTGAATCCATCTGATAAGTCTGTTTAAAGATGAATCATATTTATAAAAATATATTTGTGGTGTTATGGGTAAGTCATACATATCTTACAGGATCACAAAGGCTGAGACATCCTTCCCAAAAGGCTGTTTTCAATTATACATTTCTTCTATCAATTCTGTTTTCATTCTATATAAAAGTAATACAAAAAAATTATATGGCAATTTTTTCTTTAGCTAGCCCAAAGGTCATAGATGTCATATCAATTGTGTTAAATTAATTTTTTCAGAACAGGAACAAACAAAGTATTTTTGGTTATGAATGATTTTGTGAAAGCTGAAAGCATAATTTAATTAAATGAAATCACTTCAAAAGTTAAATAAACTCAACCATATATGAACTTGGCTCACCTGATGCCACATTGAAGTTTGAATTTTCCATTACAGGCGGATGGATTGTTCAATTAAAAATAATAAAACTTGATAGTCTCAAAAAAAAATAAAACATATATATTTTGTGGGCAAATGATTTTTTTAACCAAAGAAGTTTTATTTTGAACCTCATTTATTTTCAAATGAAACACATGAGATTTTCAATAATTAAACTTTTTATTTGGATTATAATAAGATTTCACTTACTCCTACTTATTATTTGATACTTAAAATGATTTTTCCCTCATTTGTTATGAGATTCCTCCCAAATGGGATGGGAACTCATTTTTCAAATTGATTTTATAAATCTCACAATGAGCCTCTTTCCTCTGTGCATAATTTTTCATTTCAAAAATTTTGATAAATTTGTAATTTATCCAGTTTCTTTCATTTTTCATTATTAGTTGTAATTCTTTTGATTTCCCAAAAGAACACCAAAACATATATAAGCTGTATTTTGTAGGTTATTTAAAGGCTATATTTTCTATATTATTGCATCAATTAATCCTTGCATTTTTGGAACTCCTCAAAGTTTCAGAGATTTTCTCCTAGAAAATGAAGAAAATTTCTCAATTGGGATCTCCAGGTTCATTTGCTTTGAAAATATTGGTGGTTTCCTCTTTCCTTTTTTACAAAATTATATATCCAGGAGTAAACATTCCTAATCACAAAAAAGTAATAATTTTTCTGATTTAAATAATAATTTATTTAATTAATTTTATTCCAATTTCCTAAATAAAATTCGTGGATATTCATGTTTATATAATTTCCCCCTTATGAGATTCCTTCATATCCATATATTGGGCCATTTATCAGTGATAGAATGAAGTCTTATATTAATGTATCTTCTGGAATAATTATTCATCAAATTCATGATGATTATCACAAAACAAAATCTGATAGTAACAGTATAAAAAATAATTCTTGCAACCATTATTTAGTTACTATGAAATATGTTGTAAAAGGCCATTTCAATCAATAAATATATATTTGAGTGCTCATTGTATAAGTTATTTCATATTTTTTGATAGATTTGCAACAAGTATTAAATTAATTTGTCATTTAAAAAATCATATTGAATTAATAATTTGATTTACATATTTTATGAAATTCAGAGCCAGAGAAACTTTATGAACCAAATTTTCTAAGCAATTTCTAGGGTGAAACAAATATAACCAGTATGTTTCCTCCATCTTATATTATATTCCCTTCCCACTTTATTATCCTTCAGTGAAGGAGACGAGCTTATTGAATCATCTAAGCTAAGGAAATTCAATTGGTAAACTTAAACTTTCTCCTTCATGAGGAAATACTTACATTCTTAGGGTTTCGAAAATTATTACACATCATTGTTTTTCTGATTTCCATGAATTAAACTATGAAAAGTCCTTGTGTCCTTTTTATGCAGTCTCTAGTACCTTTAATGGGATCTTTTCTCAAAAAAACAATCAAGAGTGATTAGTATCACTTCTGGGTGATATAAATTTGGAGAAATGCGAGAGCTTACTTCTAAATGAATTATGGGTCTTTAAGGATTATACTCTGGTTCCTTAATTGAATAATATTCAATTTTATAATGAAATGTATATTATTTGGATTCTTAACTTGAGATACAATAAAAATAATTGATTTATTTGTGAAAGTGATAATAAAGATATGGAAAAATATTTTCATTAAAAATATTTGCATATCGTATAGGTTTGTTGAAAAACTTCTGCTGATGAATTTACTGATTTTTTCCAAGTATGAGCTTTATTAATGTACTTTCAATATTCATTTTCTTGACTAATGAAAGAATTACAATTATTTTGCTTATATTTCATCTTTCAAAGAATCTCAAAGACACTGACCTATGAGTGGATCTTTACTACAGGAGGAATATTATCTTTTTACTTGATTGAGCTCCTGAATATTCAATGATTTCAAAATTACCCCTTATTTTCCTTTCTTCAATCACTATCAGGTCCTTTTACCTTTGTATAAAGTGAAAGAATTCAGAATACCTACAATTTGGTATGGGTCCTTTTCAAGGTCTTCATTTTTGAGTGGCTTTGATCTTTCAATCCAGAAACAGTGTCTATTTAATTTTTCTTTGATTAAAACGGATTTAACCTCACTGGAATGAAAGGGGGCTCCATTATCCTTTTGATTGGTGAAGTATATCTGGGAGTTTTCTATATGATTCTTCTCTTGTGGAATTCTTTTTCTTTCAAATACTATGGATGTACAACTAATTCATGTGTTGTGAGTTTCTTGAATATGAATTTCAGATTTATTCCTCTCATTAAAATAGTTTCACAAGAGATTGAAATACTTCTGGTCAAATTTTTCAAAAGGATAGAAGCCATCAATATCATTTTTGTAAAGGATATGACACAGATTAGAGAGCTGTGGAGCTATTTCCATGGGGGCCTTCCAAATATTGGTATCTGTTCGAAAATTTCTTGAATAAGTGCTCTGTCCAAAAATTCATTTAATAAAGACATATCCATAAGTCCTTCAAGAAATTATTTCAGTATAAATTAATACATATTTATGTAATGGGATTTTCTTACCTGGATTGCTATTTTTCTTTTTAAAATTGAGGATTCCATCAAAGAACTCATCCAAAAAGCATGAGAAAAGTGCTGGTGGCCTATACATCTTGATCAAGTCAGAGAGTGTCTGTGAGGAGTGTGAAGTAGGCTTTTGATTGAGAATTTAATTCCAATTATTCATCAATTCACTTTTGCATTGTTCAAATAGACTATCAAGAATAATTTGCAGAATTTCATATAGTTATGAGATATAACTGAATATATTTTCAATAATTATGAGCTTATATATTGCTCATGTGATGTTGAACTCTCCATTAGAGTTGATTATAGGATCAATTTCGAGTGTGGATAATGTATCAGAGCAAAGCTAAGTTTATAAAAAATAAGCCATTTAAATTCCTTGGTGTTCCATCTGTTGTCATTACAAGATTTTCTGGGAAGGGTTTTGGCAAGGTTGGAAGTATGACTTCTTCCAATAAAGTTTGTACAAGTTTTACTTCATTGGGGTTTACCTCTATATCCTGTCCAAAATTTGATAATTCAGGATTCAAATTTAAAGGGCCACTACATATATGAAGGCTTCCATAAGAATAGGTTACTTTGAGCTTTCTTCTGCTCCTTGACCTATATCTCCATATTTTTTTATTTGATCTTTGTTAATTATATAGAATTTCTTATGATAAAGTTTGTTTCCTTTTACCTTTGAATTTTTCCTCAATATTATTCTGGAGTCCCTAATTTGGCCTTCTTTGCCACAGATGTTTGTGATATATGTAATCTCATCTCTTTGTTTTATTTTCATATATTTACTGGCCCCCTGTTCTTGAAGAGTTAAGGTCCCAATCTCTTAACCTAGCCTCAATTGGTTGTTTTTTCCTAAGATGAGTTGAAATTGATTATGAAACTCTTGAATTTTGAGTCTTCTAAAACTCACCTTGCCTAATGGTGTGGGGGGATCCAGATTCATTGATAGGGCAGTCTCTGTTATACTGATAATTTTTTTAAATAACTTTGATTTGTTTCTGATAGTTCATCCCTTTCTCTCCTTTTAAGGATTTTTATACAAGCTCCTTCAAAACTTATATCATGAATTTTGTTTCTTCTTTTCAATGAATTTGGCTTCTGTAGGAATTCTAAGATATGTAAATTTAAAGTCTCTGAGAATACCTAGTAAAATATTTTGCATAGAATATACTGTCCTTATTGGTTCTTGCTCCAATAGGTTAAAGTCTTGAGTATTTTTTACTTTGCCCCATTAAATTGGGGAAAATTGTGTTTTTTAGTTATAATTGCAACATCTTTCCATTTTTAACCCATTCATGGTGTACACTGAGATACTTGGAAGACAATTTGGGTTTATTTATGTTGTGTATTTCATAGTCTTGAAGGGTAAAGTTAGAACAACAAATTAATTCTGAATGAGAGGCAAATATCACAGCTTTTCTTGGGGTTAATGTCTTTCCAAGCAATATAGGTAAAATAAGTTTTTATACAGTTGATTTAGTCTTGAACAGACTCATCAAGTGAATTAAAACAGAAAATGAAAAATAACAGTTATGACTATTATTTAATTTTTGGATTTTAGACCAAAAGTAACATAGGGTAGACCCATATTATGTACTACCCAAAAATTGTTCTTTCTTATGTCATTGGAAGATTTATGAATTTCACAGTACCAATATAAAAGCTTACAATATTCATCTCAATTTGTTAGATTGTTAATGTTGCCTGTAAGCATTGTATTGAGTTAAATAGAGAAAAGTGCAAACCTCACACAATATGGTGGGGAAATGGAAAAAAGCCAACTAAAGCCAGGTTACCCAGCTTTTGGTATCTTCAAGGACTCAATGAAGGTTTTTCACCTTTATGGGAGAATTCTGAAATTGATTTGAGCTTTAAAATTAGATTCTGATTTCATATTAAAGTTTAAGCAGGGTTGTCCACAATTTGGACATGTATTACAAGCTTCCAAAGGGTAAATCCCCAGATATACCCTTGTGATCAAGGTTTTAAGAAATGTCAAAGATTCATTAAGTTTCACAAGGCTTAAGTAAGCTCCAAATTCAAATTTTTAGCTTTTAAGACCTTATCAAAAGTTGAGGTTTAGTGTTTATTGCTATTTTATATGCAAAAATAGCAAAAACTTTGAAAAATGACTCAAACTCCAATTCTTAATGGATTTTCTTGAAGATTTCACACAGCTTAAAATTCCATGTTGGCTGTGTATAAATAAAATTTTGAGTATGTTTTTAAACAGGATTATTTTGTAATGAGCCATTAAATAAGCAGTTTAATTTTTCTTAAAAGAAATTAAGATTTCTTCAAAAAAAGAATTAAATATTCGGCTTAAGATATTTTGACTTGGAGCTTTATTTTTAAGTTTTTCATGTGATGAACTTTGACATAAGCAAACTTATTTTATATTTAAGCTCAAAATAATTAACCCAAAAGAGGATTAAAGCTACTTGGAATTAAGAACAACACTGGTAGCTCAAATTTGAAATGACAAATAAGATATATTAAGTCAAGAACCTTACTTTTAAGGATAGTTCTTCAGTTTTGGCCTCAGAATGCCCTCTATATCCATTATGAATCATTTGAGCTCCTCTGAAGCCATCAGAAGACCCTTAAATATCTGTTTTTTCCATCATAATCATTCAATCCATTAGAAATTTTGAGCAGGTAAAAATTGATTCAATATAAGATATTAAGGTGATTCCTAATTTTATTCTAATCTTTTTTCATTATAAACAAAGAGTTAAAATCATATAATTTAGATCATATTGTTGTATGCAACAATAATAGATTTCATTATAACAAATTGTCCTCTTAGCATATCTTTTAAATCCACCAATTTCTGCTGAAAAGTCTCAAATCTTCTTTAAACATAGAAATGTTGTTATATTCCTTTGGAATATTAATTTATGGTGTGTTTCCAAATTATAAGCATTTTTTAATACTATAGCTGTTGTTGTTTGACTTATGGTATTAAATAAATATTATATGTAAGTTTTCTGTGAATTTCTATATCTTTTTATCTAGTATTAGCTGATTTATTTAGAACTTTTCTATAACAATTATCTCAGAAAACTGTGTGTAATATTTGTTATATAAAAAAAATAAAAATTATGTATAAGTGGATAAGTATTCATATTTTACAAATATAATTGTCTCATTAACAGCTTTTATACTTATTATTGTAGCTGTCAGTAAGTATGATAATAATAGAGTGATTATAATTTATTATAGTTATTAAATTTTTTTTATTATTAAATCATTGAAGAAAAAATTGAACTGTTTTTCTTATATATAATTCTTTTTAATATATTTATTATACTTTCTACTGAGGGCAGTCATAGTCCTCTTAATATTTGTTACCATTTTCAAGAGTTTCATATACAATATTTACATTTGGGGGCCTGGGAATGATTTAAATCAACGTTTGGGACATAAACCATATTCTAGACCTTATTTTACTTTTTTTGAGATAATATTGCAATACTTAATTCACTTTTGGATTTTCTGAGACTTATCCCTTACAAAGAATCCTTATATATGAATGAAATTATTTTTCTTAAGAATATTGGTTGGAAAAATATACTATTTAGCTATTTGGATTGAATTTCTATTGTCTAACTAGTGTCTTTTTCACATCAAAGACTTGAAATTCATTCTTTGAGTTATTCTGAGATCAAGTGAATAAAAATATAATTCTGATTGATAACTTATCAATTGAACAATTATTTTTTCTTTAGATGAAAGAAAAATCAATTAAATAATCAATTGTCTTACTTCAAAATATTTTTTAGACAATTTTATTTATTTTTGATGTAATTTGGCATAAATTCCTATAAAGAAACTTTTTTCAATAATTTCAGTTACTAATTTAATTTAATTTATTAGTTAAAACAGCTTATGTGTTTTTGATTCTTGTTTCATTGGTCAAATAAAGCTCTTCTGACTGTAGCATCTCAGAGTCAAGTGCTGAAATTCAAACCAGCCAAAGAAAAAGAGTTTTACTTACAAAAGACCCCCTTAGAGGTCCAGCAGGTGAATTTAACACATTTCTGAGTTAAATTTTTGTCAAATTGATTGTAAATAATTCCTACTAGAAGTGGAAGGAACTAATCCATACAATCAAATGAATATGAACCAGGAAATTCAAGTCATAAATCCACAAGACAAGAATTTAAGGACAGAGGAGAGGCACAAATTGAGGATTCCAGAACTTCCACCAGTTTGGAAAGGTTAGCAAACACCTTTGACACTCTCATTAAGAGTGCAGAAGTCGAAATAACTGCTATTACTAGTGGAGATATACCAGTCTCAGTACAAGAGCTGGTTGAAGGCAGAAAAGCAGAAGGAGGGAAACTTCTGCACAGATTTTGGATATTTAAATCAAAATCTTACCTTCAAGTGCAGAAATTCATCGGCCCAGAGAAGAAAAAGGAGCTTCTGGAGGGCTGGGCACCCATTTCTTGCAAGCATCAGGTCCAAAATATAAAAGCTTTGCTGAAAAGCCAAAGCATTTTGTCAGAGGATCAGAAGAAAGAGTTGGTACGAAGGAAGCTCAACAGCCCTGTGGAAGCTCCTCAAGATTCCACAAGCAGGAATAAGTCTCAATAAGAGCCGAGAAAAGGCAATAAATCCTCAAAGGAAAATCAGCAGGGCAACCAAAAGGAAACACAAAATGGAAAGCCCAAATGGAACAAGACCTATCACAAGAGCTACAGGACTTCAAAACAGGAAAAGACAGCCATTTAAAATATTTTCAATGTGGTGAGAGCTTTGATGGACTTCAAAAACAAGGAGGAGGAAATAATTAACCAATCATTTGAAATGGAATAGACCTTTTCAAGCTTCTATCTCATTTTGAAACATGTAATGAAGAAATTTCAACAAAGTATAACAATTTTGAATATATCCAACAAAATATGGGTAGAGATATTTTGCAATTAACAGAGGCAAAAAGGAAACTTATTAGTCTAGAAAAGTTAAATAAGCACCAAGATTTCTCTTTGACACATCTTTTTGAAATAATTGGATGCAAAGCTACATTGCTTAATCAGATCGGTGATGCATCTATTTTCTTTATTACTACAAAATTACAAGGGTTAAGATCACAAGTTCAAAACTTTGAAAATTCAATTAGTCACCATTTGGTTATCTTCCCAGAACAATTGCAAGAAATTGATAAAGAGAGACTTACATTAAGAGAAAATATTTCATCAAGTATTAACAATATCTCGTTGTCACAGGGGCTGTTCAAAGTGAAGAGGGCCTGGCACTAAGTAAACTGGGACTCACTTATGGAGGGCTCAGGATATGGTAAGAAAGAATACACTTAAGAGTGCAAAGAAATGAATTACTAATAAAAGAAATATAATAAAGCAGAAACAAAAGAAATAAGAGCAAATAATAAAAGAGCCAACCACAAACAAGTCCAAGTCCACTGTTTCAACCTGTCAGAATGAAAAGAGAAGGGTTAATAAGGATATGGCCACCCAACTCATACTGTACAGGAAAAGAAAGAAAATGCAAAGACTAACTTAATATTAAATAAATACAACACCCAAAATAAGGATAATAATATTCATTAAATGATAAAGAAACTAAATTAATTAACTGGGGAAAAGTCCCCAGGGGGGAGAAAGAGGGGCTGGTATATGTGAGAATCACCAGCCCTGATCCAGAGAGAGAATTTTCATGAGAGGATTGAATGATTGAATTGAGTCTGGCCAATACAGGTACTATACATCTGTACAGAACCTGTACAAGAGGTGTGGTGAAGTTGAGTGATCATACAGTTTCATAATGGTGTATACAAACTGTATTGGGTGAATCCAACCTGTACAGATGTTGAAAGGCTGTATTGAAGTACCAAGCTGTATGCATGTTTCAGCAAAGAAGATTGCTGAAACTGAATGCTGATGCAAATAGTGGATCTGTGAATTTGAGGTGTTTGAGTGGGTGTATTAATGAATACCCTTACCCATGGTGAGTGGTTGCTACAGTATCCCCCTCTTGAAACTGGTGGGCTCCTGAACACCATAATACCCTGCCACTGTTGAGTGGCATCTCAATATCCCCACATTTTTTTCAAAAAAATTTCTTTTTAATTTTCATTTCCTCTTGACCATTATCCTGAAAATCCTTTTTCAATTTTTCCCTGTCAAATTAATTTGATTCCCCCCTCCTTTCAATTTTTGAGTGAGTATTCCACTTCAAAATATGCTTCCTTTCTTCTGATTCAATAAATATTTTGTCCTTGGGGTATGGCCTTGGGTTGTATCCCAAAATGATGGCCACTGAGCTCTTGTGCTCAAAAAATGATGCCAAATGAGTATATGAATGTATACTCATTTGTCAAGGCCCAATTGAAATTGTCTTGAAATAAGGCATCAAGGGGTCTTGTCCCCATTGGCCTTGGAAATTCCTCAATGTGCCTTCCCATAGTATTATAGGCCTTGGATCTTCCTCTGGTGTGTTTTGATAAATCTTGATTTTGTGGCCTTTGGCTGAATTTTTTTATTTATGGCCATTTTTGGCCATTTTGATGCTTTGAGGTCCTATGGTCCATGGGCCGTGGTTCACGATCCATGGGGGCTATTGGAGGCCCCCTGGGCCCAATTTTTCTGTGGACCCAGGGCTTCCATGGGACCAAAAAATGGCCCATGGTCCAAATTATCACCTACATGGCCTGGACCCATTGAGGGGGTCCAGGACCATCAAGATCCTGGCCTCCCCAAAGTTTCAGGGGAGGCCCTGGGTGATGAATTCAGCCCCAAAGGGGTCTTGCATCATCAACTTAGAGGCTTTGAGGGGGGGAATAAATGAGTTATGACCCCATTTCCTTGAGGTCAAAAATTTCTTTGATTTGGAGTGGACTGATTCTGACATCTTGCATCTTATGCTTGCATATTCTTCAGTTATGAGTTCCAAACTGACTGAACTCACTGAATCTTCTCCTTCTGAACCACCACCATCTGTTCTTTGTGGTTCTGGCGTCTTCAGTAGATTGTCTTCACCCTCCATGGCTTCTTCTGGTCACTTTGATCCCTCCCAAATCTATGACGGAGACAGAGCAGTTGAAATTATTGATCCTGCCTGTACTGAATGTTTGGCCAAGGGTAAGGATTGGTTTCAACACTACAATCCCCGATCTTCAAAGTGCCATTATTGCTTCATTGGAAAGAAACAATGTTGTTGTACCAGGGTGCCTTCTTCTAACGTCAGGAAATATTTGTGGAGTAGAAAAGATGGGCCTTTTGGGAAAGAGTTCCCAGTCTCTGAGGCACCTACTCCTGATGGAACTTCAGGATTTTCTCAATATGAGTGATTTGCATATATTGATTGAAATTGGTACTGATATTTTGATGTAGTGACTGGTTCCAGGCAGAGGGATGTGGCAAGGTGGACTAATGTTGGAGGTCCAATTCCAATTGGTGGTAGGCCAATATATTCCAGCTCAGAAGTCCCAATCTCCAGGATCAATACTGAAGGGCTAGTGAAAAGAATAAGAAGGATTGCTGATTACCAAACTGATCCAGATGCTGAAGGTAGTGATGAGTTGGATGGTGAAGAAGTTGAAGTTGTTCCTCATTTGTTTGGCCATCAATCCAGCAATTCCTCTGCTCAGCCTCTTGCCGACAGATTCCAAAGCCAAGTGATTCCCAGTACTGCCAGAACCTTCCAACCAGTGCTTTCTTCCATTCCTACTACAATTCCTCCTTCTTCACCAAGTACTTCCCATGCCAGGCCTGCCTTGAATCCAGCAGTAAGACCATCACCAAGCCAGCAACTCAGGAACTCACCCATAACCACCTCTCGTCAACTCCAACCTGTGGCCAGTTCCAGTAGGAGAAGGAATGGTTTGTCTCCTTTGCCGTTTCCTGCCACTCAAGTTTTTCAAAGAAGATATCGTTGGCCTAGCCAAATTACCAGATAAGATTCCAATGCAGCAAGTGAAAACCAAGAAGTGGTGGCCAGATTATTCAGGAAGGTTGATAGAAATAACAGGGAGGTGATTATGTATGCAAATGACAGAGCTATTCCGGGTACTGCTTCAGAAGAGATGGCTGCAAATTTTGCCTGGTATGAAGATGAATTGATAAATGATTTTCAGAGAACCTTTGATGATTTAAGTAGAGATAACTAGTTTCCTTATTCTTGTTTGTGTTTGGCTTGACTTCTATCCCCACTCTTATAAATACTAAAAAATAAAAAATAAATGGAACCTTGCAATACATGAGCTGGGAGGGGATGCTGCTTCTTCAAAGAAATAAAAGAAAAAAATTATACAAGTAAAGAAAAGAAATAAAATGATATAAAAGGAGAGTAGATAAAAAGAGATAAAAGAAATTCCTGATGGCTTGTCCTTCTTGTAGTGAGTTGCTTGATTTTTGGCCAAGAATGTCTGAAAAATGCAAACCAAGCATTTGATGCTCACAGAGTGGCCAAGGTAATGTTTTACAAGAAGTAGAACCCTCAGTGATGCATACCAGGAGATGGAACTTACTGTCATAACTCCCACTCCCCACCAAGCACCATAAAACTGAAATAAATTGCCATAATTGACTTGAAGTAATGAATGTCTTGAATTATGATGATTGGCATAAATTTAAATAATGATAAAGAAAAAAGAAAAGAAAGAATTGATTAGGCCATATCTTGATAAGGTCCAAATTGGAGGGTATTGATGTTGTAAGGCCTTCTGAATCTGTCCAAAAAATTTACAAGTGCTCAAAAAGTGGCCAAGGTGATGCTTACAACAACATATGGGTAGAATACTGTAAGGTGTGGATATGAAACTTTGATTAAAAAACAAGTACTTTTCCTGTCCTCAAAATTTGTATAAGGTAAAATTCAGTTAAAAATAGTATGAAATATTATTTTTAAGAGAAAACACGCCAATTTTATTGTTTATAACTTTATTAGTATAAAAAAATAATATTATAAAAATTTATTGTTTTACCAACAATAAAAATTTATCCAAAAAATACTCTACAAGAGATATTTTAAGGCTACAAAAGAAATTTCTTCAAGAGCAATTTCAATTGGAATTAATTGAGCAAAGAACTGCAAGCAATTAATTACAGAGCAAAGTCTTTAAAAAGAATATTAAAGAGAAAACACGCCCAAAAGTGAGCAGAGTGAATTTGGAAACAAAGTGACAAAGTTAACAGTGATGAAAGATGCTTTAATTCACTTTTGGGGTGGTTCAGGGGTAAAAATGATTATAAGAGTTACAAACAATGATTATAATGATTTTTTCACGTGGTTAAAAGGTTTAAAATGATTTAAGAAAGGTGGTTGGAATCTTTGATTGATTGGTTTAACAGTGTTCAAACTAATTAATAAAAGGAAAAGATTCTAACATGAAGAGAAAAGTGGGGCAAAGAAGACATTCTTTTATAGCCATCAATTCTCTTACTCCAAAAGTAAAATTTCCTCTTGTCAGTCGTGAAAAACAGTCTGACAACAGAAAAGCCAATTATGGCATCATTGAACCCTGGTTTAGACCAAAAAGGGCTGGTTTAAGCCATTTTAGACCCTTAAATCAGCCATTGCCATAGCAATACCAGGCTTAGAGCCTTCAAAACACGTCAGAATGTGTGTCAGAGTCGTAGAAACCAGTTAAAGCTGTTTTTACTGTGATGGTTTTATATTAAGGGTAGTTTTACCCTCTTGGCAACAGCTAAAACTACCCCAGTTGGTATCAAAACCTCATCATCAATTGAGTCCACAGACCCTGTAACTCAATTCCAGGCCAAAAGTGATGAACTTTTGCGTGAATTTTGACATCCCACGCCTGTCAGAAAGGATTTTGGGGGTCTAGCTCCCCCTTAGAGCTGGAGTTCCTTTTCCCCCCCAAATTTAATCTTTCCAATTTATTTTTCCTTTAATTCCTCATCATGTATTATACTTGTAATTTACATATTTAATTCAATTCAATTGTACAGTACAATACAATAGTAATTGACACCTCATATGTAAATCAAAGTTCACTTATGTAATACACGCGCACATTTTGACATTTCAATTGAATTCAATTGAAAATACTTCAATTCCTCATAGCTTCTAAACTAAACACAACACCTCAATTTTAACACAGAAATTGATGGTTAACACCACATGTGATGTGAATTAAATTAAGGTTTTGAGGATTTTCAACTTTTGTATTGAAAATACTAAAAACTTAATTTAAGCTTATTTAGAGTTGAGTTACAAGAATTTCACTCAGATGTGACCCCACCTGATTTTTTATGAGGAATCCAATGGTGAAATAATTTTAATATGTTTATTTATTGGATGAAAAGCTATAATAATTCTTATTTAACTTTTTTCCAAATTTATTTAATTTTTCACAATTTTGTTAAAATTTCATTTTTACTTAATTTTTTTCAAGTATAAATGTAATTTTATACTTACCAAATTTAATGTATTTTTATTTTTAAATTGTAATTAACTTTTTATTTTTAATATAATTTTATATTTATATTTTGATTTTTATTTTAATAATATAAATAAATTTATTTTATTTATATTAATATGTTATTTTTGTATTTGTGGTGTTTTGGGTATATGAAATTACCTCTAAGGCTCACAAATACCCCCTTAAAGGTGCATTCCAGGAGAGGAACTTACTTTCATAACTTCTTCTCCCTGCCAAGAACCATAAATCAAACTGTTGAGGTATTTGAACCAGGCATGTCTGGATACAAGGAATGGAAATCCTTGACAAGGTCTGGTGAGTTGGTAAGGTTGGAAGCTGGTTACCAAGTGGTTCTTTCTGGGTCTTCACCAAATCCTTTCCACTCTACAAGATACCATAATTTACCTCTCTTGAGTTTTGAGTCCAGAACCTGAGCCACTTCCCATTCCTCTTGCTCCTCCACTAAGACTGTTGGTGTTGGCAATTGATGTTGATTTGGGATAGTTGAATGCTTCACTGGTTCCAATAAGGACACATGGAATACAGGGTGAACTGACTCCCATTTCTGAGGCAACTTGAAATTATATGCATGGCTTCCAATCTTCTTCAGAACTTCAAAAGTTCCAAGCCCTCTTTCTGATAATTTCTTGGTGGGTCTTGTTGTCTTGATGTTCTTAGAAGCCAGCCATACTTTGTCCCCAGGTTGGAGATCAGGTGGAAGTGCTCTATTTCTATCTGCATACTTCTTCAATATCATTATTTCTGACTCTAATTCTTCTTTGAAAACTTGCTGTACTGATTGGAGTTTTGTTGATAAATTTCCAGCAGGTGAGTCTTGACAAATATGGATTGAGTTGAAGGTGGGATTTCTTTCATAAATGGTGAAAAAGGGTGATTGCTTTGTTGATTAATTTTCTGCATTATTATAGGTAAATTCAGCCAGAGGGAGCCAGGTGTACCAGTGATCTTGATTATAGCTGACATACATCCAAAGATACTGTTCTGGAATAGAATTTACCCTCTCTGTCTGTCCATCTGTTTCAGGGTGGAAAGCAGTTGAAAGATCTCTTGATATCTTGAGCTGCTGACACAATTGAGTCCAAAATGATGAAACAAATAAAGATCCTCTATCACTAATAATACTGACTGGAAGGCCATGCTTGGAAAATACATGACTAATGAAGATTTGAGCTAAGTCCAGGGCAGTGATTTTTCCATAAGCTGGAATAAAGATCTCCATTTTTGAGAATCTGTCCACAACTACTAAAATTGAATCAAAGTTGTTTGACAGTGGAAATTGAGTGATAAAGTCCATTTATAAGGAATTCGAAGGACCAGATGGAATTTGAAGAGGCTTGAGTAAACCAAACTTCTTGTGATGAACGTTCTTGTTTGTTGAACATTTCTGACATGAGGACACATAGTACTTGATGAATTGATTCATGCCATCCCAATAAAAATACCTCTTGATGAGCTTGAGGGTGTTCTCCTAGCCAGGATGGCCAGCCAATGGTGAGTCATGACGCTTTTGAAGAATATTGAGTTGAAGTTCTTCATTGCTTGGGATTACCACTCTATCTTTGAATAATAACAACTTGGCTTGAGGTTCAAGAGAATAATCTGGAACTGATTCACCTCTTGCTAGTTTCTTGAGTATTTCTTTATAGTCTTTGTCTTGCCATACTTCTTTTTGAATCTTGTCAACTAAATCTGAAAATATTTGCACTTTGATTGCGAAGAATCTTGACTCTTGAATGCCATCTTGCTTAATTATTTGATGGAAATTTTGAGGATTCTTGCTGATGAAGTCCACAACCCTCTCTTGGTACATGTTGTCCCAATTTGACAAGGCATCTGGCAAAGTGGCCAGCCTTCCTGGGCGTTAAGTGATAGTGAAGTGAAATTCAGAAAGAAACTCAGCCCAATGGGCCTGACGAGGAGTAAGGACTTTGGAAGACATAAAATACTGCAGGGAAGAGTGGTCTGTCAAGACCTCAAAAGAATTGGAAATAGAGAGAAGAAATGCTCTCCAGTGCTTGAGAGCCCAAACTATGCCAAGTAGTTCCTTGTCATGAATTTCATAGTTCAGCTCAGCTGGGAGAAGCTTGCAACTATCAAATACAATGGGATGCTTTCCTGAGTCATTCACCTGGCTCAGTACAGAACCCAAGGCATAATCAGAAGCATCAGTCTCTACAATAGTACGTAGAGAAGGATTGAAATGAGATAAGATAGGAGCAGTGGTGAATTCTTCTTTGAGTAACTGAAACTGGCTAAGAGCTTCCTCATTGAAGATAAAGGCCGAATCTTTTTTGAGAAGGGAAGTGAGAGAAGTGATTTTTTTAGAGTAATTTTTTATGAAACAACAATAAAAATTGGAAAAGCCAAGAAAAGATTGAAGATCCTTGATGTTTTTGGGCTGAGGCCAATTGAGGATTTGCTGAACCTTTGGAGAATCCATCTTGAGGCCATCACTTGGAACAACATAGCCAAAGTATTCCACACTTGAGGCATGTAATACACACTTGGAGGATTTGAAAAACAAATTATTGTCCCTCAGTCTTTGGAGGATAGAGGCCACATGTTCGACATTTTCCTCCTAAGAAATGAAAAAGACCATAATATAATCTAAATAAACTACAACAAAAACATCCAAGAAATCTGAAACATATGTCATTCACAAGATTCTGGAAAGAAGCTGGAGCATTGGTAAGGCCAATTGGCATAACCAAATACTCATAACTACCATACTTTGTTCTAAAGGAAGTTAAGTGCTCATCCCTCTCTTTGATTCCCAGGAGATTATATGCACCATGCAGATCTATCTTGGAGAGGATAGTAGAACCATTGAATATGGTAAGAAGCTGGTTCATAGGAGGAACAGGATACCTGTTCTTCCTAGTGACAGCATTTAGTTTGCGGTAGTCAACACACAAACAAAGACCTCCATCCTTTTTCTTAACAAAAAGGACAGGTGCTCCTGTTGAAGAGGAGCTTGGCCTTATGAAACCTTTCTCTACATTATATGAAATGTAGGCACATAGTGTTTCTGACTCTTGATTTGATAATGAGTAGATAACACCAACTGGAGGTAGAAGACCCTTCAGTTCAATATGATGATCACAGGCGCAGTGTGGAGGAAGTTTCTCTGATTTCACCTTGGAGAATACATCCAAATATTGGTGATAAGCAGGAGGGACTACCTTGAACACAGTTTCAATTTCTTCTGGCTGTTCCTCCTCATCCCACTGCTCCTCCAGGGATGCATGAAAGGATAAGGGAGGAAGGTTGATATCCCCTTGAAAGAGATGAAGTGAAAATATAGCAACATCTTTTATCTCTTTGAAGACTTCATCTCTTAATGGAAGTAATGACTGAGGAGGAATGATGGAAGCGATATGGACAGAAGAAGGAAGGGAAGGTGTCTTGAGTTCACCCACCAGAGAAACACTATTGACAGCAGTGGCAGAGTCATTACTAGAAGAAGGAAGAATACCACTAGAACCCTTATGACTAGAATCATGGGTGATCAATCCATTTTTCCAATCAAGAATGGAATTAAAATGGTAAAGGAAATCATAGCCCAATATCAGGTCTTCTCCCTTGGGTGAATCTATGATAAAGAAGTCCCATTCAAAGCTTGGGAAGGAAGGCAAGTCAACTACCCACTTGGTATCATCGGTGATGAACAAGGAAGGGGATTCATTAGAATCCAGAATGAAAAGAGGAATATTTTCAGGGAGCTCTGACATTGTCAATGAGTACTTGAGAACAAAATTCTTTTCAATAAAAGAAGTTGTAGCACCAGAATCAATGAGAATACTATAAAAAATATCAGAGATAGAAGAAAAAATAAGAAACTTTAAGGATTTCTTGACACTAGTATTCAGAGTGTACAATTGTGCTTTTGAAAGAAATAAGTGAGAACCATTGAACACATCATGATCCCCACTCAGGCTTTCCCCTGCTTTCTAGGGAAGCCTCTTGATGATGACCCAGGCTTGTTCTGAGGTCTCTTGAAGCATTTTTCAACTAGGTGCTTTCCACCACAATAAGTACACAACCCCTCTTTAATCCTCCTCTCCTTCTCAGAACCAATTAATTTGATGTCCTTATTGAGGAGAGAAGCATGAGGCTTGTCCTTTGAAGATTGAAACTTCTTTCCCTTCTTGTTCTTCTTTTGGTGAAGCCTCTTTGAAGATGAGTTCTGAGGAGGCCTTGAGGGATTGGATCCATTAACAGGACGGCTTCTTGTCTTGATTGTCACCCTTTTCTTTTTGCCTCTCATGATATCTTGTGTCTAATTCTAAAATGACATCCATAAGTTCTTGAAGAGTGTCAAAAGTTCCAGGGTGAGAAGCCAACTGATCCAATAATCTTGATGCCAATCCTCTTCTGTAAACATGGATATAAGCTCTTTCCCCCAATCTTCAATTCTTCTCATTAAGCTTCTGAGATCAGAAATGTACAAGGATACATCATCACTTGCCTTCATCCTCAAATTGTCCAACTCTTGTTCAGCTTTCCTGACTTCATTGGGGTCACCAAACAGAGTGAATATTTGAGATTCAAATAATGGCCAATTATTGAGGAGACAACAAGGGTCTTCATTGGAAATATTTGAGAGATAGGGTTCAATCCACTTTCCCGCTCAACCAGTGAGAAAAGAAGTTTAGTAAAGAACTTTCTTCCAGTCAGAGAATAAATTTGCTGGATCATTATGGCAGATTGATTGACAGGATTGGATAAATCCTCTCAATTTATGAGCTTGAGTACCATCAAAAGAATCAGGTGCCTTCATGGATGGAGTCTTGAAAGCAGGGGCTTTGGAATTGTCCCTGGGGGTAACTGCTTGAGTGAGTTGCCCCATGAATTGAGTCATTTGCTCAATCAGCTTGAGGGGACTTGGTTCAGTTTGAGAGACAAGAGGTTGACTAGAAAGGGCTAAATTAGAACCCTGAGGCACCTCTGGAGCATTTGCCAAGGCATCTGACGCTTCAGTCTACCCAGAATCTTTCCCCTCTTCATCTTCAACTTCCCCTAATCTTGCTTTTGCACCTTCAGACATGCCAGGGTAGCCACCTAAAAGTCAAGAGAAGGATCTTGATCTTCTATATTTTGTTCCACCCCTTCTTGAGGGTGCTGCTCCTTCCATTGGTGGTCCTCTGTCCAAGTTTGCACTCAGTTGATGAACTGATGTTGCGCACTCAAGAGGAGCCCTTGCTGTAGGAGTGAGAACAGCTGGAATTCTTTGCGATCTAGTGTTCTTGGCTGGGGGACTATGCTGAACTGGCATTATGAACAGAAGTAGAATAAAAATTGATGGTATTGAGAACAGAAATCAAAGCTTGGCCAAATCAATCACAAAAAAATCTTCATGAGTCTTGAGGCGTTAATTCAATTCTTGAGGTGAAAACAACTTCAATCAATAATAAATCAATTTAATCAATAATGAAAAATAAATTCAATATCAATATCAATAATCTTGAATAATTAAACAATTAATAAATCAATCAATGTCGTCAAGGTCAATTCAAGGTCTTGAGGACTCAATCAGTCAATCAATATCTTTAGGAATCAAAATCAATCAATAATCAATAATCAATTCTTGAGAATAAATAAGTTATTATGATGAATTCAATAGTCAATCAACTCAATCTGAATAAAGCCCTGAACTGCTGAATCAATAACCCAAATGAGTCACAATCAGTCAACCAATCAATAACCAATCAATAACCCCTGATAAGACCTGAATAGACAAACAGAGAGAAGTTTGATTGAAATGAAATTAAGTGAAATGAGATGGTCAGAAATGTTTAAGAAAGAAGAAAGAATCAATTTTCATATGAATGAAATGAATGAGATCAAAATTGATGAGAGAAAATCATAATCATTAAACATCATAAGATCATTAAAGAGTCATAATTGATGAATGAGAGAAATGAATATAAATGAATGAAAAGAAAGAGTCAAATATGAGTTAATTCATTCAATGTTACATGGGCTCTTCAAAGTGAAGAGGGCCTGCCACTCAGTAATCTGGGACTCACTTGTGGAGGGCTCAGGCTATGGTAAGAAAGAATACACTTAAGAGTGCAAAGAGATGAATTACTAATAAAAGAGATATAAGAAAGCAGAAACAAAAGAAATAAAAGTAAATAATAAAAGAGCCAACCACAAACAAGTCCAAGTCCACTGTTTCAACCTGTCAGAATGAAAAGAGAAGGGTTAATAAGGATATGGCCACCCAACTCATACTGTACAGGCAAAGAAAGAAAATTCAAAGACTAACTTAATATTAAATAAATATGATACCCAAAATAAGGATAATAATATACATTAAATGATAAATAAACTAAATTAATTAACTGGGGAAAAGTCCCCAGGGGGGAGAAAGAGGGGCTGGTATATGTGAGAATCACCAGCCCTGATCCAGAGAGAGAATTTTGATGAGAGGATTGAATGATTGAATTGAGTCTGGCCAATACAGGTACCGTACAGTTGTACAGAACCTGTACAAGAGGTGTGGTGGAGTTGAGTGATCATACAGTTTCATAATGGTGTATACAAACTGTATTGGGTGAATCCAAACTGTGCAGATGTTGACAGGCTGTATTGAATACCATGCTGTATGCATGTTTCAGCAAAGAAGATTTCTGAAGCTGAATGCTGATGCAAATATTGTATCTGCTTATTTGAGGTGTTTGAGTGGGTGTATTAATGAATACCCTTACCCCTGGTGAGTGGTTGTTACAATTATTGAGAAATTACTTAATAAAACAGTCCACACTGGTTCTAGACAGAAATGTGTTAAAGTTTAATAACAATGATTTGGATCATCAGATAATTCCAACTAATAATTCAGAATTATAAACTTTTGTTATCTTCAAAGACATCACAGATTAGAGGAATGACCTGCCTTCAGTGGTGAAGAATATAATCATATGGAGTTTATTAAAGAAATTTATATTTTTGAACAAGACTTTAACATACCAGATGAAGACAGAAGTTCCATATTACACTCATTATTTATCAAACAAGAAATTAAATATTATTACAGCATGAGACAAGACTATGGTAAACACTCTTGGCTTTGCTGGAAAGTGTCAGGGTTAGAGGTATTTTCAGATACCCAAAAGATCACAAATAATAAAATAGTATACAATTATTAATAAAATATATTTATTTATATTATCAAAACAAAAATTAAAGATATAAATATCAATTTATACAGAAAAAGGAAAATTGAATTATAATTTAAGAATAAATTTACATTGAACTTTAAATTTGTGAAAATACATTTTTACTTGAAAAGATTAAGTAAAAATGAATTTTCAACAAAAAATCCCAAAATTGAAATATTTTTGGAAAAAATTTAAATAAAAATTATCATAACCTTGTATCCTACAAATAAACATATGAAAATTAATTCACCATTGGACTCCTCATAAAAAATAAGGTGGGGTCACCTCTGGGTAAAAATTCTGCAACTCAACTCCAAATAAGCTTAAATTAATTTTTTAGTATTTTCTGTACAAAAGTTGAAAATACTTAAAACCTTAATTTAATTCACATCAAATGTGGTGTTAAACCTCAATTTTTGTGTTAAAATTGAGGTGTGGTGTGTAGTTTAGAAGTTATGATGAATTGAAGTATTTTCAATTGAAATGTCAAAATGTATGGTTGTATTACCTAATCAAATTTTAATTCAAATATGAGGTGTCAATTATTACATCTGTGTACTGTAAAAGCTCAATTGAATTACATATGTAAATTGTCAGTATCTTACATTATGAGGAATTAAAGAAAAAATAAATTGGAAAGAATGATTCTTAGGGGGAAAAGGAATCTTGGGCCCAAGGGTGAGCCTGATCCCCATATTCCTTGTGGACATGGGTGAAATGTCAAAATCCATGGGGAATCATCACTTTGGCCTGGAATTGAGCCACAGGGCCTGTGTCTCAATTGATGATGAGGTTTTGTGTAAGATGTGACTATGAAACTGATGGTAATATCACTATTAATCAACAGTACTGTGTTTGTTCTTATGAAATATAAGAATAAAATATTATTATAACCACAATTAAATAATTAAAGAATTATTTCTTTCACGTGTTAAGCACTACTAGTGATTTTAACAGTGAGCAAGTAATTTCCTACTAGAATCAATTACAAGAAGACTTTAATAATAAAACTTCTTTTATTAAGATAATAAAATTGTTTTAATATATAATTATCTTTTGCAAGAATAATTTTAATAATAATTCTTGAAGAAAACTAATTTTAGAGAGAAACGTTAATAATTAAAGATAAATCACTCACTAATATTCCAAAGAGCTTATTGAAAGATAAGATAGAGAGATTTGATGTGGAATTGTGGATTTTGAGGATCAAAATGAATTTATAACAGTATTACAACAATATATAGTTGGATTCTAGAATTTCACGTCTTTCTGATTGATTCTGAAAGATTTAAAATACTTAATAATAGCTGTAACTAATACTTACTTGTTGGTAATAATGATTTAAATGATAAGAGGATGATGATTTAGAAAAAACAGCAAGAAGAGGCTTATTTTAAGTCAACAACAGCTCACAGAGGCATGCCATGGAGCAAACTGAAAAACCAGTGAGTGAGAAAACAATAAAACTTTTTGGATTATTGATTGCATCATGTGTTGTCATGTAAGATTATCATAATTACTTAATTGATGCTTTTATGTGACTACCAACCCCAATGTGGTTAAGAATAAAAGGAGTAACATCAATAAATCTTCTTTTATTCCAAAATAATCATTGATTTCTCAAATTTATCAATGTTATTGCCAATTTCATCACAGGATGTAATTACTGTGAATTTTTGAAGATTCAGTGTTTCACATAGAATGGTCAAAAATGGACTGTAAGTAAAACTTTGAATTTTACTAGAAAAACTGTAATTCTTTTTGGTTGTACCATAGATAATACAGCTCTCCATTAGTCCTGAAAGTTTCAGAAATATTCATTAAGAATTGTAGTTTCAATGAATTTTTGAAGCTTTTACCTCATTTCTACATAGAATTGCAAATATCAGTGTTTCACTGGTTGCTATGAGGTAAATCAATGGATATAAGTCCAAAAAGGGTTTTAATTACTCTTTTG
Organism: Austropuccinia psidii; assembly: GCA_023105745.1. Lineage (NCBI taxonomy): Eukaryota > Fungi > Basidiomycota > Pucciniomycetes > Pucciniales > Sphaerophragmiaceae > Austropuccinia > Austropuccinia psidii. Next base: position 40,648,508 of record JALGQZ010000003.1, read on the forward strand.
GGGTTTATCCATGGAAAGTCATTAAGAATTGACATGGTTACAGGAGTAAAGTAGCTCTTTACCTCCTTGGCACGTCAGAATAGCAGGTTATTTGCTATTTTCTTAAGTTTTACTGTAGTTGTAACATGGTAACCAAGTTCCTAAAAGGTTTTAGTTTACCAATTAGGCCAAGATCAGCCATGGATCCAAGCTTTGGAGCTGTCCATGCCTCTGAGGCCTCAGAAGTTGGGTACCCTGGCTCTCTTTGATGTCTTTTGTCCCCCTTGCCTATTTTTCACATCAAAATAGTAATTTAAGCTTAAAGTGAAATATCCACTATGGGTGTACCAAAATTCCATGTAAGAATACCATGATATTGAGTACTCAAAACATGCATAACACTATTCTTACTGTATATGTAACATGGGATTTCTCACTTTCCCATTATTTTGGCGTGAAATTAAGAAAAACAAAAATTTTCACGGATCTTTTATGTGGTATTGATGATGTGGTATTGAAGTATTTTCTATTTTACCACATCAAAGAGTTAATTTGAGCTTATTCACTCTATGGAGCTACCCTAGGTGAATTTTAGTGTAGAATCCAAATCTGGCCTTAAATCCATGGATTTACTTACTCAATAAAAAGTTATTCATCTTTTCTGAAATCAAAAATGATGAATTTTGGATATATGCATGACTTATGAATTATGCATAATTCAAAATTTCTTTTTAAGATAATTGTGGCCTATTTGGGTATGTAAAATATACCTCAAGGCTCACATTCCCTCCCACCAAAAAATAAAATTGTACTACAATTCTATCAATGATAGAAATAATAAAAATCCCCAAAGGGGGGTCAATGTCCACTATCCAACCTCTTTAAATTACTCAGATCAATTAATTTAAAGCACATTCATAGACATATTCAGGCTTGTGGCCTTCTTTCATGTCTAAATCTTCTCAAGAGTTTATCTGAGTCAGGTATATCTGATTCTGCCACCCATTCATCTTCATGTACTGGATTTCTATATCTGACAAGATATTCTCTCTGATTTTTACCCCTAAGTCTCCTTTCTTTAATGACTTTCTTTATCTTTTTGTCTTCATTCTGTTCTACTGGTGGGACAATTAAAGGAGTTGGGTTCCTTAGAGGAAACAATTCTTTATCAGCTGGTTGATAAGGCTTTATCAAGCTGACTGGAAAAGTGGGGTGTTTATTTTCCAATTCACAACTCAATCCCACTTGAACTGCATTGGTTCCATGTAAGACAACAATAACAAAAGTTCCTACATAAGAATCTTTAAGTTTCTTTGGGCCTTTGATATTATTAAAATTCAAGGTTGAAACTAGAACTAAGTCCCCTACTTTGAAGTGTGGTACTTTATGACTCTTGTCCCACTTCTGTTTTGCATAATCAAAAGAATCATCCATACTTCGTTTTGCATGATGTTTTACTTTATCAAGCATTATCTTGAAGCTGGAAGCTGTAGGATGAATGTCAATCAAGTCTTTCCTCAGTGTGTCTGCTGGGAGTCTTGGATTCCATCCTTTTTCTAACATAGCAGGAGTTTTTCCTGTGGAAGAATGGACTGATGTCTTGTATTCCAATTCTACTGCAGGTATCAGATTGCACCAGTCATGGGTAAAGCCATCTGAGTCTTTGAATTCTAACCCATAAGCACAAAATCTCCGGATCATGTCTTCTAAAGTTTGAATCATCCTCTCTGCTAACCCATCTGTCTGAGGGTGATATGCTGTAGAGAATGATATCTTAGTCCCAAAAAATCTATGAAGATTGGTCCAAAGTGCAGATTTGAACTTGGGATCTCTGTCACTAATGATATGCTTAAATAATCCTGTATGAGAAATAACTGTCAGCCTGTGACTCAAACCAGAGCACAGGCATGACAGCCAAAATACCATAAACCAATGGCATAGCCAAGATACCACCAAAAAATGGAGCTGAGCCAAATCATCTCAAAAGGTATCAAAAGAAAAAGGAAACTCATCTATTTCTGAAAATATAAGTCCCATCACCATAGGACAAGAAATAACAAAGTTATTCCTGCTCAAAGTGATTGCTGAGCATAAACCATAATTTTCACCTCTCATCTAAAATCTAGAAGGAGAGGCTTAACACCATCAAATGGGTATTCAAAATTAAGCCCTAAGCCAGGGCTATCCAATGGTACCAGCCAAACTGAGCTAGCACCAATATTACTGGAGTTATGGTCAATTTCAGGCCAAATAAGGGTGAACAAAACATTCACCTCTCATCTAACTTCTACAGTTCTAGTGTGGGATACTTGAAGTGGGGTCTTTTTGGAAAGAGCACAATCAGGGATATCTGATGGTGTCATCCACTTCCCCATATCTCAACTACAGCAGAAGTTATGGGGCAAACAAGCTCAATATAGCTTTTTGCCTAAAACACGCAAATGTACAAAACTCTTGTACATGGGATAGCTTTGCCACATTCAATGATACCCATACCAAATGAGGTACGATTGTGTAGATCACATACAGGGCTACACACTGAACTAATTTTGAGGTTGATATCTCAAGAATTGACAAAGTTATGGCTTTTTTAAGGCTAGATTCCCACCTGCTGTCATATACAGCCTTACCATGGGATAATATCCTATAAACATGAATATGAGGTGTCAAATAGACAAAGAAGCCTGTTTTTACTTCAATACCTCTTATTTCAGTCAATACTGGGGTCCCATACAGTTTCTGTACAGCATTCTACACGTCATACACGTCAGAATCAGGCTGTGAGGTCCCCAGATGAAAGTTTTCACCCTGTATTGGTGAAAACTGCCCAGATGTGGTTTCAAAACCACATCTGAGCCCAATACAGGTTATACAGGCTGTTTGCAAGCCACAATCCAGTACTAGAGAGTGAAAAAATCTTCACTTCCTCTATGTGGAAAGGTCTAGCACCCTTTCCACCTCATTTCAGGATAAAAAGGAGGCTTTTCACAGCCAGAATTGTTTCCTCATCCGGCTCTTGAATATCCTACGTAGTAAACTGTCCAAAACAGTTTTACTCTTGGGTAATACTCAGGGTATAACCATAGTTTTAACTGTTGTAGTTCTTATTATAGTAATCCAACTGGTAAGACTGCATCCAGGGTTCTCAATAGCCCTCACCACCACTATTTTTTAATGGTAGAACCCTCTTATTATATTATAAAACCATCATATTATTAAAAACTCTTATTTTAAAAAACTATTTTCACGTGTCATAGTCATAGTTCTAGTTGTAAATAGCCTAATTACTGCTTCAACATAGACTCCAGCTGACAATAACTCTACTCCATAGAAGAAGAGCTGTGTCCATAGCAGTGTCATCTTTATGACATGGTAAGAATATGGGAGTCTTGCTATGTCTGTCTACAATGACTAAACAAGCATTATAGCTTTTGTCACCACTTGGAGGAATTGCTGTGACCCAATCCATGTGAACAACTTCCCATGGGGATTTTGGTTCTTGAATATGGATCATAAGTCCAAATTTCTTGCCTGTACTCCTGTTTGCTTTTTGGCATCTGTCACAGGTGTGGCAATATTCAATGGTTTCTTTTCTCCAAGATGGCCACCATGCACATTTCTTTACTTTTTCAAGGGTTCTGTCTTCTGACAGGTGTCCAGCCTAGATGCTATCATGGCATTCATGAAGAATTGTATTGATAAGCAGTCTGCTGCATAATGTCATCACACAAGAATGTTTGGTTCTGTGGTAAATAATCCCATCAAACAAGTGAAATCCCCCTTCAGAATAGGAATTTCTCCAAACTTCATCTAGTGCATTCACCAAAGATGTATCTTTGCAGTCTTTATCTAATAAAGAAGTCAAGATATGGCAATTCTTGCCTTTCTTATAGGATTCTCTGACCTCTTCAAAGAATTCAGTCCCAATATCCATTATATTAATCCCTTCAATTGGAATCTGTGGTTCAGCTTCCAAGGGTACATAAGCTGGGTTATCAGGAGTGTTGGCTAATGCCCACCTGCTAAGTCCATCAGCATTCTTGTGAATGTTTCCTTCTTTGTGTACTATAGTCATGTTTCCTCTATATTCCTGAATGGCTATTTGCCATCTCAACATGTGTCTGTTGAATGTTTTAATGTTAAGAAGTCATTTTACTGCATTACAGTCAGTTATCACTTCAAAAGCACTGCCATCAAGATAATAGTGTAATTTCTCAAGTGCCCATACCAAGCATAAGCACTCCATTTGGCTTGCACCATATCTGGCTTCTGTTGGTTTGATTTGCCTTGAGATGTAACAAACTGGTCCTTCTGTAGGTTTGTCATTAATAATTTGGACTTGATGTAGGGCTTCCCCTAATCCATCTCCACATGCATCAATGTACAACTTAAAAGGAATATTCCAGTCAGGCATGAGGAGTAAAGGTGCTACTGTAAGAGCTCTCCTTATCTTCTCATAAGCTTTAATTCTCTCCTGTGTCATCTCAAATACATTCTGTTGATCACAGATTCTATAAAGTGACTTGGCTAGAATTGCAAAGTCTTTCAAGTGTTGCCTATAATAACTGGCAAACCCAAGAAAAGAAATCATTTCTTTTTTATTCTGGGGTATTGGCTTAAGTAACACTGCTGCTACTTTGTTTTTGTCAATACCCAAGCTTAAACCAGAAACAATATGTTTTAATGCTTTGAGTTCTTCAAAACCAAAATTGTATTTCTTGAGTGAAATTTTCATATTCACTTCTGCAACCTTGTGAAGTACTCTTGCAAGTCTTTCAAGGCGTAAGGACCAAGAATCAGAACACATGATAATATCATCAATATAAATGATAAGCTATCCTTCAGACAATTCTGTGGGAAAGATGGTATTCATCATTCTTTGATAATGGGATGGAGCATTTTTAATTCCAAATGGCATTCTAATATACTCATAAATACCACAGTGAGTGATAATTCTAAGTAATTTCTTAGCTTTAGGTGTCAAAACATTCTGATGGATACCTTTCAATGCATCCATTGATGTTATATACTTGGCTTTAGACAATTGAGTCAAGTCTTCTTGAATTCTAGGGATTGGATACCTATCTGGAACTGTGTAGGTATTCAATGCTCTCAAATCTCCAACCATTCTTGACTTATCATCATGCCTGGAAATAATAACAGGTGTTATCACTTCAACTTCCTCATTATGGCCTACTTTCCTTAGTACACCAAGTTGGATTAACTCTTGGATATGTTTTTCCAAGGCTTCTCTAGCTCTGGGACTGGCTGGATAAGCTGGTCTTCTAAGTACTGGAGGATATGGCCTGTCAATATTAAGAGTAATATCAACTTCAAGTCCCCTTATAGCACCTAATGGTTCATTGTCAGAGGCAAATGCATTTATGTATGTGTATAACACATTAATAAGTTCATTCCTCATTTTTGGTGACAATGATTAATTAATTTGTGCTTCAACAAGTTGATTAGACACAAATTCATTTTTGTAAGTATCCTTGACAGAAGATACTACAGATATTTGTTTTGGCATATTGGAAAAAGCAAATTTTTGTCTCTGGTTATCCCCAATTGTGAAATATCTGTCTTTATGGTTATTTATGTCAATACCATAGATATTCAGGTAATCATTTCCAAGAATGGTGTGCTGAGATGTGCAATTATCCATTACAACAATCTCAGTTTTCATCCTTACACTTCCTGCTGGGTGTGGAAATACAATATTAGTGTCTAATATACCCAAGGGGTACATATTGTTACTGGCACTACTAAATTGCACACCTTCTATTGGTAATAGATGGTTCTTCCATTCAGGAAGTATAATTTGGAGATAATCTTTGCCCACACAAGTGCAAAATGCCCCTGTATCCAAATTTACTTTGGCTTCAATATCACTCATCAAAACTGATGTGATACAGGATGCCCCAGCAGTGTAACCCTTTCCTCTAGCAGGTTTTGTTTTACACATTCTGGCATCTTGGATATTGATCAGGTTGCAGCAATCCTGACTGTACTGTGGCAAGTGGGTATGGACTTCTGTGACCTCAAAGAAAGCTTAAATGTTTTCATTTGGATAGTCCTCCACTGGTGTATCTTCAGAGACTGCAGAATCTTGATCAGACTCTTCTTTCTCTTCAGTACACTGAATTTCTTCAATGACCTGAGCTTCATTGATTTTTGTCTTTTTGGTGCAAGTGTTTGCTAAATGTGAAGTACTTCCACATTTATGACACTTCAAGACAGGTCTTTCTGTTCTTTTATCCTCTCTGGGAATCTTTGGGATCATCTTGAATTCCATAGGGATTCTAGTCCAAGTTTTACCAATTCTTGTTCTGGTAATGATATCTTCCATTGCATTAATGTAGTCTTCTGTTGAAAAGGGTTCTACACATCTGCTTTTGATAGCATGTTCCAGTTCTCCTCCACACTTTCTCAATATCTTCATATTAATCATAGTGTCAGACATATCTGGGTGTAAAGCAGATAATCTGTCTTTTTGTTTGAAGAACCAAGTAAGTGGTTTATCTTTCTCTGTGTAAAAATGGCACTTTCAAAAGCATTTTCCATTTTAAACCTCCAAGAATTGTTGGCCCATTTGGTAATCACTTCAGATTTCCACCAAGACCAATCATTTTTTCCATGATCCATCCTCATCTTGTAATACCATTTCTTTGCAGTCCTGGTAAACAGAGAGTGTAATTTCCCCACTATGATTTCATCAGGTATATTAACTCTTCCTGTAACATATCAATAGTCCTGATGAACTCAATATGGTTATATTCTCCTTCACCAGAGAATGTTGGCCATTCTTCTAATTTGGGAATATCTTTGACAGAGACAACATTTTCTCCTAGAAGTGGGGTAAAACTTCCTTTAACAGAAAGTTTTCCTTCAGTCAAAGGTGTAGAATGTCTTGGCATATGTGTTTCATAATTCTTATGAATCTGTTCTACATTTGCAATTATTTCATTCTTTAACTTCTGCCTTTCACTGTCACTTTCTGCTAAATGTGTAGCAAACTGATTGGTATTTTCAACTATCTTCAAGACATGATCTTGTAGAATCTTAAGTTGGTCATTCATTTTAAAAATAGAAAGATCTTCCATTTCATCATTCTGAATCTGACATGTACTCCCAATTCTGCTACAAGCATTGGTAATTGAATCAAATCTGGCATTTGTTAATTCATACCATTCATTATATTTTTTGTCATTTCTTTTTAATTCACTTATGTCCAATATGATTCTATTTAACTTTGCATCAAATTTTCCAAGTTCTACATCAATACTAGATTTAACAAAGTGTATTTCATCAATTATTTGCGTGGAAAAGTCCTGTTCATCCTTTCTTGTTCCTTGGCTGTGAATTCCATGAGAGTTCTGGCCATGTTGAACACACTGTCCACTGCTGAAGGCTCCAATTTGGGGATCCTGTACCCTTGTGGGTAAGGTCTGTGCCAATTTTCTTTGCCTTTGCCCTTGCCTTGATGGCTCTTGGGACCTCTCTGCTTCTTCTGAGGTCCTCTGGGCTTTTCTTTGGATACTTCTGGAGCTGGTTTGGAGCTGGTAGACGCCACTGGGGCCTCTGTCTCCAAAGCTGGAGTCATTTCCAGTTCCTTCTTCTGGTCTATGGATAAAAGACTTTGGTTCTTCAACCAATTCTTTATCTTTTTGACCTTGTCTTTGCAAGACAGGGGGCTCCATCCTCCTAAGAGTTCTATGGTCTTCTCCTTACCCAGAAAGCTCTTGATGTGTAAGTAGGAGTTCATGGCCCCCTGCCAAAGGCTTGGGCATATCTCCCACTACTCTTCTTTGGCTGCTCTGAACCAATTTCTGTACTGGCATTGATATATTTCTATTTCTGCCACTTCAAAATGGTTCAGCCCTGGAAATATGGTCATGAATCAGTTCAGGCTCAGAATTCACGTCAAAATCTGTTGGTACAGACCTTGGGGAATGGGGGGCAACTCTGGCATCCTCCAAATGTGTCTTTCTTGTGGAAGACTTGGCACTTCTGGATTTGGTCTTGCCTCTTCCTTGTCCACATTCATCTGGTTGGACTGAATAGTTGCTTCCATTTCTGGTATGCACCATTTTCACGTCAATTTAAAGATAAAAGGTGAAAATATAAGATAAAATACACACCTTTTGGTGGTAATTTAGCCTTTTCTGAGTTAAATAAGGTGCCTCTTTTAGCAATTTGCACCTCAATACTGTCTTCAGATTCTGCTTCTGAAGATTTTGGACTAGTGATATATCTTTTACTGAGTCTGTTGCCAGCTGCACAGTATTTGATTAAAGACACTAAAAAAAATTATAAAAGAAAAAAGAAAATTTTATACTTTTTAAAATATATTTAAAGATTTTTTATAAGTTTTATATTTTTCTTTTATATTGGAAAAATTATTCTTTTTAAAGAAAAAAATTAAAATTTAAGATTTTGAATGAAAATTAATTCAGAGTAACTCAAAGAATAATTTTATAAGTTTTTGGATGTGAAAAAGCCACGTGCAAAAACAGTATAAAATTAAACCAAATTCCTCAATGAAAAAGATTTCCAAAACAATTTCAAAAATAAGAATTACTTTATCTTCAAAATAGAAGAAAGAAATTATTAAATTAATATATTTTAGAACTTAAAAATATATTAAGGGTACAAGGTTCAAAAAACACGGCCAGGCCCCCAAATGTAAGATGTGACTATGAAACTGTTAGTAATATCACTATTAGTCAACAGTACTGTGTCTTTTCTTATGAAATATAAGAATAAAATATTATTATAACCACAATTAAATAATTAAAGAATTATTTCTTTCATGTTTTAAGCACTACTAGTGATTTTAACAGTGAGCAAGTAATTATCTACTAGAATCAATTATAAAAAGATTTTAATAATAAAATTGTTTCAATAAATAATTATCTTTTGCAAGAATAATTATAATGATAATTCTTGAAGAAAACTAATTTTAGAGAAAAACTTTAAGAATTAAAGATAAATCACTCACTAATATTCCAAAGAGCTTATTGAAAGATAAGATAGAGAGATTTGATGTGGAATTGTGGATTTTAAGGATCAAAATGGATTTATAACAGTATTACAACAATATATAGTTGGATTCTAGAATTTCACCTCTTTCTGATTGATTCTGAAATATTTAAAATACTTAGAATAGCTGTAACTAATACTTGTTGGTAATAATGATTTAAATGATAATAAGATGATGATGTGGAAAAAACAGCAAGAGGCTTCTTTTAACTCAACAACAGCTCACAGAGGCGTGCCATGGAGCAAACTGAAAAACCAGTGAGTGAGAAAACAATAGAACCTTTTGGATTATTGATTGCATCATCTGTTGTCACATAAGATTATCATAATTACTTAATTGATGCTTTTACGTGACTACCAACCCCAATATGGTTAAGAATAAAAGGAGTAACATCTTTAAATCTTCTTTTATTGCAGAATAATCATTGATTTCTCAAATTTATCAATGTTATCGCCAATTTCATCACAGGATGTAATTACTGTGAATTTTTGAAGATTCAGTGTTTCACATAGAATGGTCAAAAATGGACTGTATGTAAGACTTTTAATTTTACTAGTAAAACTGTAATTATTTTTTGGTTTTACCATAGATAATACAGTTTTCCATTAGTCCTGAAAGTTTCAGAAATATTCATTAAGAATTGTAGTTTTAATGAATTTTTGAAGTTTTTACCTCATTTCTACGTAGAATTGCAAATATCAGTGTTTCACTGGTTGCTATGAGGTAAATCAATGGATACAAGTCCAAAAATGGTTTTGATTACTCTTTTGGGGTTTATCCATGGAAATTCATCAAGAATTGACATGGTTACAAGAGTCTAAGTAGCTCTTTACCTCCTTGGCACGTCAGAATAGCAGGTTATTTGCTATTTTCTTAAGTTTTACTGTAGTTGTAACATGGTAACCAAGTTCCCAAAACGTTTTAGTTTACCAATTAGGCCAAGATCAGCCATGGATCTAAGCTTTGGAGCTGTCCACGCCTCTGAGGCCTCAGAAGTTGGGTACCCTGGCTCTCTTTGATGTCTTTTGTCCCCCTTGCCTATTTTTCACGTCAAAATAGTAATTTAAGCTTCAAGTGAGATATCCACTATGGGTGTACCAAAATTCCATGTAAGAATACCATGATATTAAGTGCTCAAAACATGCATAACACTATTCTTAGTGTATATGTAACATGGGATTTCTCACTTTCCCATTATTTTGGCGTGAAATTAAGAAAAACAAAATTTTCACGGATCTTTTATGTGGTATTGAAGTATTTTCCATTTTACCACATCAAAGAGTTAATTTGAGCTTATTCCCTCCATGGAGCTACCCTAGGTGAATTTTAGTGTAGAATCCAAATCTGGCCTTAAATCCATGGATTTGCTTACTCAATAAAAAGTTATTCATCTTTTCTGAAATCAAAAATGATGAATTTTGGATATATGCATGACTTATGAGTTATGCATAATTCAAAATTTTCTTTTAAGATAATTGTGGCCTATTTGGGTATGTAAAATATACCTCAAGGCTCACAGAACTTATCATAGGTATTTACATGATAAAAGAAGACTTCTGATTACCAGAAAGATTGGTAACAGAAATACTGAACATCTTTTCTACCAACTCAGCTCAGAAATAGTATATCAAGCTAAGACAAGCACATGGACACCAAAGTTGGACTTGGTAGAAAACAGAAGTTATTGATAAATGCCCCAATGATTCTTGGTGATTTGAAGTGGAAAAAGTCTTTGAATCTTCTAAATTTAATGCTGAAAAAGACAAAGTTTTACCAAGTTTTTGCCAAAAGAAAGGCTTATTAACACCATTATTTCCTAACATATCAGAGTGTATGGTTCCCAGAAAACTTCTCAGGAAATGGGAAGGTGACTTAGAGCAGGACTACTTAAATATTTACAGCAGAAGATATTTTAAATATATCAGAAGAAGTAACTGCCAGAGCCAGAATTGGTTCCAGTGGGTGAATCCTAAACCAAGTTTCATAAAAATTGGAAATATTCAGTGAAAAAAAATCCCAAAGGAGTTCAAATAATATGAAATATTAATTTGAAGATACTATCAGAAAGTGCCATATTTTACAGAGCACCACACATTTGGCTAATACATGTCCAAAAAGGCGAAAAACTAATTGAATTGACATTTAAAAGGAATCTGATGTTGAAAGAGATGATGTAAATGAAGAAAATTCAGATAATATATCATCAATATTTTCTGAATCTTCCAAAATATAGAAAATATCAATTTCACATATGAAATCATGGAATCATATTCCCACTTGCCACAATTCAGAAATATTCAACTTGATTTGACAAAAATGCACAACGCACAACTTATGAGAACAAACCAAACAAGTGTAAGGTTATAAAACTGGTAACTCCTGTATAGCAAGAGTGGTAATTGATAAAAAACCCAATAAGCTTCTACTTGACCCATGAGCCTTCTACTCTTGTGTTGGGAAATCTTTTCTCAAGAACTGTGCACTAAATCTTGAAGATCCATTATTACCAATTGATGGCATAAAATTCAACAGTGCAAGTCATCCAATTGAATCATTGATAATATTTGAAGCTATTGTAATATTTACACATATTTATGGAATCTTAAAAATTATGGTTGAGTTTGTTATGATGGAAAACCACTGTGGTACCCATTTAATATTGGGAAATTATTATTTCATAATTTATGGCATAGATTTACATAACAACAAAGCCAGATAATTTACTGTTGGGGACGATAAGGGTCAAAAATCTGCCTTTTCACCTTTTAAAAGACCAATTAAATTAGATAAATTATCACCAGCAAGTTTAAAATTAGGGAAATTCAAGACAGAACAAATGAATGGAGCTGAAGTAAGAATTAATTTTCCCAATATACAGTAAAATGAACTCTTTGCCCTCTTTTATGAGCACAAAGAAGCATTTGCAACAGATAAAAAACAATTTGGGCCAATTATTCCTCATAAATTCGAATTTATTTTAAACATTGAGAGACCTTATCCACCGCTCTTGAGAAGGGCTGCATACCCAGAAAGCCCAAAATACACAAAAGGCATTGAGCTTCACATTACAGAACTGCTTTACCTTGGTTTAATAAGGAAGGTTGGCCACAATGAAGAAGTCAAGATGACTACACCGGTCATAGTGGAATGGAATAATAGAAAATCCAGAATGGTTGAGGACTTTAGATCTCTAAAAGCTTATACTGTCCCAGACAGGTATCCCATACCAAATATCCAAATTTCTCTCAATGAAATATCTTAAGCAGGTTACATAAGCACTGTGGATTCCCTTAAAGGATTCCATCAAGATTTAGTGACACCAAGAGAATGAAAATATTTGAAAATTATTGTTCATTGTGGAGTGTATTAATACTTAAGGATGCTTCTTGGTATCAAAAATGCACTTTCACACTTTCAAAGGATGATTAATTAAATATTCCCTGAAGAGCCTTCAGAAGGATGGTTAATCATTTACATTGATCAAATTATTGTCTGTTATAAGACATGGGAGGAACATATGTACAGATCATCCAGAGATTTGGGGAAAATCCAATCTGTAAACATGAAAATTTCTTTAAAGAAATTTCATTTTGGATTCAAGGAAAACAAAGCCCTAGTAGATGTACTATCTTGTCTATCTCTTGTAATAGACAAAAACAAAGTTGAAGCAGTACTAATTCAGCTTATGCCCCACAAAAGCAGAAATCCAGTCATTGTTGGTATTTGAAGGATTCTACAGGCATAAAATACAAGACTTTTCACCCATAGCAAGACCTCTTTATAAATTGTGTGACAAAGACCAAGTATTTGAAATGCCTGTTGACAGGGTAAAAGCCTTTTAATCCCTGAGACAAGCCTTAACCACGGCTTCCCTTTTCTTGATACCAGATTTTAAGCTTCCCTTTGAGCTTTACATTGATTCATCTGGAGATGAACCAGGAGCTGCACCTCATCAAGTCAAGAATATTAACGACAAACCTGTGGAAGGACCCAAATCTTTTATATATAGGAAAATCAAGCCACTGAAGCCAGATATGGAGCAGGTCAAATGAAATGTTGCTGTCTTTTTTGAGCCTTGGAAAAACAGAATTGATTTCTTGGAGGACATGTTTTTGAAGTTTTAGCAGGTTGTACCGCTGTTAAAGAAACTTTAAACATGAAAACACCCAACAGACATATCCTCAGATGGCATATAGCCATGCAAAAATATAGGGGTAATATGAGATTTGTACAAAAAGATGGAAATATTCACAAAAATGAATATGGACTAAGCAGATGGCCATTGCCAAATAAAATGTAAAATCCTTCTCATTTTCCAGAAGAAGCTTCCACACAAATCCCAATAGAAGGAATCAGTTTCACAGAACTGAACACTTTTTTTTGAGGAAGTTGGGAAAATCTATACTCAGGATAAGAATTTTAGCCTCCTATGTCAATTACTTACTAAAGACTCTAAAGATAACTCCTTTATACATGCAGTGGATGAAATATGAAATAAGGCGTATGATGAAGGAAGATTTTATTTACTTTCTGGAATAATCTACCACTAACTCCAAGAGCATTAAATGATGCAAAGCACTCAAAGACTCCTTTTCAGGACCCTTTCTTATCACAGCCCTTCATGGGGAAAATTCCGTTGAAGTAGAATTTTGTGAAGAACTTAGTAATAAGAATAGTACATATCCAGTGAGCTTGATAAAGCCTTACAGATGTGGTAATTCTCAAAAATTGCCCTCAAGCAATAAATATCTCCTGTTGAGACATCTGGTGTTAAGAAATTTACCAGTATTCTCACAGAAAGCAAATTGAGAACTGAACAAGTTAGGGGGTACATTTTTAGGTACAGTGACCCAACATGTGAGATGAATTAATAGCAGAAAAAGACATACCTGAAGCAACCAACCTTATCAGAAGGTTCATAAATGCTAGAAATAATGATTTTAAAAAAAGATATTCTTTTTTGGGGGGGCTGAATGTGAGCCTTGAAGGTATTTTTATATACCCAAAAGACCACAAATAACAAAATTATGTTAAATTTACAAATAAATAAACTTATTCATATTATACAAAAAAAATTGAAATATAAATATAAAATATATATAAAAAATCAAAAAATTTATGATACTATAATATTAAAATTACATCTAAATTTAAAATTGTGAAAATTCACTTTTACTTGTAAAAATTTAGTAAATATAAATTTTCAACAATTTTATTAAAATGAAAATATTTTTGGAAAAAGTTAAAAAAAACTATTATAAATTTTTCAAAATAAATAAACTGTTGAAAATCATTTCACCATTTTATTCCTCATAAAAAACAAGGTGGGTTCATCTCTGGATGAAAATTCTGTAACTCAACTCTTAATAATCTTAAATTGAGTCTTGGAATATTTTTGGTATAAAAATTTGAAAATCCTCAAAACCTTAATTGAATTCAAACAACATATGGTGTTAAACCTCAATTTTTGTTTTAAAATTCAGCTGTGGTGTTTGGTTTAGAAGCTATGAGGAATGGAAATATTTCCAATTCAAATGTCAAAATGTGCACATCCATTACATAAGTGAACTTGAATTTAGATATGAGGTATCAATAATTAAAGTTGTGTGCTGTAAGTGTAAGGTTTAACTATGACACAATAAGTAAAAATTACTGATATTTTACTTATTTTACTCTGAATGTCCTCATCAATAAAATAAATAAAATGAAAATAATTATAATAATTATGGTGTAAAAATACTTAGATTATGAAATAAATATAATAATATAATTTATATTATGAAAGAATAATATAATAAATAAATATATTAATATTTGATAATTGATATATTTAAAAGGACTTTATTATTGTTACCAAAAAATAATAAATGTGCAAAAAATTATTTGTATTCAATAAAAAACAATTTATAAGTATGATCTTACTAATATTAAAGTTATATATCAATATAAATACTATTTATATTAATCAAAGAATTATTAATAGTTATAATAGAGAAAAATTATTATAATAAGAGAAAATAACCTTCTTTTGACACTTAATATAATACTTTTGGAAGTTTTCATGCCAGATAGTGTAAATACAACTTATTTAAATTGTATTTACAAATAAAAATAAAAGAAATTACAAATTTTCTTGACTTTACATGGAAATAAGATCTTCAAGAAAATTATAACAAAACAACTGAACAATTGAAGTAATCACGTCAAAAATGATGATTATAATAGATATTACCTTTGGTCTTTGATAATATAAAATATTTCTATATAAAAAAAAAGATTTTAACTTTTGATTGAATTGTTTTATTGTTTTGATGTGTCTGAGGGGAAAATAGAGTAAAAAGAGCTCTATTTATAGTAAATACCTCCCTTCTAGAGTCCAGTAGGCTTCTAGAAGATTTTTACTGATGTTAGCCACTGGAAATGATCAATATTGTAAGGTTTAGTGATGATTACGTAATCATCAAACCATCTTATCTCATTATTATGCCATTATTTGGAGTTATCACTATAACTCTAAGTTTGATGACATCATAGGCTTGGAATAAGCCTAAGCTTTGTGGATTTTATTATGATTCATCATAATATAATAGTATTCACCAGAATTATCACTTATATAACTGTTAAACTTAAAATGGGATTACAGTGAGTGATCAAAAATGATCAATTTCAAGCTTAAACTTTAATCATTAATGAATTTTAAGTTATACACGCTAAAGCTATTCTGATAGTGAATTCTGATATGTTGGAATTTCCTTATTAAACTTCCAAGAGAATTTTATTACATCATTAAAGCTCTATTTCTGATAATTTTTCTTGTATCTCATCTTTTATGTTTAAATTAAACATTTTAAATGTCAAACCTTGATTTCAAGGGGTTATACCTTGAATATTATGACAACAATTACATCATTATTCACGTATGAACTAGTAGAATCTGAATATTCACTTTGTTTTAAGTTTGGACCACTTTCACAACAAAGTGGTCAACAGCTCCAGTAATTTTTTTCAATAAACCCTTACAAGTTATAACCTTGTTTATAGCTTGTCAAATAAAGTTAAAATCTGTGTTTTTACAGTAATTATGTGGTGACTTTATTTTTGGTTTAACTCTCTATTATTTGTATTTCAAGAGAGGTTAGCTAAAAACAGTGAATATAGGCATTGACCAAAAAAGTGCATATATTCAGCTTAATTCCTTAAGTTTTGACTTTAGAGAATTGCCATAAAATTGCTTTATGCGTAGAATTTCATTGAAAACCCAATTATGAAACTTTTTTCACATGTTTTTTCATTGGGTTCTGAGTTAAATAAGATTTTATGTCTTTTATAGGCTATTATTACTTATTCTTCAGTAATTATTAATCTTACAGTTAGGCCATAAAAGGGATGTATGTGTATTTTACCATTATGAATCTAATGTTGTGATCTATTTCACATGTTTACCCATTATATTCTGAGTTAATTCAGAGTTTGTACCTACTTATTCCATTTTCACTGGTTTTAAGATAATTGTTATGTGTATAATTATTATAAAGTTTTTCTTGTTACCTTTTTGGATATGTGGTCATATCTCCAAGGCTTACAGCAACCTTTCAATTGAATTAAATTTGAAAGTTTCTAGTAAAATATGTGACAAGGAATGAAAGAAAAAGATAAATTGGAAAGATTAATTTTGGGGGAGAAGGAATCTTGGCTCCAAGGGTGCCAGACTTCCCAAAATTCCTTTCTGAAAGGCATGGGATTCCAGAGTTCACACAAAGGTCATCCACATTTGGCATGGAATTGAGTCACAGGGTCTGTGACTAAACTGATGATGAGGTTTTTGATACCAACCAAGGCAGTTTAAATTGTTTCCAAGAGTGTAAAACTACCCTTAAGCTAAATCAGTACTAGTAAAAACAGTTTTAACTGGTTTTGACATTTCCTACACACACTCAGGGGTTTTTGAAGGCTTGATACCAGTTATTACAATAGCAATGGCTGATTTAAGGGACTAAGAGGGCTAAACACAGCCCTTTTTGTTCCAAGCCAGGGTTCAATGATTCCATAATTGGCTTTTCTGTTGTCAGATTGTTTCTCAAAACTGATTATACTAAGTCTTACTTTTGGTGTAAGAAAACTGGTGGCTATAAAAGAATGTCTTCTTTTGCCCACTTTTCTCTCCATGGTAGAATGTTTTTTGCTTTCATATTTAGCTTAAAAACTGTTGAATCAATCAATAAGAGAAACCAACCACCTTTATTAAGATAATTTCAAATGTTTTAACCACATAAAAGAATTATTATAATCATTTTTTGGAACCCTTATAATCATTTTTACCCTTGAACCATCCCTAAAGTTAATTAAAGCATCTTTCATCACTGTTAACTTTGTCACTTTGTTTCCAAATGCACTCTGGTCACTTTTGGGTGTGTTTTTTCTTTAATATTTTTCTACAGACTTTCTTCTTATATTAGCTTCCTGAAGTTCTTTTCTCAATGAATTACAATTCAAATTTCTCTTGGAGAAATTTCTTTTGTATACTTCAATATCTTTTGTGGAGTATTTTTGGATAAATTTCCATTGTTGGTCAAACAATCAATCCTTACAACAATATTTTCTTATGCTAAAAAATCTAAAAAAAATTAATTTGGTGTGTTTTCTTTTGAAAACTCTTGAAGTTTACTTTTATTCATTAAATCTTACCTTATAAAAATTTTTAAGACAGGAAAAGAACTTGATTTTCAATAAAAATATTTTATCCACACCTTAAAATCTTACTAACCAATTAAAATGATTACAAAAATCAAATAAATACAAAGCATTGGAAAACTGGTCATCATTTTGCATAAGCCAATGCTTCACAATTTTTGATTCTTGATGGTACAGTGGGTTGTCACATTATAAGTTGAAGCATTATTTATCCAATTATATGTTATTTTAATTTGAACTTATTGCTAACTTAAAGCTTTTAACCTCAGTTTAAAGAAGAATGGTTCTTTAAATTAAATAAGTAGTTGATCAAAGAAAAATTTAATAAATTTATGCCAATATGGTCTAGGAATACCACAATATGTGTTTACCAAAATCATCATTATATTATTCCCATTATGATGGATTGTGGGTGGTCAGACCTGAAAACATGGGAAAAATGATCCATTTCGGTAATATAGCCCTTATAGAAAAATGTGGGGTCAATTCCCATTTGGAAGTCCCCATGGTTGGCCCCTTGATTAGGTGTTGGATTTTGGAGGCCTAGGGAGGTTCCCCTCGGCCTTGTGGCCAATTTTTGAAACCTGGGGTTCATGAACAATTTGTCATTGGGTATTCAAAAAAGGAACTTTGAAGCCCTGTTGTCCATAGGCTGAAAAACATGGCCTGCAGTCAATAGGAGGCCCCCCAGGGGCTGGCACAGAAATGACCAACTCAAACATGGGTCCCTGAATACAATGGAGGGTTTCCTGAACATCTGATGTGCCTCCAAGTTTCCAAATTAATGATTGTCTAAGAATTTCCATCAAAGTTGTTAGTGGCAATTATTCTATAGATGATGAAATGAGACTTTCCATGTGGTTTTTGATAGTTGAGGGGGTGTTGTTGGTGTGGTTTGCTACATGGTATCTTTAGAGGATATTTTGATGGTTCATTTCAGTAAGCTATGAATGGAAAGCTTTAAGGTACACAAAGAAATATCAGGTGATCAGCAAACTGAGGTTATCCACTTGCCTAGTTTTTCTTTCAAGATAACAAAAGTCTCCTTTGAAAACCATTAATATCCACAAGGGTGTGGGAAAATCAATTTTGGAAATATTATTCAACTTTTGGTTTATGCCAAGGCTTCCTCAATAGTTCCCTTGTTTAAAATACCAATTTCTCACTTGCCAAAAGGTATCAAAATCAGGCACAAAGGTCTTTGAACAGCTTGGAAAACTAGTAAAAACTCCAATTAGTCCTTTAAACCCTTTTTTTCATTTTCAAGTCCTAATAGCTTTCTTTTCTCTCAAATTGCTTTTATTATCTTAGAAATACTTGTCTTCCTTTGAAGTAGAACTAGATGTTTAGGAAGCTGAAGTATCTGAAATATATATGTACTATTCTTAATAAGATTTCACACTTTAACTGATTACAAATATCAAAGATATCTCTCAAATATTAAAATTTGGGCCCCAGTTCTCACCTGTTATGTTTTCAAAGAATGCTTCAAGTGTAGAACAGATTCTTAGGTACTCATAATAAGTAAAGTTTGGTCAGAGCTAAAAAGAAACATCCCGAGGGTGGAACACTCCTCTGGCTTGTTTGGGATGCTAACCAAGGTTTGAAAACACAATATTTCTACCAAAGCATCTATTAAGTTTTGAAAAAATGAAAGCCTTATTCTCAATAATTCATATTTTTCAGAGCACTTGTGAATCAATTAATTTTGTCATGTAATTTGATCTTTGGAAGTAGGCTTCTTGTTCGCATGATGGTGGGAAAAGAGTAAATAATAGAGTTTCAAAGTGGTAATTTTTGCTGTTTTACTCTTATTTTCTTCAAGTTTTTGTCACATTTAATTTACCACAGGAACATGACTAGAAAGCTGTAAAATTGCAATAGATTGAGTGCAGCTCATATTTAATGGAATTTCATGATAGACGGAAAGTGTTTGAGGAGGAAGGACTATGATTATTATGAGCCGGGAGGGGGAAAATTTGGGTACAAGAGGCAATCAAAACTAAATATTGAGAAATAAAGAGCAAAAACACTAGGTAAGGGAGCCTGATTTGTCCACATGAAAATGTTTTATTCTACGCCCTACACGGCAAATCCTCCTCATGGTAGGACTATGAATGACTCATCTCACGGGGTTTGGGCGAACTAAAATGAGATCTATATCAATAGTTAAATCAGCCCAAGCCTTTGAGAAGGGGTTTATTCTGTTGATGGCCGATTTATGGCTCAAGTGCATTCTGCTCCCGCTCACAAGGCCAAGTTTCATAGGGCGCAGGATAGTCGCAACCCCCCACCTGAAGACCCCACGGCGCACAGGGCCCTCCTTTTGACCACGATGACATCATTCCAGGGGGGTTGTTGCTGACGTCAGCATCGATATCCCATATCACACGATTCCGCCGCCTTCGTGTTCTTCACAACAATCCTTCGGGATTGATGGCCATCGGAGTAGGCAATGAGCTCCCTGGAAGAAGGAACATCAAGATCTCATAGACTCTTGAGGAGTTGTTCTTATCGGAAGCACACAGGAACGGGGAAAGAATAGCTTTCTAGAGGTTATCTTTTGATTTTTCTATTGATTACATCGGATGATAGCTATAAAGGAACTAATGCAACAACAAAGCTCAAGAAATTTCGAAATTACGTCAAGCGAAAGAATACCGAGAACGCAAAAACAGGATATTGTTCATTTAAACAATTCTGGATGCGTTTTTTCATGCTTTTGGATATCATGATAATAATAGTATTCTTTCGGGCATCCTGCCACCCTACATTTATCTTTTCATCGGAAGAAATCAGTCTAAATTAGTTTCTCACCGTGATAAATGATTGAGAAATTCTTATTTACTTACATCTCGTCCTTTGACACTTTGGCAAATGTGTCAGTAGATGCCGCTCGAAGTTTGCTTTCCGCTTTATTATTTTGCCGGTATTGCATATTGAGCAGATATAAGTCACCGGCTCCTTGCACTCGTCTTTTCGACGCCTTTTCCCTAAACAAAAAACTTTCTCAATCATCCTCTGATGAATGAGTACAATAATGACTAAGCTTACTTGTTTGCACCGATTTATCCGACGTTCCAACTTTTTTCTTGGTTGCCCTTAAAGCCGCCAGCGCTAGACTCCCCGAATCTACCTCACCATCCTCGGCCTTCCTCTTCCTTTTCAAAGGAGTCGAGTCTAGAGTCTCCTTCTCTCCGAGATTTTTTTGATGATTTGTGCACTGGGAAGTATCCAAAAAGGTCACATGCGCTGTTTGAAAAAGCTCCGTGTTCTCGTAAAGAGGGGCGGCTGGAGTCTTCGAGCTCAGAAAGCCAATTGAGCCGTTGGAAGAAATCATTCCTTCAAATTCATTTGCGCCGAGTTCTTTAAAGTTCGTCATGTCCCAACGCACGCCGGCATTGGTGACAAAAGGCATGCATCGTCCATTAGTGGCGGAGGCATTGCTATCGAGTAGTGCTGCGGAGTTTGAGGAGCCAACTTCCAACCGTTCTTTCGGCGTTTGGAATGCCTCTTGGTGACTGGAGTAATTCGGCAATGTCACCGATGAGGTCTGGAGAGCTATTGGGTTCTCATAGCTCTGAGGACAGATGACACCCGAAGTGTTTGAATTACCCATACTGGAGGGCCCCGCCACGTTAGAAATAGGCCCTGGATTATGCATAGTGGGATCAGGATGATTTTTATAATAAACTTTTATATGATAAGTCAAACATACCGAATTGGGCCCAATTGTATGACGCGATGTCATTGCAATAACAAGCGAGAGACTGTTGTGACGATAGGGTATCATTTTCTTTGTATTGCTTATTAATACCACTATATGTGCTCCAAGTCGTATTCTGAGGAAAGTCCCAACTGGATGGGTCTTCTACGTTGAAGCCTGTTTTTATAAAGAGTTGTATAAGATATATTTCAAACTTATGCAAAGAGTTGAAAAAGCAAACTCTTACCAAAACATTCTGAATTTGATTTTGTTGGAAGACAGCCGTCAAAGTATTGTGGCAATTCATTAAGAAAAGGGCTCGTAGTAGATGACTCTGAAGATCGTGATAGATTATCCAAGCTCATCGATTGATTTGGATGTGATGGAGCTGTGCCATCAAAACTTGTCATATCTCCAAGTCCGAACAGGTTTTGAGGATTGTTCGGCAAACGAGAATCATGAAGATGGGGCCTAGTTCGACGCCATAGAGCATGGAAAACAATAGTTCAAATTTGGTATGTAAGTTTACCGAGGAGGGAGTTCTCCAAAAACATAATTCATTCCAATATTGATAAGAACGCCTTACCTCGTCAAAGTAGAATAGAAACCGCCTTCTAAGACTGTTGGGGGAGCTTTACAGTAAGACACTGTTGTAACTGGCCCGTTGTTCAGAAAGCTTGTATCAAGAAGATCATTCATCTGGGTATATGTGAAATTTTCTGGAGACGCAGAGAGAAATTTTTGGAAAAAAGTACTGGTTTCAAGATCAAGTTTTTCAAGACCAAGGTAATTTTCAGAAGACATCGTTTTTGGTAGCTTAAAATCAGATTTATGTATGATTTAACAATAAAATTATTGAAATCTGATTTTCGAATCAAACAAAAACTCTTGCAAAAGGCGTTTCTTTGAGTCTTAAAATGCAAGCTTGAGAAAAGAGAAACGGTACTCGCAGGGAATAGGAATCAGTGGGTATTGGGTATGACGGCACTCAACTTCTGTTGGAACTCAGGCCGTTTGTGCAAAAAGAGGTGGTAGTAATTTGAGAAAACTAATCAAGGTCTATCCTCAGCTTTACTCTCTTTTTTGACTCATGCCGGAAATGTTTTTGGGTCACCTCAGCTACTAACAACTTTTGTTCAGCAGCTTCCCAGACCGCGGCGGCTACTATAGCGTACTGTACCTCCGGTGAAAAATTGCAAGGCATGCTCAGCGATATATTTCCGATTGGAGCAAGCTAAGACTTTTGTTTAGTGACATTTGTGTTGATTTCATTGCTTATTGGCGCATTGCATCAAATACAATGGATGGAAACGTAAAGTCTCTGTTATAGTACATAGTGATCCGATTTTTGTTCACAAAGGGGCATCCGGAAAAAAGCATCAGCGAAATCCTCTTCCTCTTCAGTTTAATGAATATGTTCACTTTGTTGAAAAGTATATTTTTGATACCTCTTAAAGAAGAGCTAACTTCGTGCAGCACAGGCAGCGCAGTATCTTGACTGCAGGTTAGTCTGGGAAAGCTCAACCATTCTTATTTTTTTACATCCATTGTTAGGTACACCAAAACTGTATGGTTTTTTCTCGAAGTGTTAGCGCAAATTTAGCTTTTTCAAAGACTTTGTATTTTTTCCATATGATTGCTCGTTATTAATTTTGTCCTTTGAGAAAAAGGCAAAATTTGTTACTCTTGTACGGCCATCGCAATGTATATTAATATCTGGTTGGGTGTAATTAGTCTTTGGGACTCATCACAACTGAAGAATACTGAGGTCGTATAGACGGAAAAGTTTCAGCGAATTCTTGACAAGAGCAATCTCCTGCGGGTTGTGACTTTCGCAGTTGGTATGCTTTTCCCTTTTCTCATCATACCTCTGATCGGGGCCAAACTAACTGAACAATCGTGATATCACCTGAGTAATGAAGAGGTTACTGAAAATATTATAGTATGTCATCTTCGAAGACACTATTTTGTATTCAGGAGTTCCATGGTGTATACCCAAACACCTTCACTCGCCTTTGCTACGCAGAAGGACCAACTTGTAGTAAAAAGTTTCATGCTTACATTTTTGAGGAGTCACGGTATGAACAAGTGAAGGTTTCAACTATCTTCTACTCAGTCAGTTAGTGTTCGAGCTTCTTTTATTTGTTTTTGCTGAGCTTAATTTCCTTTAGCTGCAAGGACAAGTTAGGGTATTGTGTCGTGCAAAATCTTAGTACTGTAGAACTAAAATCATGGGGAGGATGGAATTCATCTCAGCCACATAGCGAACCAAGACCCGAAATCAAATAAGATGAGGACGAAACCTTTAGAAATTTGTGTTTTTTCAACTTTAGTCTTCCTGCTTACATATACTATCCCCTTAATTGATGGCAGTCATCCTTAGTTCAAATACTTTTCTTATAGTAGTATAGTTTTATTTTCCTGGAAATCTTGGCGTTTCTACCCTCACGGTTTTTTCTTCATCCTCTTTATTGATATCTCAAGAGGCTTTTTTTACCTTTTTAAAAATCCCAATAAAACAAGCTTAGTGTCGAAGGTAAAATTTACTTACATAACGTTAAAATAACACCATTTCTTGGGAGATGCATGAAATGACGTAGTACCCAAAAGGGGACAACAGATGAATCAAAAATGACGGAAAAAGGGTACGTGGCTAGAGTGCTACAACATTTCAATCATTGTATATATTAATCTATCATAATAATTATGTACTTATGTTGTTTTCATTCATTTATATAAGTTACTCCTACTTCTTTTTTAATACATAAATTGTCTTGAAACTCTCATAATATTACATTCGAGTGATCGGTTGTTTCGCAACAGAGGCAAAAATATACTATTGTGGCACTCACACTTAACAGAGGCACTGGAAGATATTGAAATGCATTACAGGAAGAGGCAAAAATGAAAATACTTTTATTCCAAGAAGCTTTTCAAGAAGAAAAAGAATATGAATGAGTTAAAACAACATTGAGGAATCCAATATTATGACAGAACAGAACGTGCTATTTACCACTTTGTATTTCTCAAACACTAATTTGTATAATTAACTCTCATTATATAGGGTTACACTGGCACAGGTCTTAAAGAATAACAAAGACTGAAGCTTTATATTAACATAAGATACCAAATTAAAAAATACTATAATAAGATGAGCAGTACCTGAAGGTGAACAACAAGATGTAATACAAAATTCACGAGATTATTGACAATGAAAAAACTAAAGTAAGAAACTAAAAAAGAAGTGAAATGTAAAGATTAATCACTTTATATTATGAGGATGCTAGACAAAAGCATACATCTGATCACAAGATTACTACAGCTATAAATATAGTACTTCACTGTTGACACTAAATTTTCTAGCTAAAAATAAAATACAAGATTAATATTGTAATAGATACACTAGGTTAGTTATTGAGGAATAAACAAACCGAAGATACTTTTCATGAGTTAATTAGAAGTAAATATTTATACGAGGGAGAAACTTTCAGTTGTAGCAATCTTAGGAGTATAAGAAAAATGTGGATACAATTAATAAGAAAAAGGGAAACAATTGAGGTCATTTGTTTCTTTTTTTTTATGGAATAAGGAACTATTTTATGTGCTTATAAGATTGTTTACCAGCTCAAGAGCATGGAATGAAGTTATTAATAAGTGATCTCTTTTTTACTGATTTTTGGGTTAGCTTGGGAAGATTATGTTTC
Source organism: Austropuccinia psidii (assembly GCA_023105745.1). NCBI lineage: Eukaryota > Fungi > Basidiomycota > Pucciniomycetes > Pucciniales > Sphaerophragmiaceae > Austropuccinia > Austropuccinia psidii. The sequence goes on from JALGQZ010000003.1 coordinate 40,673,631, forward strand.
TTGAGGCTTTAAGAGAAATTATCAGATACATTCACAGGTCCTTGATATGCAGAAATTGTTTAATCTAAAAAATTAGTGGTTTCTGAGACAAGGGGTCATGTAGGATCTGTTTACGAAACTGTTGAGAGTATTACTATTGATCAAGAGTACTTTGAATGTTCTTATGAAATATACCACAAATAAATGAAAAATTTTTGAACTATTTTTTTCACTAATTACACATGAATAGTAATGCTAACACTAAGCAGTAATTTTTTACTACAATCAATTATAAGAAGATTTAATAATGAAAATTCTTATTGAAGTAATATAAAACTATTACAATTCATAATTATCTTTTGCAAGAATAATTACTATAAATTCTTGAAGAGAACTATAAGAATGAGAGAAAGAGTTTAATGATTTAATAAATCACTTACCATTACTGAAAAAATATCTTGAAAATATCTGGTAGAGTGATTTGACAGATTATTTTGGATTTGGAGGATCAGAAGAGGGTTTTAAAGCATTTGTTGGAGTATTCCACCGTTGAATGGTGTCTTTTGTTCTGAATCAAATGTTTCATTTGATTATTTGTACTTTTCATCGAACAAAAGTAAAAATACTTTTGTGTGTTTTCTTATTGTACATTTTTTACTAAAAAGAACTGTACTGTTTAGTATTTAAAGAGACAGTCCTTCGTTGTAACTAACGATATGAAAAATAGTAATAAATTATCCTAATTGTCGTTGTCGCTTCGTAATCGTATCCTTAACACATTATCAGTACCAATTGCTCAGCAATTGGCACCAATTTTTATTTAAAGTACTCAAGTCATTTTAAAAATCCAAAAAAATTATTATAATAGCTGCTAGGACCCAGAGGATAAACCTACTGGCTGAATCACAGAAAATAAATCATTCTACTATTATTCATTCATAATAAATTTCAGGGGAGGAAAGTCCTACTGGTCGCCGTAAATTTCAGGGCAAGAAGAAGCCTACTGGTCATCATAAATTACAGGGGAAGAAAAGTCTACTGGTCATCAAAAATTTCAGGGGAGAACATCCTACTGGTCATCTTATATCATTTACATATTCAGGGGAGAGTATCCTACTGGTGAATATGTCATCAAATAACATAGTCAATCGTCTATTATTGAATTCAGATAACTACTTTACCTGGGTAACAATGATGGAATTGGAACTGGACAACATTGGTGCATTAGATCTCATCCTGGAGACTGATCATCAAGCAAGAGAAATTCAAGAAAATCTCAATTGCAAGGCATATAACTTGATTATACAATATCTCAATGAAGATAAGCTCTCATTTGTTTCAAGCATGCTTGACCAAACCAACAAGAGAAATGGTATAGAACTTTGGAAAATATTGAAAGAAAAATATATGTCAAACAATATTTCGAGTCAGACTCTAGCATTTACCAAATTCAGTCAAGTACAATTAAATTCAACCTTAGAGTTCATTCAAGAGATTTGAATTACAGTTAGCAATATGAAGTTAGTAGGCTTCAAGCTGGAAGAATCCGCATTAATAATTATGGTCCTGAGTAAATTACCTCAAGAACTCGATTCATTTGTAAGAGTAATGTCACATGGTTTTCAAAATCAAGGTCTAGATTTCATACTAAAGAAGTTAGAGCAAGATCACATACAGTTCAAATTAAATGAAGACAGTCGTGAAGCCACAACTGCATTGTACAGCCTAAGAAATAAAAGGTATTGTAATTACTGTCAAAAGAAAAGCCACCTCGAAGAATACTGTTGGAAAAAGTATCCCAAGAGGAAGCCAGCTAACCTCATTGCACAATTTGATGAGGATGAGCCTTTAATAGCATTCTAACCATCCACCGTCAACAGTGAGGAGGCGTGTTGGAGTATTCCACCGTTGAACGGTGTCTTTTGTTCTGAATCAAATGTTTCATTTGATTATTTGTACTTTTCATTGAACAAAAGTAAAAATACTTTTGTATGTTTTCTTATTGTACATGTTTTATGAAAAAGCACGGTACTTTTTAGTATTGAAAGAGACAGTCTTTCCTTGTAACTAACAATATAAAAAATAGTAATAAATTATTCTAATTGTTGTCATTGCTTTGTTATCGTATCCTTAACTCTTTGTTATCGTATCCTTAACAGCATTGATACATCAATATATAGTTGAATCAAATTGGAAATGTTGATAGTCTTTGATTTAAAATGTTTCTGACTTATTTTAAAATATAAAAAGGCTTCAAAAATAATTGTTAACTAATACTTACTGATGGCATTAATGATTAAACTGAATACTAAGATGATTATGGCTGGAAGAATTAGAAATAGTAGGCTTCTTGCATGTCTAAAACATCTCACAGAGGCATGCTATTGATGAAGCTTAAAATAAATCAAGTGAGAAACAAGAAAATATAATTGGTTTATTTATTAAATTACTTTTAGCCACATAAGAGTATCATAATTGCTCAATTAAGTCATTTTAAATGGCTACCAACCCATTTATGGTTAAGAAATTAAGGAGTTGCTACTGTAAATATTCCTCTGTTTCAAGTTAAATATTGTAATATAAAAGTTAACTATTTCATTTTAAATTTAATCACATGTTTATTTTATGTGAATTTCTGAATAGTCAGTGCTTCATGTGAAATTGTCTAAGATGGACTGTAAGTAAAACCTTTAATTTGAATTATTAAGTCATAATTATTTTGATTTTAGAATGTAATTTACCTTCATCCACTGGTTCTTAGAGGCTGAGAGTGATCCATTAACAATGTTCTTTTTAATGAATTTTTGAAGTTTTACCTCATTTTCTCTGTAGTATAGGTAAATAGCATAGTGGCAGCTGTTGTCTATGAGGAAATCTCAAAGATACTAGGCCCAAAAGGGTTTTAATTACTATTTTTTGGGTTTATCCAAGGAAAAGAATTAATAATGGAGACCTTTAAAGGAGTCAGAGTCGCTCATTACCTTGTCACAGCAATACAGCAGCTTATTTTCCACTTTATCATGGTTTAATGAGATTTTAACCTGGTAACAAAGCTTCAAAGAGGTACAAATGGACCAATTGGGCTAAGATAAGCAATTTATTCATGGTTTGGAGCTGGAAATGCCCCAAAGGGCCCACAATTAGGGCACTCTTTGTGAGCCTTTGAAATATGTCCACATATGCAAAAATTTCACAAGAAAAACTTTACAATAATTATTACTCCAAATAATTAACTTAAAAAAAGTAGAAATACCATAAAAAGGCATAAATGCTGAATTAATTCAGAATCAGATGGAATAAAATGTGAAATAAATTAAAACATTAGATTCCCCATGATAAAACACGCACATATCATTTTTATGGCACATCTGTAAAGTCAATAAATAATGAGTAATAAGCTAAAAATGCCATAAAAGACAGAAATTCTTGTTTATATCAGACCCCAATGAAAGAAAATGTGAAATAAATTGAACCATTGCATTCTTCATGAAAACCTTCACATAAAACTAGCTTATTCCATTTCTCTAAAGCTAATAATTAAGGAATTAAGCTGAATATATGCCCTTTTTTGGCCAGTACATACATTCATAGCTTTTAGCTAATATCTCTTGAAATATACATGATAGGGAGTTCAACAAATAATGAAGCTAACACGTAAATAATGTAAGAACATAGATATGAACTTTATTTGACAATTCATAAACAGCGTATAACTTGTAAGGGTTTATTGAACAAAATTGCTAGAGCTTTTGACAACTTTGTTTTGAAAGTGGTCCAAGCTTAAAATGAATGGATATTCAGGTTCTAAGAGCTTTTATGTGAGTATTAGTGTATTTTATATCATAATATTCAAGGTAAAACCCCCTGAAATCATGGCTTGAAGTTTAAAATATTGAATTATGACAGAAAAGATGAGATACAAGAAAAATCATCAAAAATAGAGTTTGGATGATGAAATGAAATTCTATTGGAAGTTTAATAAAGACATACCAAGATATCAGAATTCACTCTCTGAATTGCTGTAGCATGTATAACCTAAAAGGTATTAATGATCAAAGTTTAAGCTTAAAACTGTTCATTTATGATTACTCACTGTAATCTTATTTAAAGCTTAACAGTTATATTAGTGATAAAACTGGTGAATATTACTATATTATGATTGAAGCTACTAATATCCACAAAGCTTAGGATTTTTCCAAGCCTATTATGTCATCATGCTTAGAGTTATAGTGATAACTCTAAGTAATGGTGTAACATTAATATAAGATGGTTTAATTATAATGTAATCAACACTAAACCTTAGACACCTGATCAATTAATGTGGATACCATCAGTAAACGTCTACTAGAAGCCTTCTGGACTATAGAAAGGAGGAATCTACTATAAAGAGATCTCTTTTTACTCTATTTCCCCCTCAGACATATCAAAAACAATAAAACACTAAATAAAAAGGTAAAATATTTATTCTTTATAGATATATCATTTATATTATCAAAGACCAAAGGTAATATTCATTATAATCATTAATCTTGACGTGATTACTCTATTTGTTTGATTTCTTTGGCTATATTTCTCTATAAATCTTATTTTCCACGTAAAATTTAGAATATTTGTAATTTCTTTTATTTTATTCTGTAAATACCATTTGAATAAGTTGTATTTACATTCTTTTGGCATAAAATAATTCAGAATCATTATATCAAGTTCTAAAAGTAGGTTATTTCCTCTTTTATAATAATTTCTCTTTATTATTAATTTTAATAATTCTTTTATTAATATAAATAGTATTTATATAAATATATGACTTTAATGTTAGTTATATTATTTTTAGTAATTGTTTTTTATTATTCAAAAGAAATTTTCTATGCCTTTATTATTTGACGGTAACAATAATAAAGAGCTTCAAATATATCAATTACTATATATTAATATATATTTTTTATTATATTATATTATTATATTTATTTAATAAAATAATAGTTTTACACTATAATTATAATAATTCTTATTATTATAACTTTTGTTTATTTTATTTATTAAACTAATAAGGACATGCATAGTAAAATAAGTGAAATATTTTTAATATTTCCTTATTGATTCATAGTAAAACCTTACACCCTTCCTTGCTTGAGTGTCTTTCATTCCCCTTAAATATGTTTACCACAGAAATAGTAATTCAGGATTTAAGACTTATATCCATTATGGGTTTACCCAGGATGTATTTAAGAATACAGTAAATATCAGCATCCACAAAAATTTATAACACTATTCTTTATGTATATGTAACATAGGACTTCTCACAAAAGCATCATTTTGTCATGAAAATGCAAAAAAAATCACAATTATTTCATTTGATATTGATGATGAGGTTTCAAATTATTTTACATTTTATGGTCTCACAGAGCTGACTCAAGCTTATTACCCCCATGTAGCTACTATAGGTGAAATTCTGTGTAGGATTGGAATCTTCTCTTAAAGCTATGTATTCATTTTCTCAAAAGAAAGCTGTTCATATTTTTCTATATGAAAATATTGAATTGTGGATATGTAAAGACTTATGGTTTATTTATATTCCAGAAGTTATATTTATATCAATTGTGGCCTCTTTGGGTATAAAAGATACATACCTCAAGGCTCACAGGTTGTGAACTAACACTAAAAACAGATGGATAATTTCTTTGTGCTTGAAAATATCCCAAGAAATACTTAGCTTCTCAAATAGTTCAACAAAAAATAAGTCTGTAAAGAAATGTGTCTGATATACTTCAAATGAAGTATTCCTGAAAAGCAGAGATGAAGAGGAATATTTGCCTTAATGTTTAAATCAAAATTTGGTTGAAAAAAATTGGTAAAATCTGGGTCTTTCTTTCACAATCTCCTGTTGTTAACATAAACAAATAGGAATAATGAAGTGTGATTTTCTCATCCCGAAATCCAAAAAAATCCCTGCATTTTTTGGAGGTATGTATTAATCAATCACCAACTAAGTCATCAAGTCACACCTCTCATAGTAACATAAATATCTTTGGGCTATGTTCAACGTAAAATCTGGTTAAAAGTAAATTTAAAAGTAGGTTTTTCTGATTTTTCTTAGAAAATTCTTGGAATCATTGAGCTACATCCATCTCATAATACACAATTATCCTCATCAATGTTTAATATTCCTTTTTTTCAACAATCAATTGATAATACTAGATACAATAACTATTGTAAATTGTGATTGTTATTGCTGTATATAGATTATTGTTTCAATTATTGATTTTGGAAGAAATCTTCAAATAAATAAGCTATAAGATGTACTTTCTAGTTTGAAGTAAGTATCAAAATAAAATTAATCAAAACTTGGAAATAATCTTGGAATAATAATCTGAAAATGAGAATAAGGGTTATTCTGGAAATCATCATTAAAGGGAGGGAAACCAGATCAAATATCTCAACAGGATAAAAAATTGTAATCAAAAATGAGTTTTTTTTAAAAAACCCAATACATCAAAAAAATGCAGAAAAAATATAAGTTATGTAATCCAATATATACACATATTAACATTTTGAGTTCTATTTTGACATGATGGCTCAAAAAAAAGTTGCTTAATGGTAAAATAAATTCAGGTTCAATCAAAAAACTGAGTAAAAATATTTGAATACAAAAGATGTGTGGAGTCCATTTCTGTGAGCCTGTGAGGTATGTATAACATACCCATAAGGCCAAAAATAACTTTATACACAGTTAAATTTGTCTTCAACAGACTTCTTAATTGAATTTAAAATAAAAAATAACAAAAAATAAGTATAACTTTTTTTTGGATAAACAAAGTTATAAATATTATGTCATTTTTGGATTCTACACCAAAAATAACCTAGGGTACATCCATAAGGTGTTATACCCAAAAACACTTATTTCTTATGTTATTGGAAGATTTAAGAATCTCACAGTACTAATGTAACCTTTTTAACATTTTTTAAAATTGTTAAATTTAAGCTTAAATAAGCTTAAATTTAAAGCTGCATAAAGTTTATGCAAACCTACCAAAATTTTAGTTAAAATTGAGGTTTCGTGTATATTTACTGAATTGGCTAAGGATTTGCCATACAGAATGTAAATCCTGTGTGAGCTCAATTTAAAAGGGTTTAAGGCCATAGTATGGCTTTAAATAAAAAAAAGGGCAAAATCCACGCAAGGTGGGACAAAGGAAAAAGACCAAATAGAGCTGGGGTACCCAACCTTTTGGATATGCAAGGATTCAATTAAGGTTGTCCACATGTATTGGAGGATTTTCAACCTTATTTAAACTTGAAGATTAGACTTTGATCCCACATTAAAGTTTAAACTGGTTTTACCCCAATTTAGACAGGAATTTCAAGCTGCCAAAGGGCAAATCCCAATATGCAGGCTTGAAGTTAAGGCTTTAAGAACTGTCAAAGCTTAATTAAGCTTAAAAAGCTTAAATAAGCTTAAAACATTAAGGCTACAAGCATTAAAACCTTATCAAAACTTAAGGTTTGGTGTGTATTGCTATTTTACGTGGAAAAATAGCAATAACTTCAACAATTCATTAAAAATCCAATTCTTAATGGATTTGCTTGTAAATTTCACACAGCTTACAATTTAATATTATCTGTATATAAATTAAATTTTAACTATCTTTTATAAATAAATTTCCTGGGTATTTAGCCTGGAAATTTACTTTTTTAATTGAAGCTCAAAGAAAATTATAATTTCTTTAAAAATTAATAAAAAATTGAGCTTAAGAGATTTCTGCTTGAAACTCTATTTTTAAGTTGTTCATGTGATTAACTTTAATATAAAGAAATTTATTTATATTAAAAACCTAGAATAATTAGTTCAAATGAGGATTAAAGTTACATGGAGTTGAGAATAACACTGATAACTTTAAATTGGAATTAAAAATAAGTTACCTTAAGTTAAGAACTTTATTTTTAAGCATGGTTTTTCAGTTTTGACCTGAGCACGCCCTCTATATTCATTATGAATCATGAGAGCTTCTCTGAAGACATAAAAAGAGTCTTTCCATCACTGTTTTTTTCCATCATTCATTATCAATCCAATCATATTAGAAATTAAACAGGTAAAGTTTTATTAAATATAAAATCTTATTATTAAAGTAATTCTTAAGTTATTTTATTCTTTATTAATTAAAATTAAATAATTGAAATCATAGAATTCAGATTATTGTTGTAATCACCAATAATACGTTTTATTATATAAAATTATCATCTTAAATATCTTTTAAAATCCACAAGTTCCTCTTAAAAACTCTTTAATAATAGTTTTTATTATAAAAAGTTGTTTTATCTTTAAAGATATTGATTTTTGGCGTGTTTTTAACTTATAATTATTATTTAATATAATAAATGTTGTTGTTTGGCTTGTTGTATTAAATAAATATTATAAGTAAGTTTTCTCTAAAGTTCTATATCTTTTTGATCTAGTATTAGTTTTTTTATATAGAATTTTATTCTATAAGAATTATTTCTGCACAGTGTGTGTTTTAATTCTTTTATAAATAATATTTATATTATTTATAAGCGGTTAATATTCATATTTTCCACGTGTAATTGTCTCATTAAGAGCTTTATACTTCTTATTGTTATAACTGTCAGTGACTATAACAATAATAGAATAACTATAATTTATTATAATTATTATATATTTATTATTATTATATTTTATAATAATAATTAAAATTATTTTTTTATATAATTATTTTCAATAATTATATTTAATTTTGTGGTTATAATATTTCATTATATTATATATTTCTACTGAGGACAGTCATAGTACTCTTGATATTGCTACTATTACCAAGAGTTTCATAGACAAACCTTACAATTTCTTTGAATATTTGGGTTTAGCCACAGTTAGGGTATGAGCCAAAATTGGGTTTTTTCCACAGGTAATAAGCCTTCCAAATATCTTAAGATATTGAGAGGAGTAATTATTCTGATGGAACATTGTTAATAATTTAGTTATTTTAATACTCTTTGAGGTCATGAAAGTACATAAACTACAAACTACATTTATAATACTTCACTTTTTCAACTAAAAGAGTATACTATTTGTAGATTAAAATTGTTTACCCTCTCAAATGACTTATTGATGAAAATTTCCGTTATACCAAGATTATTTACTATGTTCCTACTATGGAAAAATCCTTATTAAATTCTTTTTTGGAACATATTTATATCAAATTACTTGAAAGTAATGTATTGGCTCCTGGGCCCTTGTTAAGACATAATGGCTGGCTTGATTTCCAAACACATTTCACATGTGAGTATGGTATTTTCCTGGAATATGAGAAGTCTTTCATATACTTATGTGTGTCTGGTATGAGAAAAAAAAAGATTACACACTAAATAAGGTTTTTCAATATTTTGAAGTAACAATTCATTAAGGATTAATATAGGAATTACAATACAAAGCTTCTTAAAAAGAAAAGAAGAAGTTTCTTTTCTCATTCTGAGATCAAGCTTTTCATTAATTTGAATTTTTTAATGCTTTCAAGAAAATGACATAGATGTGAGTGACTACTTGCATTTGAATGCACTTGATTTCCAAGTAGGCAGGAAAAAAGAAAGTAAAAACCATCCTTTTATCAATTCAAAATGAGAGCTCATTATTGTTCTCTTTGTAAATTTCTGAAAAAAACCAAAATTAAGTCTTGGAAACTTCTTTGAATAGCTAGAGGCGATTTAAATTGATAGTTTGAAGAAATTTATGGTATATGTGAGGCATAATCTAGACACAAATTATCAGAAATAGGAGACATTGAATGGGAATTAGATATTGAGAATATTTCTGACTTAATTCAGCTAACTCAGAAAGTAAGCTAAACCCCAATTTCATAATTCAAACTTTCAGTCTAATATTTTGGTAAATCTTTAATGGGAAAAAAAATTAAATTTTGGGAATGAAAGAATATACACTTGATATGAAGAATAATACTGTTTGTTACAGAGTCAACTTCCTTTAATTTATGAACAAGCTAATTTATTCTTTCTTATAAACATGATTCTAAAGCTTTTTAATATAAATCTGCTGGATTATTTGGAAATGAAGAAAATAAATTTTTCATATTGTCACACCTAAGACTCCTATTGTGAAAGTATTATGTACAAAAGAATATTGATAATTATCAAATATAAAAAAATAGATACATACTTTGTAAAAAAAGGTATGCCTTATAAGATCCTATCATAAATATACTTTGATTTTAAAAAAACTCATTTTTAGTTGTGATTATACTCAGGATATAACAAAGAAACAGTAAAACTAAAAATGCGGAATTCAATTTGTATGATGGAGTAATATCAGGAATACAATGGTAGTGGGAAATCAGCTACACAAAACACTTGCTGATTTTTCTTTGGTGATCTAAAAAACCACATCTTTTAAGAACAATTTTTAAAGCATACCTTTAATTTGAGAAAATCTCCTGACGTGGTTCCTGTAGTAGCAAAAAAAACATGAGAATTATTTTATTTCTTTTATATTCTTAGGTGATGACTCCTCAAGTATTGATTCCACTTTATTTTTGTCTTTAGATAGGATTACTGTAAGAATTGTTGGTAAAACTCTTGATAATGATAATTATTATTGAAAGGACTTTCACTGTACTCAAATGAAAAGATAATATAGCATAATATTAGAAGCACAAAATTAGATATAGTTGTTATTAATATAAATAATTTGAATATCACTGAAGAAATTAGAAAAAAGCAATCTTATGAGGTATTTTGGTAAAAAAAGGATAAGAATTATATATAGTATAAAAGTACTTATTCTTGTGTTAGTACAACTCACTGAAAATCATAGGAATAAGAATATAAAATATTTACTACATAAAATTCTAATTTGCTCAAAAAAGTTGGAACCAAAATAAAATCAATAAAGATATTATTTATAAATTAATTGAGGATGTTACAAAACACAAGTAAGCTTTGAGTAAAAATCATAACCACCACATGTTTTTACTAATTTATTCCCAAAACATGTAAGTGGCCTATTTTTTTTGAAAAGTTTCTTTGGCTTAGTTTTGGAGATTTTTTTACTTTTTTTTTGCCATATTTTTCCCAACATGGGATCAAGAGGTTACCAAATTCTTTCAAACATGTTTTTTGCAAAATTTCTCCAATTAGGGAAATATGTTGAAATGGCCTAATTAATTTTAAAATTTACTTCAATCTGTTTGCACTTATCAATTTGCATAATTTATTTTTGAAAAGTAAAGGAGAACATCTTGAGAATTGAAACCCAGGAGCCCATAATCTTGGAGATTTTTCTGGGTGGGACAAGTAAAGGCCCAAAAGCTGTGTTTTTTCCAATATTTTTTGCATTTTTGTGTAATGACTATTTGTAAGTACAAAAGTACCACATGTATAGTTAAAAAGGAGACTCTGATCCTTTGAGATATGACTACATATCCAAAAAGCTCACAAAAAAACGTTAAAATACTTCTTTTAATAATGAGAATTGAAATTATTAGATTAAAATAAGTAAAAATTCCTTAAAAAGCATGAAACCGTGATTACCTCAGAAAAAAATGCATAAAAATTTGAAATAAGCTACAAAATCATAATTCCCATAAAAGAATACACATGTAACATTTTATTTCATATCTTAAAAGTCAATACTTTCTGAGATAACCTGAATATATGCACTTTTATGATCAGCGCATATATTCTGGTTTTCAACTCATATCTTTTGAAATATGCATGATAGAAATTTGAACCAAAAATAAATTTACCACATACTCACTTTATAAATACATATATAAGCTTTCTTTGACAAGTTATAGACAAGGCTATAACTTATAAGGGTGTATAAAGCAAAATAGTTATAGCTGTTGACCAATTTGTTGTGGAAGTGGTCCAAACTCAAAGAGAGTAGATATTCAGATTTAACTAGCTCATAAGTGAATAAAGATGTAATTTTGATCATTATATTCAAGGTATAACCCCTTGAAATTATGGCTTGAAGTTTAAAATAATAAATTTCAGCAGAAAAGATTAGTTACAAGAAAAAGCATCAAAAATAGAGTTTTTATGATGTAATAAAATTTTCTTTTGATCTGCATAAGGAAATACCAAGCTATCAGAAAAAACTCCCCTAATTGCTGTAGCGTGTATAACTCAAAAGTTACTAATAGCCAAATTTTAAGCTTAAAATCAATCATTTATGATCACTCACTGTATTCGTATTTTAAGTTTAACAGTTTTATGAGTGATACAGCTGGTTAATACTAGTAAATTACCCCTCATATTAATTAAATACACAGATATATACTCATTTCAAGCCTATTATGTCAGAAAACCTAGAGTTACAGTGATAACTCTGAATAATGGCCTGATAATGAGATAAGATGGTTTAATTATGTTGTAATCATCACTCAACCTTCAAATACTAATTTATTCCAGTGGAAACCATCACTATATGTCTACTAGAAGCTCTCTGGAATCTAGGAAGGAGGATTTTACTATATATAGAGCTCTTTTCAACTCTATTTCCCCTCAGACGCTTCAAAAACATCAATATATTGAAACCAAAGGCAATAACTTTATTCTTTTATATAATTATATTATATTATCAAAATTCAAATTCATCTCTATTATAATAATCAATTTTGACGTGATTGGATAAATATTTGATTATTTTTGTTAAATTTCTCTCTAAAAGTGTTCAATTCCATGTAAAATAAAGAATATTTGTGGCTTATTTGAATTTTAATAGTAAGTATAATATAAATAAGTTTTATTATTATCATTTGGAATAAAAATATCCAAAATTATTATATTAAGTGTTCAAAGGAGGTTATTTCCTTCTTTTATGATAATTTCTTATTTTTATTATTTTTTATAATTCTTATATTAATATAAATAGTATTTATAATAAGAATAAATTTAATATTGGTAATCCTATTGTTATAAAGGATTTTTATTATTAAAGAACAGTTTTTTACACATTTATCATTTGTTTTTAACAATGATGAACTTCCATAAATTTATTAATTATTGAATATTAATACATTTATTTTTATTATAGTATTTTTATGATATAATTTATATTATTTCTTTTATTCAAATAATATACAAATTTTCAAGCAATAATTAAAATATCTCTTTATTGTAATAATTTTTATTTATCTTATTTATTGTTATAATAAGGACATTCAGAGTAAAATAAGTGCAATCTTAGTAAAATTAACTTATTGTTTTATAGTCAAACCTTACAGAGACTGAGGTTGGGTTCACGTAAAGAATAGGATTGAAAGGGGGGATAATTTCCATGAATAGTATATAAAAAAAATCAATCCGAATAAAAATCCAAAATAGTGGGGTTTTCTGATTAACTTTATCTGCTCACCATAGGGTTGTGGTTGGGCATGAAATTTAAAGTTCAAAGAAATGGGGGAGATAGGATAAGTTCTATAAATGATTATATCCAATGGAAAGAAATGAGAACTGCTATCCAAAAAACAGATGAAAATGGGTGGTTTGGCATTTGGAGGACAAAAGTAAGAGACAAAAGAGAGATATTGGACTGTGGAATAAAGAAAAACTGGTTTTTGATACTTATTTTCAGCTTAATGCCCCATATCAGGAATGGACATCCACTTTCTCTTTGAAGCCTGGCCAGAATCTTCATAAAACTCATTTCTGTCAAAGAAGAGCATACTGGTGATACCAAAGTGCTCATCGCTTCATAAAGGTTGTGATTATTTTGATTTATTAATCCAAGTCACACGCAAAATCAGCCCATGGACTTGTGTCTTGTCAATGTGATAGGAGACTGTTCTGTAGATACAGTTTCCATCACCCTGGAAGTTTATGGGCTTGAATGTGTATTTCAACAAAATTTTGGCAAGTATTCTGAGCCAGATTAATAATAAAAATGGGTCAAAAAAATAAATAGATATTAAAACAAAAAAGGCATTCTGCATTGAAAGAAGTTAGAAACTCACAAAGAGCTTTGAGCATTCATCCCTTGTGTGATAATTGCTTTGGAAATGCTCACAAATTCCCTAAAATACCTTCAAATTTTTTGAAGGCTTATGAAACTATCTTTGTGAGATTCTGCTACTCTTGGCCAATCATATGGAGCTTTTGAAGGTGACTCCTCATTTTCATATTAATTAAATTCAGTTTCTGAAGTTAGCAAATCTGATCAAGCAATTTATTTGGATAATGAGGCCTTAGAATCTCAAGAAGAATGCACTTCCATAATTTTAGGGGAACAATTAACTGTGAGCTTGAAGGTTTTGTTCTGGTCACTTTTGAGGAGTAACTTGCTCTTCTCTCTCATTGAATTTCAATTATTTCAAATCCTCAGGGATATGTTTTATTTTTATTTTTATTTTTAGCTCCTTGAGGGCTTCCACATATATTGTTACATTCTAGTGGGTATTCATAATATTCTTGGTCTTCTTGAATCTTGTGAATTTGATAAAAAGGAACTTTTCAAGTCAGAAAACCATGAAACTTCTTAAGAATTGGGCTTTTTTCTTTCATTGGTCCTTGAAAAAGGTATTCCCCAATATCTTCAAATTATATTTTGGCTTCATTATTTGTTTCTTCCTCAACACTTTTATTATCACCTTGCTAGCCAGTCTGATAATAATATGAAAAAGAAAATAAGGTAATATGAAAGAAGCCAAGAAATTGAAGATGAAAAACTCCTCACAGGTAAATTCAAATACCACTGAGCATGGAAGTCTGATAGCTGGAGCCCCTGGGTCTTGGAAAATGACTGTTGGGTCTTGTGTTTGAAAGTTATACCTTTATAATTGACATATTTATTGGTGAATTTTTTATGAGGGGCATATTGTTTGGAAATTTTCAAAGGCCATATGAAGGGCATAATGGGATATTTTTATATTGGGCGCAAAGATGTGTGGAGGGATATTATTGACATGGACAATCATTTATTTGTAGATTCTGTTGAAAATTTCACTAAAATGTTTCTTGAAAGCCATTTAAAGGTCCCTAAAAACCTTCAGGAGAGTACCAGGGACTTTTCAAACCGGATTACAACTATGGCATGGGAACCTCCAACTCCTGAGATGGAGCCCACACCCAAGTGACAATGGTAGTTGTTCCAGGCTGGTATATCATACTCCTTTATAGGAATACAGGTTTTTTCCAAATTTTATGGCATTTTAGAATTCTTTACTTGCTTTTGAAGCTTCTTCCGGCTATCTTTGAGGAAATCTTCAGTGGATTAATACCTAAAATGAGAAATCAATCCCAAATTAATTAAAAAAACAATGATAAAAATGAAAGTGCAAGACAAAAGTAAGGTACTTGAGTCCAAAGGCCCATGAAATTTTTAAAATCAGTTCAATAGCCAATTTTCTTTATGAAATGAGAAGATCCATATTTATTGATGTGACAAAATGGTTCCTTGATTCCAAAGGCCCATGAAATTTTCAAAATCAATGCCATAACCAATTTTCTTCATGCAATGGGCAGATATATCTTTATTGATGTTCCAAATGCATCATGTTAACTTTTATTAGGGGAAGAGCTTCTTATCAGAATCCTTCAAGGACAAATACCTATTCATAAAAGGAACTGGAGGGGAAGTAATAATGGTGTTGTCAAGAATGTCTTCTGTGTATTGATTAAATTCCCAAGTATATTAGGGTTCAGTTTTGTCCCTAATAAAACAAAAAGCCCCAGAAAAGGCCTTATTTTTTGAGCTGAATACAAAAATATGAAAAAGGGGAATCTTTTCCTTGTTGGTTTTATAAGTGAAATCAATAATAATTACATGAGGAATGTCACAGCCAAGGAGGCAGGGGCATTTCCAATCATCATCAGCAAATCATTACTTCATTGATACCCCTCAAAACCCAATCAGCAAGGGGGTTTCATTCAACAGTCTCCAAATACAGTTCCAGACCTCAATACAGTTTTCATACAGGCAAGACCCAAATACAGGATTCACCAAATACAGTCCTGTAATCAATACAGGCGCAAATACCTGTATTGACTGTATCACCTGTATTGGATTCACCAATACAGGATTCAATCCCACATCCAACTTCTTCCAGCATACAGGCCAGTATCTCAACACTCAAACTCCAAGGCTGGCATTTCTCACATATACCAGCCCCTCTTCACCCACCTGGGGGTTTTTCCCCCAGTTAATTAAAATAGTTGATTTATTATTTAATATTATTTTATTCTCACTTTGGAATATTATTTTATTAACTTATTAAGTTAGTCTTAGCCTTCCCTCACCTGTTCAGTAGAGTCCTGGTGGCCATATCCTTATTAATTCCTTTTCTCTTTTCTGAACAGGTTGAAACAGTGACTCAGGATTATTTGTGGTTGGCTCTTTATTATTGCTTTTGTTTTGTCTCTCTTATCTTTTATGCTTATTATTTTATGACTAGGAATTTATCCTCTTACTCCATTACTCTTATCATTTGAGTATTTTCTTCTGAGCCCTCCATAAGTAAGTCTGTTCACTGAGTGCCAGGCCCTCTTCATTTTAGAAGAGCCCCTGTGACATTATTTTAATTAACTCATAATTGTTTCTTTTTCTTTCATTCATTTTATTCATTTATCTCATTCTTCAATTATGATTTTTTCATGATTTTATGATTTTTTATGATTTTTATGATTTTTCTCTCTTATCAATTTTCATCTCATTCATTTTATTCAAATGAAAATTGATTCTCTTTCTCATTTCAAAAATTCTGCTGACCATTTCACTTTATTCTCTATCATCTTCATCTCTCTTTTGTTTGAATTCAGGTTTATTCAGGTTTTATTGCTTGGAATTAGTTGGGTTAATTGATTCATCATTCAGGGTTATTTGATTTGGGGTATTCAGTGGTTTTGATTGAAATTTCTCAAGATTATTGATTGATTGATTGTTCAAGACATTGATTTCACCTCAAGATTTTGAATTGACCTAATTGATTTGATTTGATTTGATTGACTTGATTTGATTCTTCAAGATAACTGATTTATCCTCAAGATTTGATTTAATTGATTGATTTGAATTTGATTCCTCAAGAAAATTGAATTGATTTTTGAAGATATTGATTGAATTCCTCAAGACTTAATTGATTTGATTTTGATTGACTTGATTTGACTTATTGATTGAAATTGATTATTCATAAGAATTTGACTTTGTCATCTTCACTCTTCAAGATTTATTCATATTGATTCACTTCAAGACTATTGATTGATTTCTCAAGTTCATCAAGATTCCCATTTAATTTGATTTGGTCAAGCCTTATTTTATTCAAAGTATCATCAAGTTTTTATTCATTCTTCTTTCATAATGCCAGTTCAGCATAGTCCCCCAGCCAAGCATACTAGATCCCAGAAGATTCCAGCTGTTCTCACTCCTACAGCAAGGGCTCCTCTTAACCGCACACCATCAGTTCATCAACTGAGTGCAAATTTGGACAGAGGACCACCAATGGAAGGAGCAGCACCCTCAAGAAGAGGTGGAATGAAATCTAGAAGATCAAGATCCTTCTCTGGACTTTTGGGTGGCTACCCTGGCATGTCTGAAGGTGCAAGAGCAAGATTAGGGGAAGTTGAAGATGAAGAGGGGGAAGAGTCTGTGGAAGAGGATGACTCTGGGGAGACTGAAGTGGCAGATGCCTTGGCAAATGCTCCAGAGGTGCCTCAGGGTTCTAATCTAGCCCTTTCTAGTCAACCTCCTGTCTCTCAAACTGAACCAAGTCTCCTCAAGATGATGGAGCAAATGACTCAGTTCATGGGACAACTCACTCAAGCAGTTGCCCCAAGGGACACTTCAAAAGTCCCTGCATTCAAGACTCCATCAATGAAGGCACCTGATTCTTTTGATGGTACTCAAGCTCATAAGTTGAGAGGATTTATCCAATCCTGTCAACTGATTTTCCATAATGATCCAGAAAACTTCTTCTCTGACAGGAAGAAGGTTTTGTACTCAACTTCTTTTCTTACTGGTAGAGCTGGCAAATGGATTGAACCTTACCTCTCAAATATTTCCAATGAAGACCCTTCCTACCTCCTCAATAATTGGCCATTATTTGAATCTCAATTATTCACTCTGTTTGGTGACCCCAATGAAGTCAGGAAAGCTGAACAAGAGTTGGACAATTTGAGGATGAAGGAAAGTGGTCATGTTTCCTTGTACATAGCAGATTTCAGAAGCTTAATGTCAAGAATTGGAGATTGGGGGGAAAGAGCTTACATTCATGTGTATAGAAGAGGCTTGGCATCAAGATTGTTGGACCAATTGGCTTCTCACCCTGGAACTTTTGACACTCTTCAAGAACTTATGGATGTCACTTTAGAATTAGACACAAGATATCATGAGAGGCAAAAGGAAAAGGGCAGTCATCAAGAGAAGAAGCCTCCAATCATTGGATCCAATTTCTCCAAGCCTCCTCAAAGTTCAACATCCAAGAAGCCTTATCACAATAAGAATAAGAAGGGGAAGAATCTTCAAGTGTCCAAAGACAAGCCTCATGCTGCTCTCCTCAATAAGGACAACAAATTAATTGGTTCTGAAAAGGAGAGGAGGATTAAAGAAGGCTTGTGCAATTATTGTGGTGGTAAACACCCATTTGAAAAATGCTTCAAGAGGCCTGAAAATAGGCAAGGGTCATCAAAAGGCTTCCCTAGCAAGCAGGGAAAAGCCTGAGTGGGAATCATGATGTGTTCAATGGTTCTCACTTATTTCCTTCAAGAGCACAATTGTGCACTCTGAATACTAGTGTCAAGAAATCTTTAAAATTTCTTATTTTTTCTTCAATCTCTGATATTTTTTATAGTATTCTCATTGATTCTGGTGCTACAAACTCCTTTATTGCAAAGAATTTTGTTCTCAAGTACTCATTGACCATGTCAGAGCTCCCTGAAAAGATTCCTCTTTTCATTCTGGATTCTAATGAATCCACTTCCCTGTTCATCACCCATTATACCAAGTGGGTTGTTGATTTACCTTCCTTCCCAAGCTTTGAATGGGATTTCTTTATCATAGATTCACCCAAGGGAGAAGACCTAATATTGGGCTATGATTTTCTTTACCATTTTAATCCCATTATTGATTGGAAAAATGGATTGATGACCTATGATTCTAGTCATAAGGATTCTAGTGGTATTATTTCTTCTACTAGTAATGACTTATCTACTGCTGTCAACAGTGTTGCTCTGGTTGGTGAACTTAAGACACCTTCCCCTTCTCCTTCTGTCCATATCCCTTCCATTTTTCCCTCTCAGTCATTACTTCCATTAAGAGATGAAGTCTTCAAAGAGATAAAAGATGTTGGAGAAGATGTTGCTATATCTTCACTTCATCTCTTTCAAGGGGATATGGACCTTCCTCCTTTATCTTTTCATGCCTCCCTGGAGGAGCAGTGGGATGAGGAGGAAGAGCCAGAAGAGATTGAAACTGTGCTGAAGGTAGTCCCTCCTGTTTATCACAAATATTTGGATGTATTCTCCAAAGTGAAAGCAGAGAAACTTCCTCCACACCGTGCCTGTGATCATCATATCGAACTGGAGGGTCTTCTACCTCCAGTTGGTGTTATCTACTCTTTATCAAAGAATGAGTCAGAAACACTGCGGGCCTACATTTCAGAGAATGTAGAGAAAGGTTTCATCAGACCAAGCTCCTCCTCAACAGGAGCACCTGTCCTTTTTGTTAAGAAAAAGGATGGTGGTCTTCGTTTGTGTGTTGAGTACCGCAAACTTAATGCTGTCACTAGGAAGAACAGGTATCCTGTTCCTCCAATGAATCAGCTTCTTACCGTCTTTAACGGTGCTACTATCTTCTCCAAGATAGATCTGCGTGGTGCTTATAATCTCCTGAGAATTAAAGAGGGGGATGAGCATTTAACTGCCTTTAGAACCAAATATGGCAGTTATGAGTATTTGGTTATGCCATTTGGCTTAACCAATGCTCCAGCTTCATTCCAAAATCTTGTGAATGATATATTTGCAGATTATTTGGATATTTTTGCTGTAGTGTACTTAGATGATATTATGGTCTTCTCTAGCTCTTTGGATGAACATGTTAAACATGTGGCCTCTGTTCTCCAAAGACTGAGAGACAATAATTTGTTTGCTAAAGCCTCCAAGTGTGTATTCCATGCCTCAAGTGTGGAATACTTGGGCTATGTTGTTTCAAGTGATGGCCTCAAGATGGATTCTTCAAAAGTTCAACAAATACTCAATTGGCCTCAGCCCAAGAACATCAAGGCCCTCCAATATTTTCTTGGCTTTGCCAACTTTTATCGTTGTTTCATTAAAAATTACTCCAAAAAAATCTCTGCTCTCACTTCCCTTCTCAAAAAAGATTCTCCCTTCATCTTCAATGAGGAAGCTCTTAGCCAGTTTCAGATACTCAAAGAAGCTTTCACCACTGCTCCTATCCTCTCTCACTTTAATCCTTCTCTCCCAACTATTGTAGAGACTGATGCCTCTGATTATGCCTTGGGTGCTGTACTGAGTCAGGTGAATGACTCAGGAAAGCATCCCATTGCATTTGATAGTCGCAAGCTCTTACCAGCTGAACTCAACTATGAAATTCATGACAAGGAACTCCTTGGCATAGTTTGGGCTCTCAAGCGCTGGAGAGCCTTTCTCCTTTCTCTTTCTGATTCCTTTGAGGTCTTGACAGACCATTGTTCTCTCCAATATTTTATGTCCTCTAAAGTCCTTACTCGTCCTCAAGCCCGTTGGGCTGAATTTTTGTCTGAATTTCACTTTGTTATCACTTACCGCCCAGGCAGGCTGGCCACTTTACCAGATGCCTTGTCACGTCAGGACGACGTGTACCCAGAGAGGGGGGTGGATTTCATCAGCAAGAATCCTCAAAACTTTCATCAAGTTCTCAAGCAGAATGAAATTCAAGAGTCAAGATTCTTTTCCATAAAAGTTGAAATGTTTTCAGATTTAGTTGATCAGATCCAAAGACAAGTATGGCAAGACAAAGACTATAAGGAGATCCTCAAGAAATTAGCAAGAGGAGAATCAGTCCCAGACTATTCTCTTGAACCTCAAGCAAAATTATTATTGCTCAAAGATAGAGTAGTTATTCCAAGCAATCATGAAGTTCAATTGGACATTCTTCAAAAGCGTCATGACTCACCGTTGGCTGGCCATCCTGGCCAGGAGAAGACCCTCAAGCTCATCAAGAGGGATTTTTATTGGGCTGGCATGAATCAAATCATCAAGGACTATGTGTCCTCATGTCAGCAATGTTCAAGAAACAAGAACATCCACCATAAGAAGTTTGGATTACTCAAGCCTCTTCAAATTCCATCTGGTCCTTGGAATTCTTTATCAATGGACTTTATCACTCAATTGCCCTTGTCAAGCAACTTTGATTCAATTTTAGTAGTTGTAGACAGATTTTCAAAAATGGCAATATTTATTCCAACTTATTCAACAATCACTGCTTTGGACTTAGCTCAAATATTCATTAATCATGTCTTTTCCAAACATGGTCTTCCAATCAGTATTGTTAGTGATAGAGGTTCTTTATTTGTTTCATCATTCTGGACCCAGTTATGTCAGCAGCTCAAGATATCAAGAGATCTTTCAACTGCATTTCACCCTGAAACAGATGGTCAGACAGAGAGGGTAAATCACATTCTAGAACAGTATCTTCGGATGTATGTCAGTTACCATCAAGATGACTGGCACACCTGGCTCCCTCTGGCTGAATTTGCCTATAATAATGCAGAACATTCATCCACAAAGCAATCACCTTTTTTCACCATTTATGGAAGAAATCCCAGCTTTGACTCAATCCATGTTTCTCAAGATTCACCTGCTGGAAAGTTATCAACAAAACTCCAATCAGTACAGCAAGTTGTCAAAGAAGAATTAGAGTCAGCAATAAGAAGATTCAAGAAGTATGCAGATAGAAATAGAGCAATTCCACCTGATTTCCAACCTGGGGACAAAGTATGGCTAGCTTCCAAGAACATCAAGACAACAAGACCCACCAAGAAACTTTCAGAAAGATGGTTGGGGCCCTTTGAAGTTCTCAAGAAGATTGGCAGCCATGCATATCACCTCAAGTTGCCTCAACAATGGAAGTCAGTTCACCCTGTTTTCCATGTGTCCTTGTTAGAACCAGTGAAGCAATCAACTATCCCAAATCGACACCAATTGCCACCACCTCCAGTAATAGTGGAAGAGCAAGAAGAATGGGAAGTGGCTCAGGTTCTGGACTCAAAACTCAAGAGAGGTTCATTATGGTATTTAGTGGAGTGGAAAGGATTCAATGAAGACCCAGAAAGAACAACTTGGGAACCAGCTTCCAACCTTACCAACTCCCCAGACCTTGTCAAGGATTTTCACACTTTGTATCCAGACAAGCCTGGCCCAAATGCCTCAAGAGTTTGATTTATGGTGCTTGGTGGGGATTGGAGTTTATGAAAGTAAGTTCCTCTCCTGGCATGCACCTTTAAGGGGGTATTCTACCCAAATTTGTTGTAAGCATCACCTTGGCCACTTTGTGAGCACTTTTCAATTTTTTGGACAGGTTCAGAAGGCCTTGCAACATAATACCCTCAAGATTTGGACCTTTCACCAAGATTTGGCCCAATCTTTTCTTTTATTTTCTCTTCTTTCTTTAATCATGCCATAAATTATCTTTCAAGACATTCTTTATCAAATTCATCTTATGGCATATTTCAATTTTCATTTATGGTGCTTGGTGGGGAGTGGAAGTTATGAAAGTAAGTTCCATCTCCTGGTATGCATCCCTGAGGGGTCTAATTCTTGTAAAACATTACCTTGGCCACGCTGTGAGCATCAAATGCTTGGTTTTATCTTTCAGAACATTTTGGCCAAAATCAAGAAACTCACCACAAGAAGGACAACCCTCAGGAATTTCTTATTTCTTTCTTTACTCTCTTTTTCTCTCAATTCTTTTTCATTTCTATTTTTTATTTTTATTTCTTTTACTTGTATGATTTATTTTTCATTTCTTGTTTCAAAAGCAGCAATCATAACTCCCATATCTTGTTTGGGGAGTCAATTTATGTAATAATCAAGAGCAAACACTAGTAATGGTAAAGACCAGCTACAGATAATCCTAATCAAAATTTCTTCAAGGCTTCTCTAAACTTAGCAACCATGGCATCTTCATAAGCAACTGCCTCCCTGGCCAAAGCAGCAGTGGGCTCCCCTGGAATAGCACTCTTCATAGCCTTATCAACAAACACCTCAGTCAAAGAATCAACTTCAGCAAATAGATTGGTGACCACCTTCTTGTTCACCCTTTTCTGATCAGTGAAGTTGCCAGTAATATTCCAGCGGCAACGGTTTTCAAAGATTGATTCAGGCTCTGGAGACATTGGGTCTCTAGAAGTGCTGGCCACTGGTGGTTGGATATTGGTAGAGGTGGAGGCAAGTGTGGAGGGCCTGGTTGGGGATCTAATTGGAAGCTGAGGTGGTTGGGGGGACCTGATCACTTCATTATGGGTGGTACTGGCTTGGACTGGGGATTGTGAGGTGGATTGGATTCTTCTTTTCTGGATTGGGGTAGTCATTTCAAGCTCTTCTCCATCAATCTCATCACTACCTTCAGCATCAGTATCATTTTCATCTTGAACCACCAAATTTCTCTTCAATTTTCCAAGTCTTCCATCCTTTCTGGTAACCAAAATGGGAACCTCTGGGGCCACTCCAATGGGATTTCCTTGGGGGTGAATTGATCCTCCAATGGCTGCCCAGGAACCACTGGTATTATTCCATTGTTGGACACCTCTCATTCTAGATCCAGTCACTGAAGAAGAAGAAAATAAAACATAGAAGTCAGTAACCCATCAATTTTATGGCCAATCAACTCACAATTGGAGTGACCAGAGGTGGCATCAGAGGTGGGAGGTTCATCAACAGGAGCTTCCAATCCAAATCTTCCACCCTTCTTGATGCTGCTCCATAATCTTCTGGCATCTTCAGGAAAGCTATAGTGGGCTTGAGAACAATTTCTTTTTCCAAGATTGCAAAATTGACACCTGGTGGACCTAGCAGTAGCAGATTCCACACAAGGAATCCCTTTCCTCTTACAATTGGTGCAGGGTGGTTCAATAACTCTGACAGATTTAAAACCATTATAGGTTTTCTTGATGTCCCAAATCTCTGTAGGGGCCATACTCTCTTCAGAAAGCCCCCTCAAGTTATCAAAAACACCAGGACCATAAAGTACAGAAGGTGGGGAATCAGAGTGATTGGAATCACAAAGGGAAGTCAGCCTTGAACTCATCTTCAAGTCAAAATTTCAAATTCAAGACCAAGAGAGTTATGGGCAATTGCAAGTCAGCAAGGAATTTATGGCAATTGACCAGTCAAGGAGGGGATAAGAAGGAAGACATTCAAGAAGAAATCAAGATTAAAAGAAGAAAAACTGCTTCAAATGGCCCAATTGGCCAATTTCATGGATTTATGCACTTTGGCACCAATGGCCACATCAGACCTCAAAACTTCAAAATAGCTCATTTTTTATCATTTTCCATCAAAATATGCTTAAATAGGCATATTGGAAAATTTGCGCATTTTGCGCAATTTTGCGCATTTGCGCACTTTTGCGCAAATTTGCGCACTTTGCGCATTTGCGCACTTTTTGCGCACTTTTGCGCAAAAGGCCCTTTATCTTGTCAAAAGGCTTCAAAAGGCCTTTTTGGCCCATTTCATCATGATTGCGCATTTGCGCACTTTGCGCATTTTTGCGCATTTTGCGCAAAAATGCGCAAAATGGCCAGGATACTCTATAAGGCCAATTTTTCATCAAAATCAAGTTTTTTTCACTTTTTTCAATATTATATGCCATTATGGCATATATGCGCATTTGCGCACTTTGCGCATTTTGCGCAAAAATGCGCAAAATGGCCAGGACACTCTATAAGGCCAATTTTTCATCAAAAATCAAGTTTTTCAATTTTTTCAATATTATATGCCATTATGGCATATATGCGCATTTGCGCACTTTGCGCAAATTTTGCGCACTTTGCGCATTTTTGCGCATTTTGCGCATTTTTGCACAAATTGGCTAAAATCCCCTTTTAAACACAAAATCAAGGATTTTGGCCAGGACCTCTGAAATGGTCCATAACCTCAAGTATTGGCCACCTTATGCCAACACTCTCAAAATGAAAATTATGATGATATCAGGTGTTCTTGGGACATAAACCCAGGTCACACACTTTTCAAAAGCCATGAGGACTCAAGAAAAGTTTTGGTGAAGACACTCAAGACAAGAATGAAGAAATTTTAAGAAGAATGAAAGTATTTTGAAGTGAAAGAGGGAATTCAGAATCAAGATCAAGGGGAAAATACCTACAAGTGATCAAGTGAAGATTTGTTTGAGTATTGTTTGAAGAAGAAAGTTGAATGGGATAAATTTAGGGAATTGGGGGGAAAGAACTGTATGGATTGTTTTCAAGCTCATCAAGACTCACTGTACTTATGGTGCTAAGAGCTCACCATTTTCAAGAGGGGGATAATGTCACAGCCAAGGAGGCAGGGGCATTTCCAATCATCATCAGCAAATCATTACTTCATTGATACCCCTCAAAACCCAATCAGCAAGGGGGTTTCATTCAACAGTCTCCAAATACAGTTCCAGACCTCAATACAGTTTTCATACAGGCAAGACCCAAATACAGGATTCACCAAATACAGTCCTGTAATCAATACAGGCGCAAATACCTGTATTGACTGTATCACCTGTATTGGATTCACCAATACAGGATTCAATCCCACATCCAACTTCTTCCAGCATACAGGCCAGTATCTCAACACTCAAACTCCAAGGCTGGCATTTCTCACATATACCAGCCCCTCTTCACCCACCTGGGGGTTTTTCCCCCAGTTAATTAAAATAGTTGATTTATTATTTAATATTATTTTATTCTCACTTTGGAATATTATTTTATTAACTTATTAAGTTAGTCTTAGCCTTCCCTCACCTGTTCAGTAGAGTCCTGGTGGCCATATCCTTATTAATTCCTTTTCTCTTTTCTGAACAGGTTGAAACAGTGACTCAGGATTATTTGTGGTTGGCTCTTTATTATTGCTTTTGTTTTGTCTCTCTTATCTTTTATGCTTATTATTTTATGACTAGGAATTTATCCTCTTACTCCATTACTCTTATCATTTGAGTATTTTCTTCTGAGCCCTCCATAAGTAAGTCTGTTCACTGAGTGCCAGGCCCTCTTCATTTTAGGAGAGCCCCTGTGACAAGGAAATCCATTAAGGAGTTTTATGGAAAAGGGGTTTGTGAAGAAAAGGAGCTGGCGTGTCCCTCAGTATCCCTTGCAGAGGATCACAAAAAATTTTCTTCTTCAAGGGTGTAAATAAGAAACGCAATGGGTCTTCTTCCTTGAAGCTTATGTTTCTTAATTTTCTTGACTTTATTGTAAATGTCTTGAAGGATTACAGGCCTGTAAGACTCCCTATGGCTGCATCCTTTGATCTTAATTTTCCTTGGCATGAGCAGGGAGTCTATCACAACCACTGCAATTCACCCTCTTGGATCTCAATATGGCATATCCATGCCATATCTATAATCATTGGCCAAATTGGCCATTTCATCTTTTTTGGCCTTTTATGGTCATTTCACTATTTGAGCTCATTTTGGCCCCTTCATCATCATCATGCCTTTACTGGCCAGGTTTTGCTTTTGGAAAGTCTTTTGTATTTTCCAGTAAACAGGGAAAATACAGCCCAAAAGTCTATATTTGGCTTTTTAAGCTTAAAATACAGATTTGCGCACTCTTTCTGTATTAGCCATTTTAGGCAATTTTCCAATGTAATATGGGAAATATGCCCAAATTGCCATATTAGGCCATTTGGGGCTTAATTGCAAGATTTTCGCATCTTGCGCACTTCTGAGCATTTTGAGCATTTTTTGCACACTTTGCGCAAATAAATTTTTAAAGCTGTATTAGCTGTATTTGGCCAAAAAATCAAAAGTGGTCAAAAAATCCAAAACCCAATTTGTCACCTCTGAAGCCACCAAAACTCATTTTTCACTCTTATCCTCCTGGCATCATCCCAAAGGACCTTTGGCCATTTTCACCCTCCAGTAAACGAAAGTGCCATAAATGGTGTTATATATCATTATGCATATTTTTTCACCAGCAATCCAATTAGGCCAATATCAAATGGTTATTTCATCATTCAATAAGGTGATCAAGGCATCACGTCATCCAGGGGATTCATCAAGGCTCAAGGACAAGTGTCAATCTCAAAAACCAATGACACCATAAAGCAATCATTGGTCATTCTCATTCACAGTATTCCTCCAAGGGAATACTGGCAGTTAATTCTCAAGGGATATTCAAGAGGAAGTTCCAAAACAATTTTCCAAGGGTAAGTTCTCCATCAATCCACCCTGGCAACCAC
The DNA here is from genome assembly GCA_023105745.1 of Austropuccinia psidii. Taxonomy (NCBI): domain Eukaryota; kingdom Fungi; phylum Basidiomycota; class Pucciniomycetes; order Pucciniales; family Sphaerophragmiaceae; genus Austropuccinia; species Austropuccinia psidii. The sequence continues at coordinate 40,701,006 of JALGQZ010000003.1, forward strand.
ATCCATTCAATACAGTCTGGATTGATCAAGACCTGTATTTCAATCATACACCATGGGAATTTCATTCAATCCAGTTCATTTCCCAATTTGGCAAGGTATACACTTAATAAAGCAGTCAAATACAGCTTCAAGGATTAAATACAGACCAGTTGTCAGCCTGAAGAATTCAAGCTCTCAACGTTTCACATATACCATCCTCCTTTGAACCCGGGGGATTTTTCCCCCAGTTAATTAATATATTTTGATTTTATTTTATCTTTATTTTCTTTTCATTCTTTTAAGTGAATACTGATATTATCAAGTCAGTCATTTAGCACCTCTTTCTTTTCTTTCTTTGCCTGTCAATGGATATTTGGTGGTCATATCCTTACTAATTGCATTGTTCATTTTGGTAGGTTGAAAAAGTGATTAAGGACTTACTTGGTTGGCTCTTTGGCCATTTTGCTTCTCTTTCCTCTTATTGCATCTCATCTTTGTACCTGCGTATTTCTTATAGGAATTCAATTCTTTTATTTTATTTTATTTATTATTTGGAGTCTTCCAAATGAGTTCCCTGATTGCTAAGTGCCAGGCCATCTTTTTTTTCAACAAGAGCCCCTGTGAAAGATTCAGACATATGAGCAATTTGGGATTCTCCTTGCTCATTTCATTTTCAGAAAGAAGGATGTGGCATGATATTTTCCGTGGATTAATAGCTGAGTTCACGATTCTTGAATTTAAGAGTCCAAGTGGTACTCTTGGAAAAGTTTCTTGCATCAAGTCTAAATGGAAAGTAAAGATTTTTTTAAGTGACTGTTTTGGAAGAGTTCTTGTGGGAATTTGGGGTCCTAGACCTCTCACAAACTATTTAAACTTTGTTTTGGGTCATATTGGACGTCAAAGTTGACACAGAATACCCCTGTGCACTAGCAAATTTATGCAGATGCTGCCAAACTAGCTCAAGAATCTGAAACTAACCTTTAGTGGGGGGTTGAAGCATTATTTAGGGAAAGAGATGTATAAATGACGAAAAGGGGGGAGCTTGGGGATTTCCAATGAGGGAAGAACCTCTTGGAACATGGAAAACAGGGGATAAAATGTGTGAAAAGTCCAACAAAGTGGGTAAAAGTGAAGCAGATATGTTGAGATTTGAGATTAATAGATTTTTGAAGGTAAAAAATTAGAATTCCAGAGGCTTGGAAGCAGGTTGCTTTGGAGGATAATGCATTCTTTGGGGAAAAAAACAAAAAGAGTGTGGAAAGATATTGAAAAATTGGTTTTCAATGCTGTTTTTGAAAACAAAACCTGCTTTTTTGGAGGGTATAATGTGTATTATTTGTGTAATCTGTCCCATTGTTTTTGGGTGGGGCATTTGAAAAAGGTATGAAAAAAATGGGTGAGGGAGTTCAGCAGGTTTTGTTTATGTTTCATTTTAATTCAAAATTCGCCCAGGTCACCCTTTATGTGGCTTTACAAAGGCCCTTATTTACTATACCCAACTGTTCGAGAATGAAATATTAAAATAATCAAGAAAACAACAATAATAATTTGAAAAAATAGAATGCTGATGCAAAAATGTCATATGAGTCAAAATTCATTGCAACATTCCAAAGAAAGGTCATAAATAATCATCTAATGGTCAAAATAAGTCAATGAAGGAAAAAATAAAGATTTGACAAGTTTGAAGAGGCTCTGTGTATTTTATGAAAATATGTTCAAAAATGATTTTACAAGATAAAACTATCATTAAGAGCTATCCAAATATAACCAAATTCTCAAGCTTTTGAGCCAACCATCAAGAATAGAGAAAAAGAGCTCTTCGTGATAATATAAGACTTGAATCAATAAGATATATATTATATGGAAGATGTATGGAGTTTATTGATGTTCAAATAACATGTACTGTAGATAAATGGCTCTTTTCATGTCTTCAATCATCCATTCTGTTATCAAAGATGTTCTCAGATGTTGTTTAATACTCAAAAATGAAATAAATACTCAGTAATAACCAAGCTTTAATGTCACAACAATCAAGTCTTAATTAAAATTGAAGTTACAGGTTTTATTGTTTGGAAGATTTATGCACCAGGGGAAATGGAGCTTTGTGCTTCTTGAGAAATTGGGGGATGGTTGATTTAAAGAAGGAGAAGCATTTAAAAAAAGAAGCATGAGGAAAGGGAAACTAAATGTTCCCAAAGACCAAAAGAATCTCTCTTTGGCCAAATAAAATGTCCTTCTCAGCTTTTTGGATGCAAATAATAGGATGAATATGATACCTCAGGAAATATCCATGAACACAGGATTATCTATCAGTAATTACACATAAATATAACTATTTGAACACTCAAATACAATCTGACAAATAGAATGGCTTTAATTCATCTGTGTAACAAAGAAAAAATTTGCATGGACTTCTGAGTATTTGATAAAGGAAATCAGATAGACGTTAACTAAAGACTAGTGTAAGGCTTGACTCTGAAACAATCAGTAAAAATTACTAATACTTCACTTGTTGTACTCCAAATTTTCTAGTTGAATGACTGATAAAATTAAAGATAATTATAATAATGGCTTAAAATTGATTATATCACTAAGGAATAATGATATAATATAAATTAATTATAGAAGGGTATGCTAAATTAAATATATTAATATACTTATGGCAACTCAATGTTACAAAAAACTAATACATGCATAGAAAATTGATATTTAATAATAAATAAAAACATAATAACAGTAATATTACTAATATTAAGTTTATATATTGATATAACTACTATTCATATTAATATAAGAATTATTAAGAATAATAACCAAGAGAAAAATATTATAATAAGAAAAAGTAACCTAATTTTGAAACTTAAATTTGTATGTCAAATAAAAAAATAGAGAAAATTACAAATTTCATTATTTTTAAGTGAATTTAGTTATTTTAAGAGAATTTTACAAATGAAAATGAAAAATTGATGTAATCATATATAGAATTTTAATTACTATCAGATACAGCCTTGGTATTTCATGATATAAGAGTGTCATATTAAAGAATAAAAAAATTTACCTTTTCATTGCATTTTTATTGTTTGAGGGGGAAATAAAGGAATAAGGGGTACTTTTATAGTACAGATCCTTCCTTCTAGTGACCACATACCCTCTATTAGAAGTGTAATAATGTTATCCATTGGAATTGATCAATATCTTCAGGCTTGGTGATGATTATATTATTATTCAACTTTTCTTTCTCATTATTATGCTATTTTTTTAGGGTTATCTCCATAGCTTAAATTTGCTGACATCATAATCATTGCAAATGATTTAATTTTCTTTATTATAGTAGCTTTCATCATAAAATACTAACATCCACCCGTTTTATCTCTTATTCAACTGTTGAACTTGAAATAAGATTAGGGTTATTGATCATGAATGATCATTTTTGAGCCTTAACTTTGATCATTAATAACTTTCAGCTTTTTCACAATGAAGAAATTCTGAGAAGTAATTGTTATATTTCTGAATTTCCTCACAAAGCTTCCAATAGGATTTCAGTAGATCGTCAAAACCTTACCTTTGATGATATTTCTTGTGGCTCATCTTTTATGTTGAGACTTACTATTTTGGACTTCAAACCATGATTTTATAGGGCTGTGCCTTGGTTATCACGATTGAAATTACATGATTATTAATTTATGCTTTATTATAATCTGGATATCTATTTTCTTAATTAAGTTTGGAGTGGTCAAAAGCTATTGCTATTTAGCCCAATATCCTCTTATAAGTCTCAGCTTTTTTTATAACTTTGCTAAGGAAGTGTATACATTTAGGCTTAAATATTTTTCATGGTAACTTTATTTTTCACAAACACTTTATGATGTGTAATTCAAAAGTTATGATCTAAAAACCATGGATATATGCATTGATCATAAAAGTGCATATATTCAGCTTATGTCAGTAAGTGTTGAATTTAAAGGTATGATAGAAAATATTAATATCTATGGTTTCTGATTATTAATCAAATGGTGTAATTTTTTTGAAATTTATCTTCATTGGTTTCTGAGGTAATCAAGAATTTATGATTTTTGTGGAATTCCTTTTTTTAAAATTGTAATTTCAATACTCATTATAAAATAAGTTTTGTAAATTTGTTCTGAGACATTTTTGGATATGTGGTAATATATTGAAGGCTCACACCCAGAATATAATATTTATCAATAGAAATAGGTACAAATGAAACTGATAGAGAGTATGAAGGGAAAGAGCCAGAAGAAGTCAAACTGGAGGTAGAAAATTGTGAAAAAATAGAAAAAATTGTAGAGCAACTGAAAATATGAGAAGCATTCAGAAATGGCCATAGAGGACCAAGAGAAATTGATAGCACTTTAGTTAAGTGAAATTGATGAAATATATGAAGGAAAAATTTGTAAAATATGTCTAGGCATCTTTTGATACTATTATTATTAGTAACAGTACTATGATTGTTCTTATGAGAGATAATAAATAAACTTATTATAGGCACAAATAAGCATTCAATCGCTTAATTATTTTTTCTAATTTCTATGAACTACCAGTGATTATAGCAATGAGAAGTAGCTGTCTACTAGAATCAATTGCAATAAGAACCATTAATTGATCTTTTTATCAATATAATATAACATTTTTTCAATTGCTGATTATATGTTTTAAGATTGATTATTATAGATTCTTTGATAAAATTACAAAAAGTAGAGAGAAATTCTAATCATTGAATAAATTAATCAATAATGACCAAAAAATACCTTGTAAAGATTTGGTAGAGTCATTTTATGTATTCTTTGTGGATTTAAAGAGTAAAAAGTTGATTGAAAGGAGTAATCCAGAAATTGAAAGCTATATGATATTGAAAATCATAATATTTGTTGATTTTCCATCCTTTGGATTTATTCGGAAAGATGAAAGATATTTTATAAATGATTATTTAAAGAAGAATTACTTCTGGTATCATTGATTCAATTATTCAACTTAATGAAAAAATATTTCTGGAAAAAAAGCAATAGGAGCCTTTTTTAAGTAAACAACCACTCATAAAGGTGTTCCATAGAGAAATCTGAAATTACAAGGAGTGATAAAGCAGATAAATGAATTAATTTGTTGATTAAATTGCTTGTAGTCAGGTAACATTATTATATTTCCTTGCTAAAGTCATTTTGTGTGGCCACCAAGTGCTTTATGGTTGGGAAATAAAAGGGTTACTACTGTGAATATACTTTCACTTCAAAAGAATCCTTATTTTTTCAGAATTAAAGCTTTGTTTGAAATCTCATCAGATGTGGTATTTTATGTGAATTGTTGAAGATTTATTGTTTCACATGAAATCATCCAACATGACATTAAGTAAAACCATTAATTTAAATTATTAAGTCGTGCCTATTTTTAGCTTTAGGGTTGATTTGCTATTTTTTAAGCTTTAGAGTAGGTTTTAGAATCATTCATCAATAATTATGTTTCAAATACATTTTTCCTGTTTAACCACATTTTATACTTGGTATAGGTAGGTAGCATGATAACGGTTGGTTTCTGTGAGGAAATCTCAAAGGTAATAGTCCCCAAAGGGTTTTAATTCTTCTTTTTGGAATTATCTGGGGAAAAATAATGAAGAATGGACATGTCTACAGGGGTCAAAGTTGCTCATTACCTCCTTGTCAGCTAAAAAGCCTGTTATTTGTCATTATTGTGAGCCTTGAGGTATATTTTACATAAAAAAATAAGCCACAATAAGCCTAAAATCAATTTTTAAACTATACAAAACCAATAAGGAGTTCATATATCCAAAATTAATTATTTTTAATTTAAGAAAAAATTACCAATGTTTTTCTGAGTAAGTGAATCTATAGATTTAAGGCCAGATTTGAATTCTACACATAAATGCACCAAGGGTGGCTCACTAGAGTGAATAAGCTTAAATTGAATCTATGAGGTGTTATTATGAAAAATACTCAATACCACATCATAATTAGCACAAGAGAAGTGTGAGAATTTTCTTTTTATCAATTTTATGTCAAAATAATGGGTATGTGAGAAATCCCATATTTCTTATACACTAAGATTAATGTTTTCTATGTCTGTGGCACTTAAAAGTAGAGTATTCCTACAGACTGATTTGGTATACCCATAGTGGATATCAGCCTATAAGCTTGAATTACTATTATGACATGAAAATAACTAAGGGCGACAAAGGACATCAAAGGGAGCCAGGGTACCCAGCTTCTATAGCCTCTGAGGCATGGATGGCTCTAAATCTGGGATCCATGGCCCATAATAGCCCAATTAGTATACTGGTACCTTTTTGGGAACTTAGCCCCAAAGCTAAAGTCCAGTTGAATTATCAGAAAATTGCAAATAGTCTGCTATTTTGATGTGACAAGGAGGTAAAAAGCAACTCTTACTCCTGTAAACATGTCAATTCTTAATTTTTTTCCATGGATAGAGCTTGAAGGAGTAATTAAAGCATGTTTTGGACTATTATCCATTCATTTACCTCATGGAAACCAGCTATACTGTGCTATTTGCAATTCTAAATGGAAATAAGGTAGAAACTACAAAAATTCATCAAAAAGACAATTCTTAATGAATCTTCCTCAATATTTCAGAAACAATGGGAAATGGTATGATCCATGTAAAAACCCAAGATAGTTATTACTTCTTAATTCAAATCAAATGTCTCACTTACAGTCCATTTTTGATTATTTGACATGAAACACTAAATCTTCAAAAATTTGCAGAATATATAACCTGTGATAAAATTTCCAATAGAATTGATAAATTTTAGAAAGTAATTATTATTTTGAAATAAAACAAGATTTAAAGTTGTTACTCCCTTTATTATTAACCATAAATGGGTTGATAGTCATGTAGAAGACTTAATTAAGTAAATATGATATTATTACATGAAAATAGATGATGCAATCACAAATTCAAACAGGATTATTAGTTTTTTTGTTTGCTCCAAGGAACGCCTCTGTGAGCTTTTATTGGCTTAAAAGAGGCCTCCTCTTGCTGTTTCTTCCAAATTCTCTTATTATCCAATTATATCTCTAGTACCAACAATTAAGTATTACTTAAAACATTTTTTAAGTGTTTTAATCATTTCAGATTAAATCAGAAACATGTTAAGTCATAGATATACACTATTAACAATAGTATTTAACTGTTATATTGTTGTATTACTGCTATAATTCCATTTTGATCTTTTAAATTCACAATTAATCCATTGAAATCACTCTCCCACTTCTTTACAAGGTATTATTGCAGTATTAGTGAGTGTTTCTATTGAATTCTGATTTTTTTCTCTATTAGAGGTCTTCTCCCAGAATTGACTCCATGATTTTTTTGAAAAGGATAATTCTATATTAAAACAATCTTTTTCTTTGAATAAAGAAGTTTTATTATTACTTAATTCTTGTAATTGACTCTTTTTGACGATTGCTGCTGTCAGGGTGAGTCTATGATAAAGAGGTAATTAGGCTATTTTTAACTTTAACTATGACTTTGACATGGATAAAAAGTATTGATAATGTTTTAGCTAAAGATAAAAGGGCTTTACTAATGAGAATTAGTGGTGATGAGCACTATTGAAAGCCCTGGGTGCAGCTTTACCTGTTGGGTTACAATAATAAAGACTACAATACCAATATTTATAGTATAACCTTATTATTTTCCAAGAACATAATTGTTTTTGGCAGTTTTACTATGTAGGCATTCAAGATCAGGATGGTGATTACTTTTCTGGAAGTGAAAAGGCATCCTTTTACCCTGAAATAGGGTTAAAAGGCTGCTAGACCTTTTCATGTAGAGGCAGTGAAGATTTTTCACTCTCAAGGACAGGCTTGGGGTTTTTCAAAAGGCCTTTATAGCCTGTATCGGGCTCACATGTTGTTTATAAGCCACATCTGGGCAGTTTTCACCAATACAGGGTGAAAATTTCAATCTGGGGACCACACAGCCTGATTCTGACATGTATAATGCATAGAATGCTGTACAGAACCTGTATGGGACCCCAGTATTGAATGAAATATGAGGTGTTCAAGTAAAAACAAGCTTCTTTGTATGTTTGAAACCTCATAATCAAGGTTATGGGATCTTATTGCATGGTAAGGTGTATTGGCCAAACTGTGGAATTTTGACCTTAAAACAGCCATAACTTTGTCAGTGTTTGAGATATCAACCTCAAAATTGTTTTGGTGTGTAGCCCTGTATGTGCCCTACACAATGGTTCCTCATTTGATATTGTTATCATTAAATATGGCAAAGGTATCCCATGTACAAGATTTTTGTACATGTGTGTGTTTTAGGCAAAAAGCTGTATTGGGCTTGGTTGTCTTATAAATTTTGTTCTATATGAGATATGGGGAAATTAATGGCACAATCAGATATCCCTGATTGTTCCCTTTCCAAAAAGACCCCACTTTAGGTATCTCACACTAAAACTGTAGAGGTTAGTTGAGAGGTGAATATTTTATTCACCCTTAGTTGGCCTGAATTTGGCCATAACTTCTGTAATACTGGTGCTAGCTCAGTTTGTCTGGTACCATTGGATAGCCCTGACTTAAAGATTCATTTTGAATACCCATTTGATGGGGTTAAGCCTCTTACTCTGTCTTTCAGACAAGAGGTGAAAATCAAGGTTTATGCTCAGCAACAACTTTGAGCAGGAATAACTTTGTTATTCTTTGTCCTATGGTGTTGGGAATCTATATTCCAAAAGGGATGAGTTTCCTATTTCTTTTGATACATTTTGAAATAATTTGGCTCAGCTCCATGTTTTGGTGGTATCTTGGCTATACCATTGATTTATGGTATTTGGCTGTCATGCTTGTGCTCTGGTTTTGAGTCACAGGATGACAGCTGCTTACCGTTATATTCACTCTTAGTTTATAGCAAGTAAAAAAAATAATTAATTAATTAAGTATCCAATTGTGGCTATGATAGATTTATTTATAATATTACATAAGAAAAGTCATAGTACTGTTGATTAATAGTAATATCACAACACTTTCACAGACACATCCCACAAATTCTCTCATGATTGGATGGGATTGTAGCTTGGTAAAAAAGCTACTGAAGGGTTTAGATAGACCAATATTTCTAGGATGATCAATAAAACCAATTTTTGGAACGATTTAATGCTTCACAGGCCTTGGAAGCTTGGTAACCTGGCTCTTTTTGATGTATTTCATGCCCCTTAGCTATTTTCACATCCAATTAGTAAGTCAGGATTAAATACTGGTATTAACCATGGGTATACCAAAGGTCTCTGAAAGAAGAAATTAATATTAAATTCCATGAACATGCATGAACCTATTTTTTAGTGTAAATTTAACATGGCATTTCCCAAAATCTGTTCTTTGCCTTAAAACACAAAAACAAACATTTTAATCATTTTTCTTGTGTTATTGATGAGTAGGTGACAAAGTATTTTCCACATTACCAACTTGCACAATTAATTTAAGCATTTTTCTCTATGGAGTAAGCCTAGGTTACTTTTTTTGTGGAATTTAAATATTGCCTTTGTTATATTGACTTACTTACCCACAAAAAAGGTTATTTACATAATTTTATGGAGAAATATCAAATTATGGATGTAAACATGACCTATGGGTTATATATATTCCAGAACATATTTCTATGTGGATTGTTGCCTTGTGGGCATTCAAAATATATCTCAACACTCACATCCCCTCCAACCAAAAAAAAAGTGTACCATCATTTTATCAGGGATTCTTTTTTGGAAAGGTAAAATAAACCAAAGGGGGCTATTTTAAAATTTCCAGCCTCTTTATTTTACTCCAATCAAGTAATTAAAACACATTTTTAGGCAAATTATGTTTTGTGGTATTCTTTCATGTGTCAATCTCCTCAAATGTTTAACTGAGCTGGTAATGTCTCATTCCACTGGCCATTTATCGTAATGTAGTGGGTTCCATTATGTGAATAGATATAATCTCAGTTTTTTGTGCCAAGTCTAATTCCTTTTGTGCTTGTATTTCTTGTTCTGTTTTCATTCTGTTCTGATTTTGGTTCAGTTACAGGCATGAGGTTGTTTAAAGGAGGATATTATTTCAGCTGGTTTATAAGGTTTAATAAGGCTCACTGGGAATTTGGGGTTTGTTTTTTCAGACTTGCCACTAAACTCCAGTTTAACTGCATTGGTTATGTGTAAGGTAAAATAACAAAACATCCTACACAAAAAGAGTAAGCTTTCCTTTTTACTTTAATATTATCAAAATTTAAGTTTGAAACTGGAACTAATTTTCATACTTTGAGGTTTGTTACTTTATGAATCTTTTTCGAATTATGGATAGAATATTCAAAACCATAGTCAATTATTAATTTTTCATGATGTTTTACTTTATCATGCAGAAAATTTAACCTGTAATCTGTTGGATGAGTTTAAACCAATTACTTTATCAATGTGTCCTTTGGGAATATTGGATTCCTCCTTTTTCTAACATAAAAAGAGTAACATATCAAAGAATGAACAGATGTTGGGTATTTCAGCTACAATTCAGTTATTGAGGAGTCCAATTCATGAGTAAAGACATCTTAATCTTGGAATTCTAAAAAAGAGGCACAGAATCCCCTTATCCTTTCCTCTAAAGCTTGGATCATTGTCTTTGTTAGTACCTCAGTTTCATGGTAATATCTTGTAGAAAGTGGAAATTTAGTAGCAAAAAATACAAGAAAATTGGTTCAAAGGGCAGATGTCAACTTGAGGGCTCTCTCACTTATGATATTATTGATTAGCCCTGTATGAGAAATAACTCTATTCCACAGAAGGGGAGCTGTATCCATAGAAGTTTCAGCTTTACACGATGGACAGTGTAAGGTTTGAATATGAAACAATAAGTAAAAATTACTAATATTTTGCTTATTGTACTATGAATGTCCTTATAAATGAAATAAAATTAACTATAATAATAAAGAATTATTAGAATTATGGCGTAAAATAATTATATTATTAAATAAATATAATAATATAATTTATATTATAAAAAAATGATATAATAAATAAATATATTAATATAAGATAATTGATATATTTGAAAGCACTTTATTATTGTTACCAAAAAATAATAAAGGCGTAAAAAATTGTTTTTTATTAATAAAAAACAATTAATAACAATAATATTACTAATATTAAAGTTATAAATCAACATAAATACTATTTATATTAATTATAGAATTATTAAAGTAATAATAGAGAAAATTATTATAATAAGAGTAATAACCTACTTTTAATGCTTAATATAATAATTTTGGATAATTTTACGCCTAGAAATGTAAATAAAACTTATTTAAATTGTAATTACAATAAAATTCAAGAGAAATCACAAATTTTCTTGATTTTACATGGAATTGAGGTTTTTTAAGAGAAATTTAAACAAAACAATTCAATAATTGCAATAATCACGTCAAAGATGAAGATGATTATAAGCTTACCTTTTGTCTTTGATAATATAAAAAATAAAGAATTTACCTTTTTATTTAGTGATTTACTGTTTTGTAAGCGTCTGAGGGGGAAATAGAGTAAAAAGAGCTCTATTTATATTAAATTCCTTCCTCCTAGAGTCCAAAAGGCTTCTAGTAGACGTGCACTGATACTATCCACTGGAATTGATCAATAGTTTAAGGTTTGGTGATGATTACATCATGATCAAACCATCTTATCTCATTATTACGCCATTATTTAGAGTTATCACTATAAATCTAAGTTTGATGACGTCAAGGCTTGGCAGAACCCTGAAATTTGCAGATTTTATTATTTTTAATCATAAAATCACAGTATTCACCAAGTGTATCACTCATATGACTGTTAAACTTAGTTTAAAGTTACAGTGAGTGATCATAAATGATCAAATTAAGCTCAGACTTTGATCCTTAATAACCTTTAAGTTTTACACGCTACAGAAATTCAGAGAGTGAATTCTAGTAGCTTGGCATAACTGTATTATGATTCCAAGAGCATTTCATTACATCATCAAAACTCCATTTTTGATGATTTTTCTTGTAACTCCTCTTTTCTGTTGAAATCAAATATTTTAAACTTCAAAAAATGATTTCAAGGGGTTATGTCTTGAATATTATAATACGAAATACATCATTCTTCACAAATGAGCTAGTAGAATCCAACTGTCTACTTTTTTTTAAGTTTGTACCACTTTCACAACAAAGTGGTCAACGGCTCTATTGATTTTAATAAATAATCCCTTACAGGTTTTAACTTTGTTTATAACTTGTGAGATAAATTTCATTTCTGTATTGCTACAGGAATTGCATTATGACTTTATTTTTGGTTCATCACTCTATCATGCATATTTCAAAAGATATTAGCTAAAATCCTTCAATATATGCATTGACCAAAAAAGTGCATATATTAAGCTTAACTCCTTAAGTATTGACTTTGGAGATTAGCTTCTTAATTGTTTTATGTGTGGATGTTTATGGAGGATCCAATGGTACCATTTATTTCACATGTTGTTTCATTGTTATTTGAAATAATTAAGGATTCATGTTTTTTATAAGGTATTATTACTTATAACTCATTAAATATTGACTTTACAGATATGCCACAAAAGTGGTATATGTGTGTTTTACCATGTGGAATCCAATGGTATAATTTATTTAACATTTTTATTCATTGGCTTTTAAGTTAAACCAAGTTTTATACATATTTATGGAAAATTTGTAGTTTTAAGATAATTATTTTTAATGTATAATTATTTTGAATATTTCTTGTTATTAGTGTACACCAATTATGGTTAAAACCATAAGAATCTTTGAGTTCTAGTCCATAAGCACAGAATCTTCTGATCATGTCCTCCAAGGTTTGTATCATTCTTTCTGCTAAACCATCAGTTTGAGGATGGTAAGCTGTTGAGAATGATAACTTTGTCCCAAACAAGTTATGGAGATTTGTCCATACTGCTGAAGTGAATTTTGGGTCTCTGTCACTTATAATATTCTGGAATAAGCCTGTATGGATGATGACTTTATTCCATATGATTATGGCTGTGTCCATGGCTGTGTCATCTTTGTGACATGGTAGGAACATGGGAGTTTTTCTATACCTGTCAACTAATACTAGGCATGAATTATAGCTTCTTTCTCCTCCTGGAGGTGATGCTGTTACCCAATCCATATGAACTATTTACCAAGGGGATTTTGGTTCTTGGATTTAAATCATCATTCCAAATTTCTTATCTGTGGCTCTGTTGGGTTTTTGACATCTGTCACAGGTTTGGCAGTATTCTGCAACATCTTTCTTCCAATTTGGCCACCAAGAGCAGGTTTTTACCCTTTCTAGTGTTCTGTCTTCTGAAAGATGTCCAGCTGAAACACTATCATGACACCCATGTAAAATAGTGTTTATCAGGGTTCTTTCTGTTAAGGCCATAACACATGTATGTTTTGTTCTATGGTAAAGGATTCTATCGAGGAGGTGGAATCTTCCTTCATCATATGCCTTTTTCTATGTCTCATCTCATTTTGATGAAAGTGATGGATCTTTGCAGTCTTTCATTAGGAGCTGGCTTAAGATATGGCAATTCTTGTCTATTTTATAGCTTTCTTTAACTTGGCTAACGAATTCTGTGCCAATGTCTGTAACACATATTCCTTCTATATGGTGCTCTTCCTGTGGTACCCATGCTGGATTGTCAGGGGTATTTGCTAGAGCCCATCTGCTAAGACCATCTACATTTTTATGAATATTGCCAGATTTATGAACAATAGTCATATTTCCTCTGTATTCTTGGATAGCAATTCGCCATCTCAGCATATGTCTATTTGGAGTTTTCATATTTAATAGAGATTTTACAGCATTACAGTCTGTAATCACATCAAATACTGTTACATCCAAGTAATAATGTAAGTTTTCTAAAGCCCACACTAAGCAAAGGCATTCCATTTGGCTTGCTCCATATATTGCTTCCATTGGCTTTATTTGCCTTGAAATAAAACAAATAGATCCTTCCACTTGTTTATCATTGATAATTTGTGTCTGGTGTAGTGCAGCACCTAGTCCTTCTCCACAAGCATCAATGTAAAGTTTGAAGGGTAGTTTCCAATCTGGCATTAGAAGAAATGGGGAATTTGTTAAGGAATTTTTCAATTCTTCATATGCTTTGACTCTTTCTCCTGTCATTACATAGACTGTTTGTTGGTCACATAGCTTATACAAGGATTTAGAAGTTTTTGCAAATTCCTTTATATGCTGTCTATAGTAACCAGCTAATACTAGAAATGATTGCATTTCTTTTTTGGTTTGAGGCCTTGGCTTAAGTAGTACTGCTGCTACTTTATTCTTGTCTATGCCTAGACTAAGTCCAGATACAACATGTCCTAGTGCTTTTAGTTCACTGTATGCAAAATGACACTTTTTCAAGGAAATTTTCATGTTCACTTGGACTATTTTTTGTAGTACCCTTTCTAGTCTTGCAAGGTGATTTTCCAGAGTTTCTGAGCAAACTATGATATCATCAATATAGATAATTAACCAGCCTTCTGATAATTCTTGAGGAAATATGGTGTTCATCATCCTTTGATAATGGGAAGGTGCATTTTTTATGCCAAAAGGCATTCTTAAGTATTCAAAAATCCCACAGTGAACTATTATCCTCAGTAGTTTCTTGGAATTGTCTGTTAAGACATTTTGATGAAAGCCCTTTAAGGCATCCATGGCTGTAATGTACTTTGCTTGTGACAATTGTGACAATTGTGTCAATGTCTCATGGATTCTGGGTATTGGATATCTGTCTGGAATGGTATAGGTGTTCAGGGCTTTGAGGTATCCTACCATTCTTGATTTTCCATTATTCCCAGCTATAATGACAGGTGTAGTGACCTGTACCTGTTCATTATGTCCTACTTTTCTTAATACTCCAAGGTCCATTAATTCTTTAATGTGTGCCTCCAAGTCTTATCTAGCCTTTGGACTAGCTGGGTAAGCAGGTCTCCTTAGTGAGGGTGGGTAAGGCTTCTCCACACTAAGAATTCTGTCCACCTCATGCCCAATTATGGCACCTAGTGGCTCCTTGTCAGTTGCAAAGGCATTTTTGTACTTAAATAAGAGGTAAATCAATTTTTCTTTCATTTTTTCTGTTAATTCTTGATTGAATTCTGCCTCTTTGAGTTGTTCAGATATGAAAAGGTCCTTTTCTGGGCTTTTCTCTTCATTCTTAATAACTGTGATTTGGTTTTTGTTATTTAAGAGGCCAAATCTTTGTCTTTTGTTATCTCCTATGGTAAAATATCTGTCTTTTTGGTTAGATATATCTATACTATAAATTGATAAGTAGTCATTTCCAAGTATGAAGTGATTACTAGTACAGTTGTTCATTAATACAAACTCTACTTTAACTCTGACACATTGTGAGGGGTGAGGAAAAATTAGTGTTAAATCAATTATTCCAAGGGGCTTCATGCTCTCACTTGCACTACTAAATTTGAAACCTTGTATTGGCATAAGTGTTTCTTGCCAGTCTGGGACAATGGTTTTTAAATAACCTATACCAACACAGGTGCAGTATGCTCCTTTGTCCAAGCTCACTTTTCCTTGGTTTTCAACCATAACAATACTTATACTTGATTTTCCAGCTGTATATTCCATTCCTCTTGCAGGTTTGGTTCTATACATTTTGGCATCTTGTATATTTGTCAGGTTTGTGTTAGATGTTCCAACTTGTGGTAAGTTTGAGTTAACATCTAGTACTTCATAAATTATATCAATATTATTAATTTGTGCATTAATTATATTAATTTCATCACTTTCAGAGCTTTCTGACTCTTCTCTTTCTTTTTCAGAGTCAGATTCTTCCTCTTTGTCATTGTGGTTTTCTGTTTCCACAATTTCATTAACATTTTCCTTTTTGATGCAGTTATTGGCTAAGTGTCCAATACCTCCACCTTTATGGAATTTTCTTTGCTCATTATTGTTGGATGCATTGGGCTTGAAAGCTTCTTTTGGTTTATTTTTTTGATAAGGGGCTTGTTTGGAATTTTAATGTCCAATTTCTTCCAAGTTCTGCCAATTTTTGTTCTTGTCAATATGTCCTCTAGTGCATTGATATACTCTTCTGTGGAGCATGGTTCTATACACCTGCTTCTCAGGGAATGTTCTAGCTCTCCTCCCCATTTCTTAAGTATTTTCATGTGCACCATCTTTTATGACATTTCTGGGTACAATGCATTGAGTATTTCAACTTGTTATAAGAACCAAGTTAAAGCTTTTTCTTTGTCTGGGTCAAAGAAAGAATTTTCAAATGCATTTTCTATTTTGTACCTCCAGGCATAATTAGCCCACTTGGTGATTATTTCTTGTTTCCACCAAGACCAGGTATTTTTTCCATTTGTTTGTCTTATGCCATAATACCAACTTTTTGCAGATTTTTCAAACAGTGAATGTAATCTTGGAGTAATTAATTCATCTGGTATGGCATAATCGTCTTGTAGCATGTCAATTGTCTTGATAAATGACATGTGGTCATATTCACCTTCTCCTGTGAATGTTGGCCATTCTTTTAATTGAGGTGCTTCCTTCATTAAGACTTGGTTATTATCTTGGTGACTTAAGTCTGTTATGAATGGATTTGTTAATTCCTCTTTTGGTTTAACAGGGCTTCTTATGTGAGAAAATGGGGTTGATAACTTTGGCATATTTGAGTTAGCCTCATTAATTTTATCTATTTTTTCAACAATAAGCCTTATTTCACTTTGAATGTCATCTTTCAGATGCATTATTGCTTCATCACTCTTTTCCAAATGGTTCAAAAGTACTTTTTGGTGTGATGAAGTCTTTTCTTCAAATTTTTCTACAGAAATGCTTAATTTGTTTAATTTTTCTGTAAGAGTATCAATACTCACGTCATAATTGATTGTCAAAAGTTTTTTTTTTGATATCACTTATGTATTTGTACAACTCTTGTTGTCCTTGTATTAATTTCTGAGTATTATCAATTAATACTTTTGGTTTATTATTTTCAATCATAAATTTTATGTTATCAATTTCTTTTTTATTTTGTACAACAAGTTTTGTTAAAGATGATAAGCTATTATTTATTTGTTGGAAATATAATAAACTATTTTTAATGTCTTTAAGAGGTAAAATACTATTTTTAAGCTCTGTTAAAGTATTTACAACATCATGAGAAAAGTTTATTTCTTTGGGAAATGGGGTTGTCTCATTCTTTGCTCCTCTTTGTCTTTGAATTCCATCAAGGTTCTGGCCATGTTGAAGACATTGTCCATGGCATCTTTTTGGACTTTTGTGATCCTGTAGCTTGGGGAATATCGTTTCGTCCAATTCTTTTTCTTGTTCTTCCTCCCTTCTTGGGGAGGTTGGTTGACTTGAGGCTTGCTGGTAGAAGCTACTGGGGCTTCTTCCTTGCTTTCCTCTTTCTTTTTGGCATGGTACTCCTTGATTTTCTTGATTTGAGGCTTGGATGATAGGGGATTCCATCCATTGGAGTATTTCACTATTTCCTCCTCTTGAGGATATGCCAGGAGTTCATCACTCCTTGGTGTACTTGGGGCAACATTTCCCAATCTTTGTCCTTGTACGCCGTGTAGTACTGTTTGTACTGGCTCATGTAAATGTCTATCTGAGCCCTCTGAATGTGGTTTGTACCTGTTTGAGTTACTCATACTTAGTTCTAATTCTGGTTCAGATATCATGGGCATTTCTGGGACTTGCCTTTGGGATAAGGCACTTCCTTGTGTGGATTCTGTTCCACTGGGGATATTGCCCTTCCTTTTCCCTTTTGAGGAATCAATTCTACCTCTGAATCCAGCTCCATCTGATTGGATGTACTATTGGGATCCTCTTCTGGTAGTCATGATTGAAGAAAGATAAGAAAATAAGAGTATTTCAGAACAGGAATTCTTCTTATGGCAATTTATGAATGAGGTACTCACCTTCAGATTCCTGAATGGTGGGTCCTGGAAAGTCTAATTTCTTAGCTTTCTTTTTCTCAGTGACAATTGGCGTTGGAGAACTTGGGCAAGTTTCTTCCACCAATCTTTCAACAGTGTCTTGGTTTTCCTCTGTTGGATTGTCTTCAAATACTAAAAAAGACAAATGAATATAAGTCTTTTATATAAGAAGTGTTATTTTTGGTAAGATATGGCAATTTTCCATGTAAAAATTGCTTTTATATCTTTAAAAAGTGAAAATAATAAAAGAAATGAAATTAAAATGGATGAAATAACTTTTTTATTGGTTTTTAGTATTTTTATTATTTTTTATGTTTTTATTTTTAAGGAATAAAATAAAAATGAATATGATTCTTTTTAAACTTAAATTATAATATAAAATTATTTTTAATTTCTAAGATATCTTTTTTAATCACTAGAGTCACTCAAAGAAAGTTTTTGCAAGTCTAAGGATGTGAAAAAACCATGTGTAAGACAGTACAATTGCTTTCCAAATGCCTCAATAGAATTTAAAATTAATACAATATAAAATTATTATATAGTTTTATGATTATAACTATAATTTATTATTGGATAAACCCAATTAAAATCTTTTTAAAGGTCTTTTAGAGTAAATATCATGGCCAGGCCCCCAAATGTAAGGTTTGAGTATGAAACAATAAGTAAAAATTACTAATATTTTACTTATTGTACTATGAATGTCCTTATAAATGTAATAAAATAACTATAATAAGAAAGAATTATTATAATTATGGCGTAAAATAACTATATTATTAAATAAATATAATAATATAATTTATATTATAAAAAAATGATATAATAAATAAATATATTAATATAAGATAATTAGTATATTTAAAAGCACTTTATTCTTTTTACCAACAAATAATAAGGGCATAAAAAATTGTTTTTTATTAATAAAAAACGATCAATAACAATAATATTACTAATATTAAAGTTATAAATTAATATAAATACTATTTATATTAATTATAGAATTATTAAAACAATAACAGAGAAAATTATTATACCAAGAGAAATAACCTACTTTTAATGCTTAATATAATAATTTTGGATAGGTTTATGCCTAGAAATGTAAATACAACTTATTTAAATTGTAATTACAATAAAATGTAAGAGAAATCACAAATTTTCTTGATTTTACGTGGAATTCAGGTTTTTTAAGAGAAATTCAAACAAAAAAATTAAATAATTGCAATAATCACGTCAAAGATGAAGATTATTATAAGATTAAATTTGGTATTTAATAATATAGAAATTTTATATATAAAGAATAAATAATTGTAAGCGTCTGAGGGGGAAATAGAGTAAAAAGAGCTCTATTTATATTAAATTCCTTCCTCCTAGAGTCCAACAGGCTTCTAGTAGACGTGCAATGATTATATCCACTGGAATTGATCAATATTTTAAGGTTTGGTGATGATTACATCATGATCAAACCATCTTATCTCATTATTAGGCAATTATTTAGAGTTATCACTATAAATCTAAGTTTGATGACGTCAAGGCTTGTCAGAACCCCAGAATTTGTGGATCTTGTTATTTTCATCATAAACTAACAGTATTCACCAATTATATCACTCATATGACTGTTAAACGTAATTTAAAGTTACAGTGAGTGATCATAAATGATCAAATTAAGCTCAAACTTTGATCCTTAATAACCTTTAAGTTTTAAATGCTACAGCAATTCAGAGAGTGAATTCTAGTAGCTTGGCATAACCTCATTATGCTTCCAAGAGTATTTCACTACATCATCAAAAATATATTCTTGATGAGTTTTCTTGTAACTCATCTTTGCTGTCGCAATTTACTATTTTAAACTTCAAACCATGATTTCAAGGGGTTATACCTTGAATATTATAATACAAAATACATCGCTATTCATGAAGAAACTAGTAGAATCTAACTGTCCACTTTTTTATAAGTTTGTACCACTTTCACAACAAAGTGGTCAACAGCTCTATTGATTTTAATCAATAATGCCTTAGAGGTTTTAACCTTGTTTATGACTTGTGAAATAAAGTTAATTTCTGTGTTCCTACAGTAGTTACGTGATGACTTTATCTTTGGTTCATCACTCTATCATGCATATTTCAAAAGATATTACCTAAAATCCTTGAATATATGCATTGACCAAAAAAGTGCATATATTCAGCTTAACTGCTTAAGTATTGACTTTGGAGATTAGCTGCTTAGTTGGTTTATGTGTGGGCTTCTATTCAGGATCCAATGGTACCATTTATTTCACATTTTGCTTCATTGGTATTTGGAATAATTAAGGATTTATGTTTTTTATAAGGTATTATTACTTATAACTCATTAAATATTGACTTTACAGATATGCCATAAAAGTGGAATATGTGTGTTTTACCATGGGGAATCCGATGGTATAATTTATTTCACATGTTTATTCATTGGCTCTTAAGTTAAACCAAGTTTTATACATATTTATGGCAAATTTGTAGTTTTAAGATAATTATTTTTAATGTATAATTCTTTTAAATATTTCTTGTTACCTTTTTGGGTATGTGGTCATATCTCAAAGGTTCACAGACAGAATATGGAGTTTTTCTGTATCTTTTTAATATGAACAGAGAGGAATTATAGCTTCTATCACCACTTGGAGGTCATTCTGTGATGCAATTCAAGTGAAATAATTCCCAATTCAATTTTGGTTCTTGAATAGGAATCAAAATTCCCAAAACCTGCCCTGTGCTTCCTTTGGCTTTGTAAGTTGTGTCTATGAAACTGATGATAATATTACTATTAATCAACAGTACTATGACTGTTCTTATGAAATATAATAACAAAGTGTTATTATAACCGCAATTAAATAATTAAAGAATTATTTCTTTCACGTGTTAATCACTACTAGTGATTTTAACAGTGAGTAAGTAATTGTCTACAAGAATCAATTACAAGAAGATTTTAATAATAAAACTTCTTTTTATTAAAGTATTAAAATAATTTTAATATATAATTACCTTTAGCAAGAATAATTATAATGGTAATTCTTGAAGAAAACTAATCTTAGAGAAAAAGTTTAAGAATGAAAGATAAATCACTCACTAATATTCCAAAGACCTCATTGAAAGACAAGATAGAGAGATTTGACATAGAATTGTGGATTTAAAGGGAACAAAATGAATTTATAAGAGTATTACAACAATATTTAGTTGGATTCTATGATTTCATGTCTTTCTGATTGATTCTGAAAGAATTAAACCACTTAAGAATAGCTTTAACTAATACTTACTTGTTGGTAACAATGATATAAATGATAATAAGATGATGATGGGTAAAAAACAGCAAGAAGAGGCCTCTTTTAAGTCAACAACAGCTCACAGAGGCGTGACATGGAGCAAACTGAAAAACCAGTGATTGAGAAAATAATAAACCCTTTTGTATTATTGATTGCATCATCTGTTGTCACATAAGATGATCATAATTACTTAATTGATTCTTTTATGTGACTACCAACCCCAATATGGTTAAGAATAAAAGGAGTAACATCTTTAAATATTCTTTTATTCCAAAATAATCATTAATTTCTCGAAGTTATCAATGTTATTGCCAATTTCATCGCAGGTTGTAATTACTGTGACTTTTTGAAGATTCAGTGTTTCATGTAGAATAGTCAAAACTGGACTGTAAGTAAAGCTTTTAATTTTACTAGTAAAACTGTAACCCTTTTTGATTGTACCATAGATAATACAGTTCTCCATTGGTCCTGAAAGTTTCAGAAATATTCATTAATAATTGTATTTTTAATGAATTTTTGAAGTTATTACCTCATTTCTATGTAGAATTGCAAATATCAGTGTTTAACTGATTGCTATGAGGTAAATCAATGGATACAAGTCCAAAAAGGGTTTTAATTACTCTTTTGGCGCTTATCTATGGAAAGTCATTAAGAATTGACATGGTTACAGGGATCTAAGTAGCTTTTTAACTCCTTGGCATGTCAAAATAGCAGGTTATTTGCTATTTTCTTAAGATTTACTGTAGTTGTAACATGGTAACCAAGTTCCCAAAGTGTTTTAGTTTACTAATTTGACCAAGATCAGCCATGGATCCAAGCTTTGGAGCTGTCCATGCCTCTGAGGCCTCAGAAGTTGGGTACCCTGGCTCTCTTTGATGTCTTTTGTCCCCCTTGCCTATTTTTCACATCAAAATAGTAATTTAAGCTTAAAGTGAAATATCCACTATGGGTGTACCAAAATTCCATGTAAGAATACCATGATATTGAGTACTCAAAACATGCATAACACTATTCTTACTGTATATGTAACATGGGATTTCTCACTTTCCCATTATTTTGGCGTGAAATTAAGAAAAACAAAAATTTTCACGGATCTTTTATGTGGTATTGATGATGTGGTATTGAAGTATTTTCCATTTTACCACATCAAAGAGTTAATTTGAGCTTATTCACTCTATGGAGCTACCCTAGGTGAATTTTAGTGTAGAATCCAAATCTGGCCTTAAATCCATGGATTTACTTACTCAATAAAAAGTTATTCATCTTTTCTGAAATCAAAAATGATGAATTTTGGATATATGCATGACTTATGAATTATGCATAATTCAAAATTTCTTTTTAAGATAATTGTGGCCTATTTGGGTATGTAAAATATACCTCAAGGCTCACATTCCCTCCCACCAAAAAATAAAATTGTACTACAATTCTATCAATGATAGAAATAATAAAAATCCCCAAAGGGGGGTCAATGTCCACTATCCAACCTCTTTAAATTACTCAGATCAATTAATTTAAAGCACATTCATAGACATATTCAGGCTTGTGGCCTTCTTTCATGTCTAAATCTTCTCAAGAGTTTATCTGAGTCAGGTATATCTGATTCTGCCACCCATTCATCTTCATGTACTGGATTTCTATATCTGACAAGATATTCTCTCTGATTTTTACCCCTAAGTCTCCTTTCTTTAATGACTTTCTTTATCTTTTTGTCTTCATTCTGTTCTACTGGTGGGACAATTAAAGGAGTTGGGTTCCTTAGAGGAAACAATTCTTTATCAGCTGGTTGATAAGGCTTTATCAAGCTGACTGGAAAAGTGAGGTGTTTATTTTCCAATTCACCACTCAATTCCACTTGAAATGCATTGGTTGCATGTAAGGAAATAATAATAAAAGGTCCTACATAAGAATATTTAAGTTTCTTTGGACCTTTGATACTATTAAAATTGAAGGTTGAAACTAGAACTAAGTCCCCTACTTTGAAGTCTGGTACTCATGACTCTTGTCCCACTTCTGCTTTGCATAATCAAAAGCATCATTCATACTTTGTTTTGCATGATGTTTTACTTTATCAAACATTATCTTGAAGCTGGAAGCTGTAGGATCAATGTCAATCAAGTCTTTCCTCAGTTTGTCTGCTGGGAGTCTTGGATTCCATCCTTTTTCTAACATAGCAGGAGTTTGTCCTGTGGAAGAATGTACTGATGTGTTGTATGCCAATTCTAATGCAGGTATCAGAGTGCACCAGTCATTGGTAAAGCCATCTGAGTCTTTGAATTCTAACCCATAAGTACAAAATCTCCTGATCATGTCTTTTAAAGTTTGAATCATCCTCTCTGCTAGCCCATCTGTCTGGGGGTGATATGCTGTAGAGAATGATAGCTTAGTCCCAAACAATCTATGAAGATTGGTCCAAAGTGCAGATGTGAACTTGGTATCTCTGTCACTTATGATATTCTTAAATAATCCTGTATGAGAAATAACTCTAATCCATAGAAGAAGAGCTGTGTCCATAGCAGTGTCATCTTTATGACATGGTAACAATATGGGAGTCTTGCTATATCTGTCTACAATGACTAAACAAGCATTATAGCTTTTGTCACCACTTGGAGGAAGTGCTGTGACCCAATCCATGTGAACAACTTCCCATGGGGATTTTGGTTCTTGAATATGGATCATAAGTCCAAATTTCTTGCCTGTACTCCTGTTTGCCTTTTGGCATCTGTCACAGGTATGGCAATATTCAATGGTATCTTTTCTCCAAGATGGCCACCATGCACAGTTCTTCACTTTTTCAAGTTCTCTGTCCTCTGACAGGTGTCCAGAGTAGATGTTATCATGGCATTCATGAGGAATTGTATTGATGAGAAATCTTCTGCATAATGTCATTACAGAAGAATGTTTGGTTCTGTGGTAAATAATCCCATCAAACAAGTGAAATCTTCCTTCAGAATAGGAATTTCTCCAAACTTCATCTAGTTCATTGACTAAAGATGTATCTTTGCAGTCTTTATCTAATAAAGAAGTCAAGATATGGCAATTCTTGTCTTGCTTATAAGATTCTCTGACCTCTTCAAAGAATTCAGTCCCAATATCAGTTATCTTAATTCCTTCAATTGGAATCTGTGGTTCAGCTTCCAAAGGTACATAAGCTGGGTTATCAGGAGTGTTGGCTAATGCCCACCTTCTAAGTCCATAAGCATTCTTATGAATATTTCCTGCTTTGTGGACTATAGTCATGTTTCCTCTATATTCTTGAATGGCTATTTGCCATCTCAACATATGTCTGTTGGGAGTTTTCATGTTAAGAAGTGATTTTACTGCATTACAGTCAGTTATCACTTCAAAAACACTGCCATCAAGATAATAGTGTAATTTCTCAAATGCCCATACCAAACATAAGAACTGCATTTGGCTTGTACCATATCTGGCTTCTGTTGGTTTGATTTGTCTAGAGATATAACAAACTGGTCCTTCTGTAGGTTTGTCATCAATAATTTGGACTTGATGTAGGGCTGCCCCCAATCCATCTCCACATGCATCAATGTACAATTTAAAAGGAATATTCCAGTCAGGAATGAGGAGTAAAGGTGCTTCTGTAAGAGCTTTCTTTATCTTCTCATAAGCTTTAATTTTCTCCCGTGTCATCTCAAATACAGTCTGTTGATCACAGATTCTATATAGTGACTTGGCTAGAATTGCAAAGTCTTTCAAGTGTTGCCTATAATAACTGGCAAACCCAATAAAAGACATCATTTCTTTTTTATTCTGGGGTACTGGCTTAAGTAATACTGCTTCTACTTTGTTTTTGTTAATACCCAAGCTTAAGCCAGAATCAACATGTCCTAATGCTTTGAGTTCTTCAAAACCAAAGTTGCATTTCTTAAGTGAAATTTTTATGTTCACTTCTTCAACTTTGTGAAGTACCCTTGCAAGTCTTTCAAGGTGGAAGGACCAAGAATCATAACATATGATAATATCATCAATATAAATGATAAGCCATCCTTCAGACAATTCTGTGGGAAAGATTGTATTCATAATTCTTTGATGATGGGATGGAGAATTTTGAATGCCAAATGGAATTCTAAGATACTCATAAATACCACAGTGAGTGATAGTTCTAAGTACTTTCTTAGCTTTAGGCATCAAAAGATTTTGATAAAAGCCTTTTAATGCATCCATTGATGTTATATAGTTGGCTTTAGACAATTGAGTCAAGGTTTCTTGAATTCTAGGGATTGTATACCTATCTGGAACTGTGTAGGTATTCAATGCTCTGAAATCTCCAACCATTCTTGACTTATCATTATGTCAGGCAATAATAACAGGTGTTGTCACTTCATCTTCTTCATTATGGCCTACTTTCCCCAGTATAACAAGCTGGATTAACTCCTGGATATGTTTTTCCAAGGCTTCTCTAGCTCTGGGACTGGCTGGATAAGCTGGTCTTCTAAGTACCGGAGGATATGGTCTGTCAATATTAAGAGTAATATCAACTTCATGTCCTCTTATAGCTGCTAATGGTTCATTATCAGAGGCAAATGCATTACTGTATGTGTATAACACATCAACAAGTTCATTCCTCATTTTTTGTGATAATGACGGATTAATCTGTGCTTCAACAAGTTGATTAGACACAAATTCAACTTTTTAAGTATCCTTGACAGAAGATACCACAGATATTTGTTTTGGCATATTGGAAAAAGCAAATTTTTGCCTTTTGTTATCCCCAATTGTGAAATATCTGTCTTTATGGTTATTGATGTCAATACCATAAATATTTAAGTAATCATTTACAAAGATGATGTGCTGAGATGTGAAATTATCCATTACCACAATCTCAGTTTTCATCCTTACACTTCCATCTGGGTGTAGAAATACAAGATTAGTGTCTAATATACCCAAGGGGTACATATTGTTACTGGCACTACTAAATTGCAGACCTTCTATTGGTGATAGCTGATTTTTCCATTAAGGAAGTATAATTTGGAGATAATCTTTTCCCACACAAGTGCAAAATGCCCCTGTATCAAAATTTACTTTGGCTTTAATATCACTCATCAAAACTGGTGTGATACAGGATGCTCCAGCAGTGTAACCTTTACCTCTAGCAGGTTTTGTTTTACACATTCTGGCATCTTGGATATTGGTCAGGTTTTAGCAATCCTCACTGTACTGTGGCAAGTGGGTATGGACTTCTGTGACCTCAAAGAAAGCTGTAATGTTTTCAATGGGATAGTCCTCCACTGGTGTATCTTCAGAGACTGCAGAATCTTGATCAGATTCGTCTTTCTCTTCAGTACACTGAATTCCTTCAATGACCTGAACTTCATTGATTTTTGTCTTTTTGGTGCAAGTGTTGGCTAAATGTGAAGTACTTCCACATTTATGACACTTCAAGACAGGTCTTTCTGGTCTTTCATCCTCTCTGGAAATCTTTGGGACCATTTTGGATTCCATAGGGATTCTAGTCCAAGTTTTACCAATTCTTGTTCTGGTAATGATATCTTCCATTGCATTAATGTAGTCCTCTGTTGAACAGGGCTCTACACACCTGCTCTTGATAGCATGTTCCAGTTCTCCTCGACATTTTCTTAATATATTCATGTTAATCATAATGTCAGACATATCTGGGTGTAAAGCAGATAATCTGTCTTTTGGCTTGAAGAACCAAGTAAGTGGTTTATCTTTCTCTGAGTTAAAAATGGCACTTTTAAAAGCATTTTCCATTTTAAACCTCCAAGAATTATTGGCCCATTTGGTAATCACTTCATATTTCCACCAAGACCAATCATGTTTCCCATGATCTACCCTCATCTTGTAATACCATTTCTTTGCAGTTCTGGTAAATAGAGGGTGTAATTTTCCCACTATGATTTCATCAGGTATATGAAAGTCTTCTTGCAACATATCAATAGTCCTGATGAACTCAATATGGTTATATTCTCCTTCACCAGAGAATGTTGGCCATTCTTCCAATTTGGGAATATCTTTAACAGAAACAACATTTTCTACTAAAAGTGGTGTAAAGCTTCCTTTAACAGAAGGTTTTTCTTCAGTCAAAGGTGTAGAATGTCTTGGCATATGTGGTACATAATTCTTATGAATTTGTTCTACATTTGTAATGATTTCATTTTTTAACTTCTGCCTTTCACTGTGACTTTTTGCTAAGTGTGTAGCAAAGTGATTGGTATTCTAAATTATTTCTAAGACATGATCATTCAGAATTCTAAGTTGATCATTCATTTTGAAAATGGAAAGATCTTCCATTTCATCATTCTGAACCTGACATGTACTTTCAATTCTGTTACATGTATTAATAATTGAATCAATTCTGGCATTTTCCACTTGATACCATTCAGTATATCTTTTGTCATTTCTTTTCAATTCACTTATGTCTGGTGTAAGTTTATTTATCTTTGCAGAAAATTTACCAAGGGGTACATCAATAATGGATTGAACAAAATGTATCTGATCAATGATTTCTTTGGAAAAGTTCTGTTCATCCTTTCCTGCTCTTTGGCTGTGAATTCCATCAAAGTCCTGGCTATGTTGAATACACTGTCCGCAGCTGAAGGCTCCAATTTGGGGATCCTGTACCCTTGTGGGTAAGGTCTGTGCCAATTGGCTTTGACTTTGCCCTTTCCTTGACGGTTCTTGGGACCTCTCTGCGTCTTCTGAGGTCCTTTGGGCTTGTCTTTGGACATTTCTGGAGCTGGTTTGGGGCAGGTAGACGCCACTGGAGCCTCTGTCTCCAAATCTGGAGTCATTTCCAGTTCCTTCTTCTGGTCTATGGATAAAAGACTTTGGTTCTTCAACCAATTCTTTATCTTTTTGACCTTGTCTTTGCAAGACAGTGGGCTCCATCCTCCTAAGAGTTCTATGGTCTTCTCCTGACCCAGAAAGCTCTTGATGTGTAAGTAGGAGTTCATGGCCCCCTGCCAAAGGCTTGGGCATATTTCCCACTCCTCTTCTTTGGCTGCTCTGAACCAATTTTTGTATTGGCATTGATATATTTCTATTGCTGCCACTTGAAAATGGTTCAGCCCTGGAAATATTATCATTAATCAGTTCAGGCTCAGAATTCACGTCAAAATCTGTGGATACAGACTTTGGGGAATGGGGGGCAACTCTGGCATCCTCCAAATGTGTGTTTCTTGAGAAAGACTTGGAACTTCTGGATTTGGTCTTGCCTCTTCCTTGTCCAAATCCATCTGGTTGGACTGAATAGTTGCTTTCATTTCTGGTATGCACCATTTTCACATCAATTCAAAGATATAAAGTGAAAATATAAGACAAAATACACACCTTTTGGTGGTAATTTATTCTTTTCTGAGTTCAATAAGGTGACTCTTTTAGCAATTTGCACCTCAATACTGTCTTCAGATTCTGCTTCTGAAGATTCTGGACTGGTAATATATCTCTTACTGATGTTGTTACCAGCTGCACAGTATTTGATTAAAGACACTAGAAAAAATTATAAAAGAGAAAAAATTATTTTTAATACTTTTTAAAATATCTTTTAGAGATTTCTTATAAGTTTTATATTTTTTTTTTGATATTAAAAAAATTATTCTTTTCAAAGAAAAAAATTCAAATTTAAAATTTTGAATGAAAATTAATTCAGAGTAACTCAAAGAATAATTTTATAAGTTTTTGGATGTGAAAAGGACATGTGTAAAAACAGTATAAAATTAGACCAAATTCCTCAATGAAAAAGATTTCCAAAACAATTTCAAAAATAAGAATTATTTTAACTTTAAAATGAAAGAAAAAAAAACCTTAATATGTTTTAGAACTTAAAAATATGTTAATTAAGGGTACAAGGTTCAAAAAACATGGCCAGGCCCCCAAATGTAAGATGTGTCTATGAAACTGATGATAATATTACTATTAATCAACAGTACTATGACTGTTCTTATGAAATATGATAACAAAGTGTTATTATAACCACAATTAAATAGTTAAAGAATTATTTCTTTCAGGTGTTAAACACTACTAGTGATTTTAACAGTGAGTAAGTAATTGTCTACAAGAATCAATTACAAGAAGATTTTAATAATAAAACTTCTTTTTATGAAAGTAATAAAATTATTTTAATATATAATTAACTTTCGCAAGAATAATTATAATGGTAATTCTTGAAGAAAACTAATTTTAGAGAAAAATTTTAAGAATTAAAGATAAATCACTCACTAATATTCCAAAGAACTTATTGAAAGATAAGATAGAGAGATTTGACATAGAATTGTGGATTTGAAGGGAACAAAATGAATTTATAAGAGTATTACAACAATATTTAGTTGGATTCTATGATTTCATGTCTTTCTGATTGATTCTTAAAGAATTAAACCACTTAAGAATAGCTTTAACTAATACTTACTTGTTGGTAACAATGATATAAATGATAATAAGATGATGATGTGGAAAAAACAGCAAGAAGAGGCCTCTTTTAAGTCAACAACAGCTCAAAGAGGTGTGCCATGGAGCAAACTGAAAAACCAGTGAGTGAGAAAACAATATACCCTTTTGGATTATTGATTGAATCATCTGTTGTCAAATAAGATTATCATAATTACTTAATTGATGCTTTTACGTGACTACCAACCCCAATATGGTTAAGAATAAAAGGAGTAACATCTGTAAATCTTCTTTCATTCCAAAATAATCATTAATTTCTCAAAGTTATCAATCTTATAGCTAATTTCATCACCAGTTGTAATTACTGTGAATTTTTGAAGATTCAGTGTTTCACGTAGAATAGTCAAAAATGGACTGTAAGCAAAACTGTAACCCTTTTTGGTTGTACCATAGATAATACAGTTATCCATTGGTCCTGAAAGTTTCAGAAAGATTCATTAAGAATTGTATTTTTAATGAATTTTTGAAGTTATTACCTCATTTCTATGTAGAATTGCAAATATCAGTGTTTAACTGATTGCTATGAGGTAAATCAATGGATACAAGTCCAAAAAGGGTT
Source organism: Austropuccinia psidii (assembly GCA_023105745.1). Classification (NCBI taxonomy): domain Eukaryota; kingdom Fungi; phylum Basidiomycota; class Pucciniomycetes; order Pucciniales; family Sphaerophragmiaceae; genus Austropuccinia; species Austropuccinia psidii. Next base: position 40,731,206 of record JALGQZ010000003.1, read on the forward strand.
TTAATTACTCTTTTGGGGGTTATCCATGGAAATTCATTAAGAATTGACATGGTTACAGGAGTCTAAGTAGCTTTTTAACTCCTTGGCATGTCAAAATAGCAGGTTATTTGCCATTTTCTTAAGATTTGCTGTAGTTGTAACATGGTAACCAGGTTCCAGGAGTGTTTTAGTTTACTAATTGGGCCAAGATCAGCCATGTATCCAAGCTTTGGAGCTGTCCATGCCTCTGAGGCCTCAGAAGATGGGTACCCTGGCTCTCTTTGATGTCTTTTGTCCCCCTTGCTTATTTTTCACGTCAAAAATAGAAATTTAAGCTTAAAGTGAGATATCCACTATGGGTGTACAAAAAATCCATGTAAGAATACCATTATATTAAATTCTCAAAGCATGCATAACACTATTCTTAGTGTATATGTAACATGGGATTTCTCACATTCCCATTTTTTTGGCGTGAAATCAAAAAAACAAAAATTTTCATGGATCTTTTATGTGGTATTGATGATGTGGTATTGAAGTATTTTCCATATTACCACCTCAAAGAGTTAGTTTGAGCTTATTCACTCTATGGAGCTACCCTAGGTGATGTTTTGTGTAGAATCCAAATCTGGCCTTAAATCCATGGATTTACTTACTTAATAAAAAGTTATTCATCTTTTCTGAAATCAAAAATGATGAATTTTGGATATATGCATGACTTATGAGTTATGCATAATTCAAAATTTCTCTTTCAGATGATTGTGGCCTATTTGGGTATGTAAAATATACCTCAAGGCTCACAGGCTTTCTGAAATCTATCACAAGTATAAAAATACTCAATGATATCTTTTCTAAGAAATTGCCACCATGCACCAATTTTTTGTCCCCTCAACACATTTCTGTTGGCTCTTCTAATTTTCAAAAGGGATATTACTTCATCAAATTCAATTATTAATTTAAAAAAACTTCCATCAAGATGTCACTGTGCCTTCTCAAGTTCCCATACCAAAAGTAAGCATTCCATCTGTATGGAACCATATTGGGCACATGGTGGTCTGATTTGTCTTGAGATAAAGAAAACTTTCCTTTTGTTTGCTTATTCTCAATAATTTTGATTTGGTGTAGGGCTTCCCTTAATCAAGCTCCACAAGCATCCATAAACCACTTTTAGGGTGGATTTAAGTAAGGAATGAGAAGTAAAAATGCTTCTGTAAGAGATTTCTTTATCTTCTCATATGCTTTAATTCTTTTTTATGTTTTACTAAGATAATTCCTTTTGATCACATATTATAAGGAGCTCATTGGATAGAATTGAAAAATATTTCTGGTGCTGCCTATAATAACTGGAAAATCCATAAAATTACATCATTTATTTCTTATTATGCGGTATATGCTTTTGTAAAATTGCTGCTACTGTGGTTTTATAAATATGCGAGCTTAAGCCTGAAACAATATTTCCAAGTTTACTTAGTTATGCAAATCCAAAATTGAATTTTTTAAGGCATTTTCCATATTCACATCTGAAAATTTGTATATAACTCTTTAAAGTACTTCAAGGCTAAAAAAGAAAAGGTCGGGAAGGATAATTATATAATCAGTGTAAATACTGAGCCATCCTTCAGAAAGTGCTGTGGTGAGAATGGTATTCATCATCTTTTAATAATATTATTGAGAAATTTTAATACAAAAGGGCATACTAAGACACTCATCAATAACACAGTGACTAATAATTCCTATTAAGTCCATGGATTATGGTGAACATTTTTGATTCATCCATTGAGGCTATATAATCAGCTTTAGAGAGTTGAGTCAAGATTTATTTGATTCAATCATACATTACTTTTTCTTGACTCAGTATGTGTGAGTGAAATTAATTTAGGAAATCCTTTCATTATGGAGAAAATTTATTAAATTCTCACAGAAATTATTCAACACATTATTTGGAAATCAGAAAATGTTTTGTCTCAAAATCCTAGCAAAGATTATTTATTTCTTGATCGCTCAATAACAAGGAAAGTTTTGGGTAATTTTCTTACCCTTCAAGAAATTAATTTTGAAATAAATATATATTATTTGATATTGATAATGAAGATATAATTATTCTGCCAGCCTATGAATCGGTTAAACTAGAAAAAACCGAATCATTTTGACTTAAATCTTTATTAGTGATTTTGTGAGACCAAGAAAATGGATTTTTCAAATTATTATTCTGAGGCACAAACCCTGCATAGGTCTAGTAATATAAATAAACAAGGATTTACTTTCATGAGAAGATTGGGGAAATTGCAATAAATTTCCATTTTTTTTATATTAAACAGGAAATATGTTAACCAGTTTAACTCAATATTTGAAACTAAAAACTAAGAATGTGCTGATACAGATAAACCATTTTCAACATCAGAAAGTTAATCTTCATTCCAAAAAAGAAAAGGTGAAAGGAGAAATTTCATTTTGACAATTTGTTAAGAAATCATAAAGCAGTAGAGGCTTCAAGAAGGATATATATTCCCCAACTTTTAAGCTCCTTAATATGTTCTTTTCAAAGCAGTGTAGCTTTCATTGAAAATATTATGAAGAGATGACTTTTTTGCAATCCTTGACCTCACATGTATATGTGAAACCCTGTGACCCAAACTCAGAGCTCAAGAATGATAGGAAAAGTACTGTAAACCAATGGTAGAGCAAATAACCACCAAAAATGTTATTGTGCCAAAATATGTTTAAAAGAAAGAGGAAATTGGTGGAAAATTGCCAGATATGGTTTCAAAGCCACATCTGAGCCCGATAAAGTTTGGAGAGGATATGTATCAGCCACAAGCCTGCCCTTGGAAGGGAAAATTCTTCACTCCTCCCATGTGAACAGATCCAGAGGCTCCTTCCACCCAGTTTTAGGATCAAAAGAGGCCTTTTCTCTGCCAAAAAGGGGTTCTGAATCCTTCTCTTGACTTACTAAATAGTACAACTATGAAAAACAGTTACATTCTTGGAAATAATCAGGGGTACCTTAAGTCTTTGGTATTGTATTTCTTATTAAATTTAGTCAATTGACAGTTTGTGCACCCAGGGCTTTCAGCAGCACTCACCACCATTATTTTCTCATAGTAAAGCCCCCCACAAACTCATAAATCCATTTTTTCTCTTCTATAACCATTTAAAAGTAATATTTAAAGGTTTAACTAAAAGATTGATAGCTTTATCATAGACTCAGACCAACACTTTTGGCGCCTGACCATGTTTTCAAACCTATTTTTGGACTCTTGCCTCTTATTTTTATATTTAATTAATTATCATTCCTTTTCTAGTGTGAAAAATCATATCAAGAAAAATCATAATATATCATATATCATAATCATATATCACTATTTTTCATTTTCCTGCATTTTTTACTTGTTTTATTATAATTCAACCTTCATTGCATTATTTGGGAGTGTTTTTAATTTAAAAAAGAATAATCCCATATATTATTCTTTTGAATACCTAAAATAATCCCCTGTAGTGAAAATAACAGTCCCAGATGCATTGATGAACATATTGATAATTTCAATTGCTCATATTACACCACTTTTTTCAATCATTTCTATCAATTACAGCATAAAACTGTAAGATATTTTAATTACAGCTGCAAACAAAGATCTGTCAAAACAGTACTTTTGACGTGGAAATCAGTATTGGAAATACACAGACACTGTAAAGAGGTTCAATTCAGGAATATATTACACCAGAGAAAATTCTTTGGAATGAAAAGCATTGTTAAGAGTCAAAACTCACATTAAGCTGTCATATTTTGTCTACTAGTGGAAGAAACATTCATACCACTGGAGACAAAGTTACAGGAAAAACCAACAGTAACAGCCTCAGAGACACACTATGTGCAGAACAAAAAAGGAAAGAGGAAAAGCAAAATCCTTATCACAACCAAGAAGTGGAAACTAATTGGAACTCAGAGCGCCAGAGAGCCACAGGAATATGCATCACTACAAGGTAAAGCAAGCTTGATAACTTGTACAGAGAAACTAAAAGTCATCCAAAATTTTTTGTGAAAAGCACAGTAAAAGGTAAATACCCCAAGAACACAAAGTGCTTTACTGATCTTAGTAACTGGTACCATTTACCCCCACTCACCTCAGAGACCGCAGAGTCCCAAGGAACCAGCCAAGGACAGGAAAGAACTTTTCAGATCCAGAAAACCACGGTTTGGAAAGCATGGTGAATGGAAAAAAAATCAGGGAGATCATTCCCACACTTCCATTCACCTTCCAATTCAACATGAACCTCAAACCCAAGGACTGCACAGACATCAATAAAGTACTTCAGCTCCACCAGCTACTGAAAGAACTTCTCCAATGGACCATGGAAAGCAAGACATTCAATCTTGCTTCCCACTCGAAAGGAATTGGGGAAAGCTTCCAGAAGATATGTCTCAGAGAGATATCTTTTGAAGACCTTATGGAAATCACCAAAGCTTGAAGTCCCAAAAAGCAATTCAAACTTATAAAAGAGAGGGAAGCTAAGATAAGGGAGAATCAAGCCAAAATTTATGCTATAGAAGAGAAATTAATACAGAAAAAGCATATTTTGACTCCTTCAGGCTCACAAGGGATAGAAAAACCCAAATTTTTATTGGCTTCAAACCACTAAGAATCCTGCAGATCAGCGGCCAAGAGTCACCATTATTCAGAATTCCAGGGAGTTTCACGCAGGAGAAAACGAGCAAGGGGCAACAAAAAGACTTCTTTCATCCAGAGGAAGAAAGAATAAGACCCAATGATACAGAAGCTATGTAAATTAGTAAAGGAATCTCACAAACAGAAGAAATCATTGTAAATACATCTGATATAATCAGTACACCTCAAATTTAACATAGTCTCACAACTCAGAATGGAACTAATGTTGTTACACCTGAGATTAACATAAAAATTAATGAACTGTGGTTAAAAACTTTCCAATTTTAAGAAAAAAATTAAAAAGAGTTTCAAAAAATACATTAAAATATTGCAAGGTTACAAAAGGTAGTTACCTCGCAAACCAAAACCATTCATACTCTTCAAGAGGACTATACTAAACTAAGTAAAGCCTGAGAAATGACAAAAATAAGCCTAATTAAAGTCTTAGAGGAGCAATATGACCGCAAGAGGAACATGGAATACTTGTATAAAGACATGAAAGAATTTTTCAATGTATTGCAAAACCCTCCAACCCAAAACACAAGGCCTTGTTTCTGGAAACACTCCATACAACCAAGAGGACATCAGACCATATACCCTAATGGATAATAAGAAAAGATCCCTAACTAAATACTAAGATGGAGATAATGTGACTTATTCAAAGAAGGAAGCAATTGAAAATCTCTCAGAAGCCACAACTTGGCAAAAATTCTCTGGTGTAGGAGAATATGATTGTATGTCTCTCATTGATTATACTTATGTACTCTTCATCAATGTGCCAAGTATACCAGAGTACTAGATTACAGACAGAATAAACAGAGCATTCAAAGGAAATGCAAGTGAATGGTACACAGAAATGAAACAAAATTGGTGGAAGAAGAAACTAGCCATGGTGGAAGAGTCAAATAATCTAAAATTAGAGTAATGGTGCTTGGAAATGGCAAAAGACCATTTCATTTGAAAATAAAAAATTACCAGTGGAAAAAGATTCTTATAAGTTTTGTGTTAAACATACTAAGGGAGCTGAAGCTTGTTTATTGTTCAATAATTCATAGTTTGGCATGTATGGGGTCCACTTACAGGAGCTGTACAGCATTATATGCATCATACATGTCAGGAGAAGGCTTTGAGGTCCCCAAATGAACATTTTCACCATTTATTGGTAGAAACTGTGCAGATGTGGTTTCAAAAACACATCTGAGCCTAATACAGGCTTTAAAGGCTGTGTATGAACCAAAATCCTGCCCTTGGAAGAGAAAATTCCTCACTCTTGCTATGTGAACAGTTCCAGAGGCCTTTTCTACCCTTTTTTAGGATAAAGAGGGGCGTTTTCTCTTCCAAAAATAGAACTACTATTTATTACAAGCATCAAAAACAATGATACTATTGGAAATAATAATGTTTCTTTTAATTATTGAGTATTTTATTGCTTATTCTAATTAGCCAATTCATAATCAGTGCATCCATGGCTTTCAGAAGTACTCACACCCACTATTTTCACATAATAAACCTTCAAAAAGAATTTTTAACAATTTTCTTATCTCATATAATGAGGTCACAGTCATATTTAAAGTTTCAACTACATTCTTAACAGCTTTATCATAGAATCAGGCCAAAAGGTTATTCATAAGACAGCACCAGATTTTGAAACATTAGCTATTCTTCTTTTAGAAAATTGGTGTGTTTATAATAGCATTACTCCTCTCATAAAATAAATGAAGTTTTATGTTAATTAATGGCCAAAGAATAAAAGGATTCATTGTCCCAAAAATATTTCCGTGGGTTGTAGATTGACAGGGCTCTACTTATAGATATGAAATTAAATGACCATATCAATGACCTCAGAGTTTTTTCATGTATTACAAAGTAGACATATTGACATAGTTTCTCATACTTATTTCCAAGAAGAAATTCAACTTGATGGAAAATATAACATTTTTTGTCTAAGTCATTCAAAAGCTGTGTAAGAATATGTAAAACACATTTATATCCTCAAGCTGTAAGCTATTGTCAGATGTAGTTGAATTTTGAATTAATTCATGATAGAAGAAGTGGCTTTTCATGACATAGCTCCAAAGAAGCTGTAGGGTTTCTTTGTAGGGAGCGTTTCCTTCCAAAATTAGGGATCAGGGCTTTATTTCTGAAAATAAACTCAAGATATGGAATGGAAGAATAATCCTACACCCCCTTGATTATTTGAGCTGAATTGTGAACTCTTTGGTGTTCAAAAATAGAGAAATTGGAGTTTAACTCCCAAGATCAACAAATTAAGGTTTAGATTCCTATTGCGGAGCTTATGGCTGGGTAATGGCCGAATAATTCCTCAAGAAATAAAACCTGCAATTGAGATTTAATCTTTCAAGTATATAGGAAGTGTAGAGTTGATTTATAACAAAAATAATTTTGCTAAATATACAATGTGGCTTTTAGCTTGTAAGATAAGAGGTATCAAATTATTTTCAAATAAAAGGTCAAGATGTGCATATGTATTATATAATTGATGTTAAATTGACATATGGACCGTTAATACTTATATAATTAGGTGAATTTTTTTGATTTGATTATATATTTAGATTTTAAGTATGAGCCATCAATAGTAATTAGTGAAAAAATAATTTGGAAAGAGTAAATTTTGTGGCAGAAAAGGAATCTTGGCTTCAAGGGTGCCAGCCTCCCCCAAATTCTTTTCCAATGGGTGTTAGATTTAAAAATACACAAAAACTTTCATCAAATTTGAAATTAAATTCAAAAACAGGGTCTGTGACTCAAATAATGATGAGGTTTGATACCAACTAGTGCAGTTTCAAATGTCTCCAGGAATGTAAAGCAACCCTCAATTAAGAAAGCATCTCACCAAAGAAGGTTCTTCTGTTTCAAACAGTTTTTACACACATTCTGACATGTTTTGAAAGCTCTTAAGAAAATATCACCATGGTAATTGTTGGTTTGTATGAATAAAATGGCTAAGACCAGCCTTATTTTGGTCTGAACCAAGGTATAATGATTCCATAACTGGCTTTTTGGTTACCATAGTGATCCTAACATCTTATGAGAGCACATTCTCCCCTTCCTTATCTTTTATTTTCATTTTTAAAGCTTTTACTTTTTCTAATAGATTATTATCCATTGAATGATAAAATGAAGACTTCAACCATCCATCTTTAACAATTATAATAATTGAATGCACATTAAAAAATCATTATAATTTTTTTTAATGTTTACAATCCACTTAACCCTTATATTCTTCCAAGAGTGAATTAAAGCATCTTTCTCCACTGTCAAGCTTGTCCTTTGTTTTCAAATCCAATGCATTGATTTTGGGCATGTTTCTTTTTAAAATATAAGATCTTTGATATTTGAATTAATTGGTTTCTTTCATTTTTTTGGGAATTTACTTCCTGGAGAATCTTTCTTTCAGAAATCCTTTTATGGTTTAAGTATCTCTTTTACACTCTTTGTGGATAGATATCTACTATTTATAAGCCAATATATCTTCATAATACTTTTTTTTGAAGATCAGAAATTAGGAATTATTATTTTAGGACGTTTTTCTGGTTATAATAATTTCTCTTAAGTTTTTTTATACATTGAGCTTATAAAAATTTTGAGGAAAACAAAAGTGCTTGATTTTTTAGTCAAAGTTTCATATTTATGACATACAGTTTTTCAGAGTATTGTCAAGATTGTGCAAGATTTCCAAATTAATCAAAGAAAAACTTAACAGATGTGAGCTCAAGATCCAAATTCAAGAAAAAAGAGCTACATGGTAAATTGTTCACAACATTTGGGTAACAGCTCTACTGTCACAGCCATGAAAGAAGGGGGAAGGGCATCAGAAAAGGTGAATAATCAAGAACCTTCCAAAACCAACCCAAAAGCGGGTTCCTGAAATATCCACCAAATCCACTCCAATACAGTTCACACACCAAACATAGCTTAATACAGTTCACACCAAAATACAGGATTCAACAAATTCTGATTGGCACTGAAATACAGGTGAAAAAGCCTGTATTGACCCAAAGAAAAAAAAACCTGTATTGGGACACCAATACAGGTTTAGAGTTCAGTTCAAACTAAAATGGTACAAAATAGATTCATTTTGATCAATCAAGCAGGCCCTATGAATCATGAAGGCAATGGATTCAGCAGTCAAACTCCATGCTGGTATTTTTCACATATACCACCCCCTCTTCACCCACCAGGGGTTTTTCCTCCCAGTGAACTAATACAGTGAATTTACCAATAATAATATTTTATGTTCTTACTAAGGAATATCATAAAATTATTATTTTAAGTCAGTATGAGGATTCCCTCACCTTTTCAGTAGATTCTTGGTGTTCATATCCTAATTAACCCATATCTCCTTTCTCAACAGGCTGGAACAGGTGTACAGGACTATTTGTGGCTTTCTCTTTATTATTTCTTTTGTTTCTTGAATTTTCCTTAACTGCACTTGATTCATTCATTAGTAATTATAATCTTTTATGATTGCTAATATCATTTGAGTATACTTGCTGAACCCTCCATAGGTAAGTCTTTTTACTTAGTTCCAGTCCCTCTTCATTTATAAGAGCCCCTGTAACATTATTTCAATTAACTCATGATTGTTCCTATCTTTTCATTAATTCTACACTGATTTCTCCTCTTCATCAATTATTATCTCTTCATGATTTTGATTATTTTCATGGTTTTTTATGATCTATTATTTCCCATCAATTTTTATCTTATTAATTCTATTATTATGAAAATTTCCTGTTTCATCGTTCTCAATCATTTCTGACCATTTCACTCTATCCTAATTCCTTAATTAACATCAAAGATTTTGGTTTTTTGATATTCAGGTCTATCAGACTGTTAGCTTTATTTCTTGATTGATTTGTATTCATCAGGATTATTTATTAAATATTTTTAGGATTGTGTAGAATTGAATTGATTATTGATTGATCTATGAATTCTTCAAGATAATTGATTGATCCCCATACTTTCATTTGAATGACTGATTTTGTGTCGACTAATCAACATATTGAACTGATTACAAATGTTTTTGATTGACTTATTGAATTCCTCAAGACCCTTATTTCAATTTTTGAATAGATTTATTCTTGATTTAATTCTTTAACATTTTATTGATATTTGATTATAACTTGACTTTATTGTTTATTTTTTGATTGGAATTGATTTGAAAATCTTAATAAAGTTTGATTCATTAATAGGATTTTGACTTTGTCATCTGCACCTCTCAAGATTTTATTCCTTGATTTAAACTCAATACCGCTTATTGATTACTCAAGGTTTCATCACACATTCTCATTTCTTTTTGATTTGGTCAAGCTTAAATTATTTTGTCTTGAAGTACCATCAAGCTTGATTCATTTCTACTTCAAAGAATGCCTGTTCAGCATAGTCCCCCAGCCAATAATACAAGATCAAAAAGAAATACAGCTTATATGACTCCAAGAACCAGAGTCCCTTTTGACTGCACACCTACATTTCATCAAGTGAGTGCAAATTGGGAAAGAGGGCCACCAATGGAAGAAGAAGAACCCCCATGAACAGGAGGGGTGAAATCCAGAATATCAAGCTTATCTCCGGACTTTCAGGGCTATCCTGGTATTTCTGATAGTGCCAGAGGAAGATTAGGGGAAGTTTAAGATGATAAGGGGGAGGAATATATGGAAGAGGAAGATTGTGTGGAAAATGAAGTGGAAGCTGCCTTGGAAGATGTCTCAGAAGTCCCTCAGGGCTCCAATATAGCCCATTCTTATTAACCTCTTGACTCTCAAACTGAAAAAAGTCTCCTCAAGATGGTGGCTGAAATGACTCAATTAATGGGAAAGCTCACTCAAGCAGTTGTGCCAAGGCACAATTTGAAAGCCCCAGATTTCAAGACTACATCAACAAAAGAACCTAGTTCTTTTGATGGTTCTCAAGCCCATAAATTGAGAGGATCTATCTCATCCTGTCAATTAATATTCCATCATTACCCAGCATATTTCTTCTCTGACAAGAAGACAGTTTTATACTGAATGTATTATTTAACTGGTAGAGCAGCAAGTGAAATTAACCAGATCTCTCAAATGTCTCCAACAAAAACCTTTCTTATGCCCTGAATGCTAGGAAATTATTTTAAACCAAATTTTTTACTCTGTTTGGTGATCCAAATAAAGTAAGGAAAATTGAATAAGAGTTGGACATCCCAGGGATAAAGGAAGGTGGTAATTTCTCTTTGTACATTGCTAATTTCAGAATCTTAATTTTAAGAATTTCAGATTGGGGAGAAAGGGCCTATGTTAATGTTTACAGAATAGGCTTGTAATCAAGGCTGTTAGACTAACTGGATTCTCACCCTGGAAATTTTCATTTGCTTCAAGAACTCATGGATATTACCTTGGAGGTAGATACCAGGTACCATGAGAGGCAGAAAGAAAAGGGTAGCCATCAAGAGAAGAATCCTCCTGTCACTGGCTCTAAGTGCATCAAGCCTCCTCAAGGCTCATTACTTAAGAGAAACAAGCAGAAGAGTAATAAGGGGAAGAAATTTTAAGCTTCTAATGGCAAGCCTCATGCTTCTCTCCCCAATAGGCACAATAAATTATTTGGTTGTGAAAAGGAGAAGAGAATGAAACACGGGTTTTACAATTACTGTGGTGGAAAGAACCCAATTGAAAAATTCTTGAAGAGACCTAAGAACAATCCTGGGTAATCAAGAGGCTTCCCTAGCAAATAGAGAAAATCCTGAGTGCAAATCATGATGTGTTCAATGTTTCTCATTTATTCCCCTGAAGAGCACCATTGTGCACTCTGAATACTAGTGTGAAGAAACTGTTGAGAATTGTTATTTTAACTGCTGTCTCAGATATGTTTTATATCACTCTCATTGATTCGGGTGCTACAAACTGTTTTATTGCAAAGAATTTTATTTTCAAGTGATCATTGACCATGTAAGAGCTCCCTGACAAGATTACTATTTTCATTTTGGATTCAAATGCATCCTGTAAGGTGGGGATATGAAACTTTGATTTGAAATCAAGTACTTTTACTGTCCTCAAAATCTGTATAAGGTAAAAATTTGATTAAAAATAGTATAAAATAGTATTTTTAAGAGAAAACACACCAAATGTATTGTTTTTGACCTTATAAGCATAAAAAAATAATATAATAAAGATTTATTGTTTTGAAAACAATAAAAATGTATCCAAAAATACTGTACAAGAGATATTTGAGGCTACAAAAGAAATTTCTTCAAGAGCAATGTCAATTGGAATTAATTGAGCAAAGAACTGAAAGGAATTCATTAAAGAAAAAAGTATCTTTAAAGATTATTCAAGAGAAAACACACCCAAAAGTAACCAGAGTGAATTTGGGAACAAAGTCACAAAGCTTACAGTTATGAAAGATGCTTTAATTAACTTATGGGGTGGTTCAGGGGTAAAAATGATTATAAGAGTTACAAAAAGTGATTATAATGATTTTCTAACTTTAATTAGAAGCTTTAAAATTATTAAAAAAAATGTGGTTGGGATATTTTATGAATTGGTTTAACAGTGTTTAAACTAATTATGAAAGGAAAAGATTCTAACATGAAGAGAAAAGTGGGGCAAAGAAGACATTCTTTTATAGCCATCAATTTTCTTACTTCAAAAGTGAAGTTTGCTCTTGTAAGCTGGGGAAAACGCTCTGACAACACAAAAGCCAATTATGGCATCATTGAACCCTGGTTTAGACAAAAAAGGGGCTGATTTCAGCCATTTTTGGCTATTTTTAGCCATTTCAGACCCTTAAATCAGCCATTACTCTAGCTATACTTGATCTTGAGCCCTCAAAACACGTTAGAATGTGTGTAAGAGATGTAAAAGCTAGTTAAAACTGTTTTTAGTAAGATTTTTCTAGCTTAAGGGTAGTTTTACCCTCTTGGCAACAGTTAATGCTGCCTGTTTGGTATCAAAACCTCATCATCAATTGAGTCACAGACCCCGTGACTTAATTCCAGGCCAAAAGTGAGGAACCTTTGTGTGGATTTTGACATCTCATGCCTTTCAGCAAGGATTTTGGGGGTCTGGCTGCCCCCTTGAGCTAGACCTCCTTCCCCCCCAAATTAATCTTTACAATTTATTTTTCCTTGAATTCCTAATCATGTGTTATACTTGTAATTTACATATGTAGTTAAATTGAGTTTTACAATGCACTTGTTGGAATAATTGACACCTCATGAGTAAATTTAAGTTCACTTATGTAATACATGCACACGTTTTTACATTTCAATTGAAAATACTTCAATTTCTTGTAGCTTCTAAACTACACACAACAACTCAATTTTAACACACAAATTGAAGGTTGACACCACATTTGATGTGAATTAAATTAAGGTTTTGAGGATTTTCAACTTTTCTACATAAAATACTAAAAACCTAATTTAAGCCTATTTAGAGTTGAGTTACAGAACTTTACCCAGGGGTGACTCCACCTTAATTTTCATGAGTACAATGGGAAAACAATTTTCATGTGTTTATTTGTAAGATAAAAATTTATGATAGTTTTTATTCAACTTTTTTCCAAAAATATTTTAATTTTGGTATTTTTTTTGAAAATTCATTTTTACTTAATTTTTTCAAGTAAAAGTGTGTTTTCACAAATATAAAATTCAATGTAATCTTATTTTTGAATTGTAATTATATTCTTATTTTTATAAATAAATTTATATTTATATTTTATTTTATTTTTATCATATAAATAAATTTATTCATATTAATATCTTCTTTTATCATTTGTGGTCTTTTGGGTATATGCAAATACCTCTAAGGCTCACACACCCCCCTAAAAATTTCTAGTGTGTCTGAACATTCTAAGAAGTTTGAGAGCTTCAGGTATGTCCTTTTCTGGTAACCATTCATCTTCGCAGGTTGAGTCACTGTACCTAACAAGGTATTCCTTTACTTTATTGGTTCTCAACTTTCTTTCTTTGAGAACTTTGGTAATTTTCTTAATACCAGATGATTCAATAGGAGGTATAGCTTGGGAAAATTCATTCCTCAAACAAAATCTTTCAGCCTCACTAGATTTATATGGCTTTGTCAAGCTCAGTGGATATGTAGGATGTGTATTGCTAAGCTCCTCAGATAATTCTACTTCAAAAGCATTTTCTCTGGCAAGGGCCTTAATAACAAAAGGTCCTGAAAAGTAGTCTTTGAGCTTTTTACATTCTTTGAGGTTATTGAAGTTAGTGGTAGATACAAGTACTAAATCCCTTACTTTAAAATCTGCAGTGGCATGTGATTTTTCCCATTTGTCTTTAGCATATGCAGATAAGTCTTCCATATGCGTTACTGAATGCTTGATAGCTTTGTCTATCATTCCTTTGAAGCTAGAAGCTTTAGGATGTATCTCAACCAACCCTTTCCTCAGGGGATCCTGAGCTAATTTGTGATTCCATCCTTTTTCTAGAATAGCAGGAGTTTGATTGGTACTGGCATGAATGGATGTTGTATATGCCAATTCTAGTGTCAGTAAAAGAGTACACCATTCCTGGGTGAATCCATCAAAATCCTTATGTTCAAGGCCATATGTACAAAATCTTCTTACCTTGTCTTCCAAGGTTTGGATCATTCTTTCAGCCAGACCATCAGTTTGGGGATGGTAGGCTGTAGAGAAGGATAACTTTGTACCAAACAGTTGGTGAAGATTTTCCCATAGTGCTGAGGTAAATTTGGGATCTCCGTCACTAATGATGTTTTTGAATATGCCAGTCCATGATACTACTTCATTCCATATTAGAAGAGCTGTATCCATGGCTGTATCATCTTTGTGACATGTTAGAAAGATTGGAGTCTTACTAAATCTGTCAAATATCACTAGGCAACCATTATAACTTCTATCACCCCCTGGCAGTTGGCCAGTTGCCCAATACATATGGACAATTTCCCAAGGTCTGCTGGGTTCTTGGATCTTGATCATATTTCCAAGTCTTTTGCCAGTGGAGTTATTTGCCTTGCAACATCTGTCACAGGTTTTGCAATACTCTGCAACCTTTTTCTACCACATTGGCCACCATATACAGGTCATTATATTTTCTCTTGTTTTGTCTTCATCCATATGTCCTGAGAAGGGGCTGTCATGGTATTATTACAGTACAAGATTGATTAAGTACATGTCCACAACTGTCATGACCCATGTATGCTTAGTTCTGTGGTAAATTGTACCATCCAGTGAGTGGAATCTTCCTTCATCATATGAATTTTCCATATTTCATCTAAGGAATGTGTCAAAGAGTTGTCTTTACAGTCTTTAGTAAGTAATTGACATAAAATGCGACAATTCGTATCCTGAGTATAGCTGTTTCTCACTTCTTCAAAGAAATTGGTGTTCACATCTGTAATACTGATTCCTCCTATTGGGATCTCTGGAGAAGCTTCTTCTGGAACATAAGCAGGATTATCAATATTATTTGTTAATGGCCAGCTTCTCAGTCCATCTGTAATTTTATGAATATTCCCATCTTTGTGAACAATAGTCATAAAGCCCCTATACTCTTGTATGGCTATTTGCCATCTGAGAATATGTCTGCTAGGTGACTTCATGTTTAGAAGTGACTTAAAGGGGGTACAAACTGTTATTAATTCATAAAAACATCCTTGCAGGAAGTAATTCAGCTTTTCCAAGGCCCAGACCAGGCGTAAACACTCCATTTGACTTGCTCCATATATGGCTTCAGCTGGTTTGATTTTCCTGGATATGAAACATATGGGTTCTTCCACAGGTTTACCATTCATAATCTGGACTTGATGAAGTGCAGTGCCAAGCCCATATCCTGATGCATCAATATAAAGCTTAAAAGGTAGGTTAAAGTCTGGCATCAGTAAGGGTGGAGAAGGGGTTAAGGTTTGTCTTAAAGATTCAAAGGCCTTGACTATGTCAACAGTCATTTAAAACACTGTGTCCTTGTCACACAATTTATAAAGAGGTCTTGCTATGGATCAGAAATTTTTCAATATGCTGTCTGTAATATACTGCAAACCCCAAAAATGAGTGAATTTCCTTTTTCCTTCTGAGGCATAGGTTTCAGTAGTACTGCTACAACTTTATTTTTGTCAATTCCAAGGGATAAACCAGATGCTACATGTCCCAGTGCTCTGAGTTCTCTGAATCCAAATTACATTTCTTTGAACAAATTTTCATGTTTACAGATTTCATTTTGGTCAGAACTGTGGATAACCTGTATATATTCTCTTCCCAAATCTTGGAACAGACAATAATGTCATTAATGTAACTGATTAAACATCCTTATGAGAGTTCTTCAGGGAAGATTTCATTCAACATTCTTTGGAAGTGTGAAGGTGCATTATTGATACTAAAAGGAATCCTCAAATATTCATATACTCCACAATGAACAATGATTCTCAAGTATTTTCTTGCCCTTGGTGTCACCACATTCTGATGAAATCCTTCAAGGGCATCCATAGTTGTTATATACACTGCTTGAGATATCTGGGAAAGGGAAATTTGAATTTTTGGTATTTTGTATCTGTCTGGAACAGTGTGAGTGTTTGGAGCTCTAAAGTCCCCAACCATTCTGTATTTTCCATTATGCCTTGCCACTTTGATTGGTGTATTTATTTCTACTTACTCATTATGCCCAAACTTCCTTATTACACCAAGATCTACAAGTTCTTCAATATGAATTTCCAGAGCTTCTCTTGATTTAGGACTTGTTGGATATGTAGGCCTTCTTAAGAGTGGTGGATAAGGTCTTTCAATATTAAGGATGATGTCAAATTCATGACCAATAATTTCCCCCAAAGGTTCTGTATCTGATGCAAATGCTTCTTTGTGGTTATATAAAAGGGCAGAAAGTTCACCTTCCTGTTTATCAGTAAGATGAAGGCTTATTTCAGCTTCATTTAACTGTTTAGATTTGAATTTCTCCAACTCTAAGCTGACTGATGATACTCCTGCTTACTGTAATTTGTCTCTTAAATGGTAAAAAGGCAAATTTTCAACACCTATTGTCTCCAATAGTAAAGTATCTGTCATTGTTGTTATGTAAGTCTATTCCATACATGATTAAAAAGCCATTTCCCAATATAAAATGGGTATTAGAGCAATTTTCCATAACAACAAATTCAACAGTTATTCTTAGATTTCCATTTATGTGTGAAAATATGAAATTAGCTTCAAATATGCCTAATGCTTTCATTATATTACTTGCACTATTAAAGTTTATGCCATCAATTGGCAATAATTTTTCTTCATAATTTGTTACACAAGTCATAAGAAATGATTTGCCAACACAAGAGAAGAAGGCTCCTGGGTCAAGTAAAAGATTAATGGGTTTGTTGTCAATTACCACTTCTGTTATACAAGAGTTAACAGCTGTATAACCCTTTCCCCTATTTGGTTTGGTCTTCATAAGTTGTGCACCTTAAATTTTTGACAAATCAAGTTGACCATTGCTTAATTGTGGCAAGTGGGAATAAGATCTCATCATTTCAAGAAGGAATTGATATCTTATATATCTTTTGAATATTCAGAAAATATTGATGATTTATCATCTGAATTTTCGGCATCATCATCTTTTTCAACATCAGGTTCTTTTTCAATGTCAAATTCATTAATTTTCCCTTCCTGGGACATTCATTAGCTAAATGTGTGGTGCTTTGGAAAATATGGCACTTCCTGATTATATCTGAAGATTTATACTTCATATTATTAAAATTTTCTTTGGGATTTTTGTCCACAGAATGTTTACAAGGTGTATTAAACCTTGTTGTGAGATTCACCCTACTAGAACCAACTCTGGTTCTGGTGGTTACTTCTTCTAATATATTAATAATCTCTTCTGATGAAGATTTTTCAGTAGTCCTGATCTTGACAGAATGCTCTAAGTCCCCTTCATGTTTTCTTAGAATTTTTCTGTGAATCATAAATTCTGACATTTCAGGATATAATGCTTTCAATCTGTCTTTTTGTTGGAACAAAACATGGTAAAGCTTTGTCTTTATCAGAATTGAATTTGGCATATTCAAAGGCTGTTTCAACTTTAGATCTCCAAGCATCATTTTCCCATTTTTTGATAATTTGGGTTTTCCACCAAGTCCAACTTTGGTGTCCATGTTCTTGTCTTAATTTGATATACCATCTGTGGGCTGATCTGGTAAACAAGGTTTTGAATATTGCTGTTCCCAATCTGTATGGTAATTCAAAATTTTCTTTAATCATGTCAATACCTCTGATTAATTCCATATGGTCATATTCTCCTTCAACACTGAAATGAGGCCATTTTTTAAGTTTTGGTACTTCTTTCAAGAGTGCTTGGCCCATTGATGGTTCCAAGTTATTAAAAGAAGTGGAAAGTTCATTTTTTAATTGTGAATTTTCAACATCCAATACTTGTCGATTTCGAATTATTGTGCCCTCATTCTGATTCAAAGGTGTAGAAATTCTTGGTAAGGTGTGCAGTAATTGTTCAACATCATTCATCTTAACGCTGCTACACCTTTGAGACTTTCTGAACTCATGTTGGAACCTCTGTATTAAATTTATTACTTCAATTTTATACATATCTTCTTTATGTGTTAATTCTTGCCATAATTATGTCTGTCTAGTATTATCAGAAGTGACTTGATTAAATTTCATTATTAATTTTGATACTTCCTGTTGTGAGGTGTCAAAACACTTTTTTAAGTAAATTGTATATGTCTTTACTTCATTAAATGAATTTTCAATATCATCAAGGAATTTATTATTACCTTCTTTGATGATATTTATGGCTTTTTTTATTCTTCTAATTATTTCATCAATATTGAATTTAGAATTTTTGTCTGTCAATTCTTTAATAATGGAAGATTGTTCATTTATATTATTTCCAAATGAACTGTGATTATCGGAAGTTTTAATTGCTCTTAAACCTTTTTCAAAACACATAAGTGTCTCATTTATTTAGCTGAGACACAAGTTATTTGTCTTAAGATTGTTACAAATTGTTGAATTTTTATCAGAAATATGACTTTTTACATCCTTTATAGCTTCATACAACTCTGGGATAGCATCAAAAATGTCAGGAATCATTTCTGATATTTTAATCTGGATTCATCCTTTTTCTGTCATTCCATCATTGTTCTGGACATCTGAAATAAATTTTCCATAAAATCCTGCTGAATCTTTGGGATTCTGTAGCCCTTACTGTAAGGCTTTTTGGCTGGTGCCTTGCCTTTGCCCTTGTTCCAAGCTTGTGGCTGCTGTTTCACATAGGAATTGCTGCTTCTGGCTACTAGGGATGTTCTTGGCACTTGCTTGGGTGGAGGAGGGTTCTTTTCCCTCCATTCTGCTATTAAAAGCATGATTTTTTATTTTCCAAAAATAGATGCAATCCATCAAGTAACTTGCAAGTGTTGGGATGGCAAAGCAATTTTCTCACAGTCAGGTAAGACTTCATGCAGTTTTTCCACAAATCTGGAATGATTTTGTACTCTTTGTGCTGCAATGCATTGTTTTAGGCCTTCTGGCTGGCTTTGCATATGTCCACTGAGGCTTCTCCTGGCAGTGTCAGCTCTGTTTGAAGGTAAAACGGTATTATCAGCTTCTGAATGAACTACTTTAATACTTTGGGAGTCATAAACTGACCCTTGTCCTTCTGCAACTGATTGGCTTCTGCCATAATCATATCTATGAGATTTTTGGGAGCTTCTTGAGGGGTTGTAGCTGGTTCCTGATCTGGTTGAAGGCATATTTATGATTAAAAAGCTTAAGAAATAGTAATTTTACATCAAAAACTCACTATTGGCCAAGATCTTTGCTTTCTGAGGAGTATTACTTATATCCAACTTAATTAATTCAGAATAAATTAGCTCTGGTTGATTATCCTTAGTTATAGTAACTATATTATCATGGTCAGAATTGACAGTACTTTAAGGAATAATGCTGGTTGCTGTTGAAGCTGTTTCAATGTTTTCTTGTCTTACCACATTGTCAGAAATTAAAATTAATGAAAAAGCCAATTGATTAAGTAAAAAAAAGGATTTTTTCAAAAGAGAAATGAAAAATAAAGCCTCACTTATAATATGAAATTTTTATTATTATTGATTTTTTGAATTATAAGTATTTTTTATATGTTTTTAAATTTTTCAATATAAGAAAAACAATTTAAAAAGGGTAAAAAATCTGCACAGGTAAAATATCACAGCTTGGCCCCCAAATCTAAGGTGTGGATATGAGAATTTGATTGAAAATCAAGTACTTTTCCTGTCATTGAAATTTGTATAAGATAAAAATTTGATTAAAAATAGTATGAAATAGTATTTTTAAGAGAAAACATGCCAAATTTTTTGTTTTTGACTTTATAAGTATAAAAAAATAATATTATCAAGCTTTATTGTTTTCCCAACAATAAGGATTTATCCAAAAATACTCCACAACAGATATGTAAGGCTAAAAAAGAAATTTCTTCAAGAGCAATTTCAATTGAAATTATTTGAGTAAAGAACTTCAAGAAATTAATTAAAGATAAAAGTATTTAAAAAGATTATTAAAGAGAAAACACTCTCAAAAGTGACCAGAGTGAATTTGAAAAGAAACTGACAAAGTTTACAGTGATGAAAGATGCTTTACTTCACTTATGGGGTGGTTCAGGGGTGAAAATGAGTATGAGAGTTACAAAAAGTGATTATGGTGATTTTCTCAAATTTTTAAAAGATTTAAAATGATTAAAAAAGGTGGTTGAAATCTCTTATTGATTGGTTTAACAATTTTTAAACTAATTATAAAGGGAAAAGATTATAACATGAAGAGAAAAGGGGGGCAACAAAGAAATTCTTTTATAGCAATCAATTGTCTTACTCCAAAAGTAAATTTTACTCTTTTCAGTCCTGGAAAATACTATGACAACAAAAAAAGCCAACTATGGCATCATTAAACCCTGGTTTAGACCAAAAAAAGGCTGGTTTTAGCCATTGTTGGCTATTTTTAGCCATTTTAGACCCTTAAATCAGCCATTACTATAGTAATACCTGGTCTAGAGCCTTCAAAACACGCCAGAGTGTGTGTAAGAGATGTAGAAACCAGTTAAAATCTTTTCTACTAAGATTGTTTTAGCTTAAGTGTAGCTTTACCCTCTTGGCAACAGTTAAAACTGCCTGGTTGGCATCAAAACCTCATCAGAAATTGAGTCACAGACCCTGTTACTTAATTCCAGGCCAAAAGTGAGAAGCTTTTGCATGGAATTAGACATCTCAAACCTGTCAGCAATGATTTTGGGGTTCTGGCTCCCCCTTTGAGCTAGAGCTCCTTCCACCCCAAATTAATCTTTACAATTTAGTTACAGAACTTTACCCAGAGGTGACCCCACTTTAACCTTTATGAGGATTCCAATGGTAAAACAATTTTCATATGTTTATTTGTAGGATAAAAACGTTATGATAGTTTTTTTCAACTTTTTTACAAAAATATTTTCATTTTGGTATTTTTGTTGAAAATTCATTCTTGCTTAATTTTTTCAATTCACATTGTGTTTTCACAAATTTAAAATTCAATGTAATTTTATTTTTAAATTATAATTGAATTTTTATTTTTATAAAGAAATTCATATTTATATTTTATTTTTATTTTTATCATATAAATAAATTTCTTTATATTTATATCTTGTTTTATTATTTGTGGTCTTTTGGGTATATGAAAATACCTCTAAGGCTCACATACCAGGAGATGGATTTTACTTCAATAAATTCCACTCCTCACCAAGAACCATCCAAATTCAAGAAAACATTTCTGCCATAAGAGAGCTTGATTAAATGTTGAAGAATGATTATTGGCACAAGCAGAAACTGAAATAGAGAAAAGAGAAAATTTGCCCATATCCTGATTGAACATCCAAATTGGAGGGTATTGATATTGCAAGGCCTTCTTAATCTGCAAAAAGAATTTAAAAGTGCTCAAAAAGCCTCCAAGGTGATAATTATGACAAATCTGGGTAGAATACACCCTCAAAGGTGTGTACTAGGAAAGGAGCTTACTTTTGTAAAATCCAACCCCCACCAAGCACCATAAAATTGAAATTTTGAGATATTTGGGCCAGGCTTGTAAGGATACAAATAATGGAAGTTTTCAAAAATTTATGGTGAGCTTGTTAGGTTGGAAGATGGCTGCCAAGTGGTTTTTTATTGGTCTTCACTGAATCCTTTCCACTTTAAAAAATACAATAATTCCCATCTTTTGATTTTTAAGTCCATAAACTGTGCCACTTCCTCTTCCTCTTCCTCCTCCACTATGACTAGTGGTGGTTTCAATCAATGGATATTTGGTATAGTTTATTGCTTTACTTGTTCAAACAACTAAACATGGAAGATAAGCTGAACTGTCTTCCATTTTACAGGAAACTTGAGCTGATAAGTATGGTTTCCGATCTCATTCAGTACTTCAAAGAGTCCCAACCATCTTTCTGAAAGTTTCTTGGTGGTTCTTGTTGTCTTTAGTATCTTTGTAGCTAGCCAGAATCTGCCCTCAGGTTGTTAATGAGGTGGAACTGTCCTATTCAAATCTGAAAACCTCGTAAAAAGCTTTATTTATGACTCTAATTTTTCTTTTACAAATTGCTATACTGACTGGAGTTTTGTTGATAATGTTCCAATAGGTGTGTCTTGAGAAATTTGGATTGAGTCAAAACCAGGAATTTTTCCATAAATGGTGATGAAGGGTGATGTTTTTATGGATTAGTTTTCTTCATTATTATAGGAAAATTAAGCCACAGTGTGCCATATTTTCCACTCATTTTGATGGTAACTGACATTCATCCAAAGATACTTTTTTAAAGTCTGATTTACCCTCTATTTCCATCCATCTGTTCCAGGATGAAAGGCAGTGGAAAGGATTCTTGATATCTTGAGCTTCTGACAAACATTGGTCTAGAAAAAGGTAACAGATAATAAGCTTGTCTAAATGACGATAATTACTGGGAGTCCATGTTTGGAAAAGACATGGTTAATGAATATTGGAGCTTAGTCCAGGGAGTTAATTGTTGAATAGGTTGGAATAAATATTTCCATTTTTAAAAACCTTTCTGAAACCATTAAAATTGAATCAAAGTTTTTGGAAAGAGGAAATTGAGTGATCAATTCAATTGATGATTAATTTCAAGGACCAGATCCAATTTTGAGAGGATTGAGGAATCCAGACTTCCTATGGTAAATGTACTTGTTTTTTGAACAATGTTGGCATCAGGACACATAGTCCTTGATTATTTGATTCATTCCACCCCAATAAAAATCCCTCTTGATGACCTTGAGGGTCTTCTCCTCACAAGGATGGCCAGCCAACAGTGACTGATGATGCTTTTGAGGAATTTCCAATTGGATTGTATGATTGCTAGGGATTACCACTCTATCTTTGAATAATAACAACTTTGCTTGAGTCTCAATAGAACAATTTGGAAAGGATTCAACTATTTCCAATTGTTTGTGTATTTCTTGAAAATTTTTGTTTTTCCATACTTCTTTCTGAATGGAATCCACTAAATATGAGAAATCTTAAACCTTGATTGAGAATAATCATGATTCTTAAATTTCATCTTGCTTCAGAATTTAATGAAAATTATGAGGACTATTGCTGATTAAGTCCACTACCCTCTCTGGGTACATGTCTTCCCAAAATGAAAAGGAATCTGGTAAAGTGGCCAGGATACTTGCCTGGTAAGTGATAGGGAAATGGAACTCAAATAGAAATTCATCCCAATGGACTTGAGAATTAGTAAGGACTTTGTAAGACATAAATTATTGAATGGGAGACTTATCTTCAGAGACTTTAAAGGGATTTGAGAAAGAAAGAAGAAAGTCTCTACAGTAATTTAGATCCCAAAATATGCCAAGGAGTTCCTTATCATAGATTTTACAGTTGATCCCAGGTTGGAGAAGCTTGCAACTATCAAATGAAATTGGATCCTGTCTAAATTCATTCACCTGCCTCAGTAAAGCCCCCAAGGCATGATCAGAACACTCAGTCTCTTCAATAGCTTGTAGAGAGGGATTGAAATAGGAAAGAGTAGGAGAAGTACTTGAATCTTCTGTAATTATTTGAAACTGACTAAGAGATTTCCCCTTGAAGATGAAAGGAGAGTATTTTTTGAGAGTAAAAGTGAGATCAGTGAATTTTTGGAGTATTTCTAATGAAAAAACAATCAAAATTTGAATAACCTAAAATTTATTAATGACCAAAGTTTAAGTCTAAAATTGATCATTTATGATCACTCACTGTAATGTTATTTCGAGTTTAAAATTTATATAAGTGATGAAACTGGTGAATACTATTAAATTATGATTAATACTAATAAAATCCACAAAGCTTAGGCTTCTTTCAAGCCTGTGATGTCATCAAACCTAGAGTTATAATGATAACTCTAAATAATGGTATAATAATGAGATAAGATGGTTGATTTATGATGTAATTCTTACTAAACCTTAAAATACTTATGGATTATAGTAAATAACATCAGTAAGTGTCTACTAGAAGCCTGTTGGACTCTATAAAGGGTAATTTACTATAAATAGAGCTCTTTTTACTCTATTTCCCCCTAAGATGCAAAAAAAACATTAAAATTATTAAAACCAAGATAAAAGCTTCCCTCTTTTTATATAAAACTATTATTTACTGAAATAATCAAGTTAATGTTTACTATAATCCTCAAGTGGGACATGATTAAATCAATTCTTAATTGTTTTTGTTAAAATTTCTCTATAAATATTTATTTCATTCAAAAAAAGAATATTTGTAATTTATTATAATTTTTATTTTAAATACAATTTTAATAAGTTGTATTTATATTATTTGGCATAAATTCTCTGTAAATTATTATACTAAGTGTCAAAAGAAGGTTATTTCTCCTTTTATAATAATTTCTCTCCATTATTACTCTTAATAATTTCCTTATCAATATAAATAGTATTTATATGAACATATAGCTTTAATATTATTAATATTATTGTTATGAATTGTTCTCATTATTAAAAACAATTATTTTATGCCTTTATTATTTTTTTGTAAAAATGATAAAGAGCTTTTAATATATTTGATATCAAATATTAATATATTTATTTTAATTATATTTTTCTTTTATAATATAAATTATATTATTATATTTATTTAATAATAAATCATTTTTGGCCATAATTATATTAATCCTTCATTAATATGATTCTTATTTATCTTATTTATTAATTTAATAAAGACATTCATAGTACTTTAAGGGAAATATTAGTAATATTCACTGCTTTTTTCATAGTCAAACCTTGAAGTTTTATTATTTATGGTATGTTGCATGTCATGCTGATTCTCTGTTTGGAGTCACCGGCTGACATTGCTTTTGTCTCAGACATCAAAAATTATTAATATAATTTGAGAACCAAAGTTAAAGCCTTTTTATTTTATTTAGGAAACTATTAAATATCAAATAAATAGGATTTTAATAGGATAATAAGCTCACCGTATAGTTAATATAATAAGATTCTGAGTTTTCTGGTAAATTTTATGAAAGAATCTCAATCCATGGTAGCATAGTAAAATCTGTAATATTACTATTATTTTTTTGTTACTTGTAGCAAAGATTTGTTTTATTTCATCTCCATTTCCTTTTTTCTCATGAAATTCCCATCTTAAGTCTTCATAGTATGTTTATTCTTCTTCTTTGTAATTTATTTACTTTCATTATACCTGAATTATCACCATTATAATATCAGTATTATATATAGTATACATACATGCATTATTGGTAATATTTTATTTATATATTTTTTTTCATTTGTGGAATAAAATTCTTCATGGAATTCTTCTTTCTTTGTCAAAAAATCAATTGAATTATATATAAATTAATAATTTCTTATTGTCATATTTCATTACATATATCTATATCATATTTTCCTTTTGCATTTTCCATCCAAATAAGTAAGAGCAATCCCTTTTGAGCCAAAAAATACAATAAGTCTCATCATTTTGATTCTTCCAAGGTATCATAAAGTAATGATAAGAAAATTTATAGACCAATGAGTCAGAGACTCTTAGTTATTGGATTTTTCTTTTTTAGTCAAAACTTACATAATCTGAAAACCTCTTAAAAACTAGGAAATGTCCCTTTCTCCCTCAATATTAAGAATTTATTTATTACTTTGAATATCAAACATTTATTGTCCCATTTGGAAATTCTATGATATTTCCACCAAGGCTGGGATTGTTTACCATGGTCTCTTCCCATTTATTAATACCATCACTTGACTGATTTTGTCAATGAAAAGCTTAATATAGAATTGAAATATTCATCACTTAGGTTGAAGTACTTTTTGATCGTATGAAAGGTGTTGATAAGCTCCATATGATGGTATTCCTCTCTTGAGAAGAAGGTTGGCTGTGCCTCTAATATTAACATGTTTTCAAAATGAAGGATAGTCTCTAGCTCTGAATTAGTTATTAAATCTCTCATTTTTTGAATAATTATTACTTAATATCAACAAATTTATGTTCAGAATCGGTAAAGACTGTTTTTGTCACCCATTGTTTGAAAAGATATTATTATTAATTGATTAAAGAAATTAATTAAATTTCTGCTTTTCTTATTTACTTTATTATAATATTTAATTGGAAAGAGATATATTGTTACTAGTTTGATTTTGCTGGTTCTGGGCTCATATTCTTAATTATTACAGCTGTTGACATATAAAACAGATATAATCTTCATATGTTTTATTAGGAAATGTTAATTTCCATCATATCCTTTCAATAATACTGGTTCAAGAGGACATATTTTATTTATTTGTATTTTTTATACCAAGAATGACCTTTTTTGTTATTTCTTCATCCGTAATATTTCTCTTCCCAACCTCTATATTCAAAATTCATTGATTTTGGTAGAATTTCTTTCTATATATTTTTTGAGAAAACTTGGAATATTCTAAAATCATATTCCTTTGGAAAACCTCATCTCACCATTTCCATTCATTCATCCTTGAATTCCATCAAAGATCTTTACATTTGGAGAAAATTTTCCATGGCTGTCTTTTCTTTATTTAGACTTCTGTACTTATGAGAGTAAGTCCTGTTCCACATGGCTTTTGCCTTCCCTGTTGGGATTTTCTTTCTTCATAATCAATTGTTTTTTATATATTTCCTTTTCTGATTTCTGGGTGGGGTATACATTCTCTTGGGGAGGTTTGGGTGACTTCCACAGAAACCTTGATCGTGGGATGTCGTAATTCTTCTTTTGGTCACTCTGTCATAATACTACTTCCATTTAGCTAAGTATTTATCTTTCTCGCCTTCTCTTTGAAGCTTAAACTAGTAACACTTTTCCTGAAGTTCAGGTTTCTCCCTTGGAACGCAAAGTGCTTGATGTGTTGATGGGAGCAAACTGTCCCCATCCACAAATAAATAGACTGGGAAGATTAGCCCACTCTTCTTTGTTGGCTGCCATGCAATTAATCCTATCCTGTCACCAAAACATTTCCATGGATGACACTTGAAATATTTGCAGATATGAGCAAATAAATAGCAGTTATTTCAGTTTCGTATTTCTCAACAAGCTGTTTAAGGTTTAACACCACCCTTTGAGAAATGGTGAGAGTTCTTTCTTTAGCAGTATTCACCATGAGCAAGGTTTCTGCCCCTGAAAGTAGGTGTAAAATCTAAAATCTAGGTTGGACCTAGAATTAAATAAGCTCCTATGCCTCCTATGAATTGGGTTCACCGAAGATTTAATTGTTTGTTTATATTCCAGATTCTTGAAAACCGCTAGGATTTCAGATTAATTTCCATATTATCATTTCATCTTCTACAATGAATATCTATTACATTATATGAGATATCTTCAGAGATCTCGATTTACCTGAAAGTCTTTGAATTATATTTTCATTCTCATGCAGGTATTGAATACTATAATCAATCTACCCTACATTTATATTCTGAATTTAAGCTCTTTTTTGTGTCTTTTGAAACCTAAAATCAGCAAAATCAAGCTCCCACAATAAATAAAACCTTTATTATACTTGATTACCTACCTATATTTGATATATAGTAATATTAATTTATATTTTTTCTTTGAAAAGTGTCTTGGAAAAAACAATTTTGTTAATGAAATCCTAATCTTAATAAAAATATTTTTCTATTTTTTATGTTGTCAGTTTCTCCAAAATTCAGTAGAAATAAAATTAAGACTCCAAACATTTTTAATGAATGGAATTATTTACAAAGAAAAAAGTTACAAAAATTACATGTTTTATCATCCATTGTAAAGGATCTTCTTAATTTAATTATTATTTTGATTTTAATTTCATTTTCTGATTTCTGTTCTTATTTATTAATCTCATCAATTTCTCTTATGAGTAAGTCCCACATATGTCTTTTTTAAACAGCAAAAATGTCTTAACTTGGTTCTTTTGAACTTATTTGTATTGAAAATATAAGTAGTGGAGTATATAAAGAGAATCCTTCAACTGGAAAAGGATTCAGAATATTGAAAATTTTTGAACTTGAAGCATTAAAGGGAGAATAATTGTAAGTATTTCTAATCATTTTGAATATGGAGGGCATTACAGAGCCCAGTAATTTGAAATTTCCAATTACTGTAGATACTTTTACAGTGGCAGGTGTTAAAGGACTCCTTATGTAATCCTCAGTAAGAAAATATAGACCGAAAATATTTACAAATCTCAAAATTTGAATTTTTTTAAAACTTATTCAAACTCAGACAGCCACAAAAACAAAAATCAACGATAGCATTAAACAAAGTAGGATTTATAAAACATTTACAATAAAGCTTACTAATTGAACTAAAATGAATGGAAAAATTAATTTAGATTAGGAAAATAAATATTCTTCTAGTAATCTCATTTGACAAAAGTTACCACATAATTTTAATCTTAGTCATAGAAAACCCAGCTCATTTTTCATAGTTATTTTTCATAGTTCATCTTTTGAGATAAATTTATCCTTTGATTTCTATTTGTATGAGAAAAAAAACTTTCAATTCTTTTTTTGGATTTCCTTGTCTGAAATTCTTCCTTTGACAAGAAAGAAGGGAAATATTGAATGTAGAACAATAACATGGGGGAAGGAATCATAGAAATTTTATGAATTCAATATCTTAATTTTAATTTTAATTTGAAGTTTTTATATTTTTGGATCTTCATAACACAGGAACAAGTCATTTTGTCCCCAATCGATATCTTAAAATGCTTCTCCTAGTATCAAGTCAAATAGGCTTTCAAGATGTATGGTAATTTTTCAAAGCTTAACACCAATTTCATGATTTTGAAACAAAAAATTTGATAACTTTGACTGTATTTTCCTATAAAAAACTTATGATGAATCAATTACATGGATTATAAATTGAGTGTATGAAAATAAACTTTCTTGTGAGTTTCGATATTTATTATAGGGCAATCTCAAAAATTTACCATACAAAAAGAATAAAAATCTGAGAGAATAACTTGTGAAGTTTTAAATAATCAAATAGATATATTTGAGAGGTCATTCTGACTATGTTCTGAACCTGGCTGAATATTTCTCTTAAGTAATAGTGGAATAACCTCAAGAGTACTTCCAACAACTTTCAACGTTGTTTCTGTGGTTGATCCCTTGAACAATACAAATTAAATGAGGTTTATACGCTATTAATTCAAATAGATGCCAGATAAAAAACAGTGATCCCTATTTTATTTTCTTTTGAAAGTATGCCAAAGCAATCAATATATAACTTTCCTAACTAAGCTTTAGAAATTACTTATGAGTGCAGATTTATTATTTTTTTGGGCTCGATAGATTAATAATCATAAATCTTATTTCATCAAACTTTAACATTCTTGGTGAATAGCACCGACAACATACCCTTGGTAAAACAAAATATTTTTTCCAACCTTTTTTTTTAGATTATCAAGGTGCTCAGCTACTTAAAACAATGAGGTAGTCATTTAATTTATTAAAAAATAAGTATTCTTCAGCTATTCCTAATTGCTATCCAATATTAGTATCATATTCACCATAAATTTGGACAGAATTTACAGAGCTACTCTTCATAAATTTAAGAGAAACTATGCAATGATCAGGCTCAAAATTTTTTAAATAAAACCAGAATATTTCTTTCTAAACACATTGAGAATACTCCATAAATTCCAATTCTTACAAAATTTATGAAACCTGCATAAGAAAAAAAAGGGAAGAAGATTCTTTGAAATAGAAAAGGATATACTTCAAAGATAAGGAGAATATAAAAAAAGGTTTGTTTGCATATTTTAAAATTAAAAAATGACAGAAATTGAGCTTAAACATATCAATAAATGATGTTGAAATCCACTTCAATGTTCAACATATTACTGCATTTTATTCATATGAGCTATATAAATATTAATTAATGAAGCTATATCATATCTCTTCAAATTTCTTTACCTCTGAATCATTGAAAACGATGGCTCAAAAGATCAACAATTGTTAATAGTATAAAATTTGGTTTAGAAAAATTTCCTATATAAACTACATCAATATTTTTAATTATAAAAAATTTAGTTTTCAACAAATCAGATATATATTATGAGAAAAACCATTTTATTTTACATAAAGCTAAAAAAGCTATTTTATGTATCAAAATTCAACAAAATATGCTATGAATATTCCATGACCTTTTCTAAAATAAATCATCATCCTTAATTGAATCCCTGGGATGAAATCATACAAACATTTTCCAATAATTAAATTAGAGAAAGATATTCTGCTCACAATCTCCATATCCTGTGGCTACAAGTGATAAAATTACATCTAGAGAGTTTTTTAGGCTGAAATAATGGAAATATCATGTAAATGTTTATTATATTTTTCAATTCCCCTTTAAAATACACATTGTGTCATTGATATTCAGTTTTCTCCGAATTTGAATTAAGAAATCTTACTATAACAAGAGAAGGGAACTAAGGTGTACTATGTGCCACTAAATACATAATTTTATGAGAGACAGAACTGCCACTTTATAGTTTGTCTTTCATAATATTTATATTCTCAAAAAATATTCAAGTAATTTAGACTTCTCTCCTTGATTGAATATCTCAAAATACAGTTGTTCAGTTTTAATATTTTATAGCTATGGGTGTCTATAACTGGGCTGGTGAAGCTTTTATATCTGTTTAAAGTGCTATGAAAGAGACCATAAAGGTTTCATTTCTTTTTTGATGAAATTTTCTTAATTGATAAAAAGAGAAAAATACATAAGTAATGAAAGTAAGCCTTTGACATCTGTTTTTGAGCCCATGAGCTTTTACCGGCCTGACAAATCAATAATATTCTTGAAAATAACTTAAGTATTTGTGGCTTTCAAGTATTCCAAAAATTTTCACTTGAAAAATACATCCCACTTCCAGCTCCCAAATTTCAAATTCCAAATGCAAAACATGCTGTAAGGTGTGGCCACTTTTCTGGTTGTGATTCCTGTATCCACATCCTGCTGCCTAGATGGAAAACTTACTTCGACTTCTGCTGACATAAATTTCTGAATGAAACTCACCTTATAAAGTTCAAATTAAAAACTATTCACCTGTTTCATCAAAAGGTACTTTTGAAAGAATTCCTTTGGGTCCTGTGATGGTCAGAATTTGATTCTTGAATAAGGAGACTCACTGGATTCTTTGGTTATTCTTCTCGGAAGTCTATCTTCAGGATTCCAGAGAATAAATCATTTAATTATAATAAAATGTCTCTGAAGGAAGTCAAATTTCAATATGTAATTGTATAAGTAATTTAAAGCACAATTGTTTCAAAAAAAGTAGAAAGCTCTAATGAATGTTAACATAAAATTTTTTGAAAGTAAATATTTTGATTAGATTTTGATTTTTATATTTCTTAGGCGTAGTAATCATTATGAAATTAATTAAAGATAAAAAATGGGGATCTTAGGTAAAAAGGAGTAAAAGAAGGTCTGGAATAAGATTTAACTTTCTAAGATTCGTTAACATAATGTTTGGACCTCAAATTCAAAGTTTTTCTATTGAAACTTTCATAATCATTTATAATATTAAGAGGACTATGACTTTCAGAAAGTGAGAATAAATAATAGTAAGATCTTACAACCGCAACTGGAAATTTTAGTATTATTCAGAGTGAATAATATAAAATACTTAATATTAATTTTAAAACGCTCAATAAATATATATAGCAAGAATGAAGTTAGTTATTTTGTATCATAGGTCACTGAGTATTATTATAATCATAATATATGACCAATTCTTTTGGTTTGAATAGATGAGAGCCAACCTTCAAATTATACAAAAAGTCTTTATAGATAAATTGCTTGTACATAACTGGGTAAAATGAACTTGTGAAAATACTGTCATAATATGAATATAGCAAGTGAAAAGAAAAGTGTTTTGGTAAAAAGTCATTCATAATGTCAGCCTGTGACTCAAACCCAGGTAAACTAATTCTAGAGCAAAATGCCCACTAAAAGGTGAACTGAGAAAAAAATAGCTCATGAAAGGTATTAAAATAAATAGGCATGTCACCTCTTTCCAAAGTACAAAACGCACAGCCATAGGACAAGGAATGACAGAGTTATCACTTCTCAAAGAAATAACTAAGCAGAAACCGTAATTTTTACCTCTCATCTAAAATAAAAAGATATAGTCAGAACCTCATCAAATTGTTGTTTGCATTGAAGCCCTTGGTCAGGGCTATCCAATTGTACTAGAAAAAAAAGGTAGAATCAAAATTACACAAGTTATGGCCAAAATTAAGCCAAAGAAGGGTAAATACAATATTTGCCTCCCATTTAAATTCTAATTTTTGATGTGAGACACCTAAAGTGGGATTATTTTACAAATAGAGCAATCAGGTTTTTCTGATGGTGCAGTCCATTTCTTTGGAACCCATCAAGATCAAAATTTGATGGGAAAGCAAAATTCACATATAATTTAAGAAAAATTTATATCTGAATGATGGAAGTTAAAATGGTATAGCTCTGCCATATCTAATGATACCCATACAAAATGGGGTATCATTTTGTATTTGTAATCCAGCACTCAAACATTGACCAAATTTGAGCTCATAATCTTTCAAACTGACAAAGATATGGATGTTTCAATGTCAAAATCCCACAGTATTCCCAAAGCCACCATAATGTGGGAAAATATCTTATTTCTTTGAATAAAAGATGTAAACTCTAAAAAGGAGCCTTTTTATCCTTCATTAACTCACTTTTGTCTTTTATAGGGTCCCATAAAGGATCTTTACAGTGTTCTACACGTGATGAACATCAGAAGAAGGCTATGAGGTCCCCAAAAGATAATTTTTACCCTGCATTGGTGAAAACTTTCAAGATGTGGTTTCAAAGCCACATTTGTGCCTGATACAGGCTTTAAAGGCTGTTTAATAGCCACATGCCTTCCATCGGAAGAGAAAATTATTCACTGCTCCTATGTGAACAGGTCCAGAGGCTCCTTCCACCCAATTTTAGAATCAAAGCGGGCCTTTTCTCTCTTAAAAAGAGCCTCCCCTCCTACTCTTGAGTTCCTGCATAGTACAACTATTAAAAACTGTTATACTCTTTGAGCTAATCATGTGTACTTTAAGTATTGAGTGTTTTATTGATTATTACAAGGAGCCAATTGATAATAAGTGCACCCAGGCCTTTCAGCAGCACTAACCACCACTATAGCTTCATATTAAAGCCCCAACTACCATTATCGAGCTATTTTTATCATCATTTACAATGTACAAGTCGTAGTAAAAGATCTATATACCATTAATATGGATTTCTTATAGACTATGAGGGACATTTTGGGGGCCTGGAAGTCTTTTTTTAAACTATTTTTAAGATTTTTAGCATAAATATGACTTTTTTCATATTTTCTGTCTTTCACGTATTATTATTATGATCTTGAGAATAAAAATATTCCAAATGAAAATTGAGAATATATCAAATATCATATGTTCTGATTTTTTTAGTGATATATAATCAAATCCCACTATTTTTTTATTTTATGCATTTTTTGAGGTGGTTTATTAAAATTTAACTACCAGAGTCTTATTTCAGCATGGTTTTTGATAAAAAAACCAAATCCTTATTATTCTTTTGAAATACTCAAAAGAATGCTCATAGCTTTAAGTATTAGCTTCAGAGGGCTTGGTCAAAAATATTGTAAGCTTCAATCCTTCATATTAAGCCAACGTAGTCAGTTTTTTATGTTAATTACAGAATAAGACTTTAAGACCTTTTGAGTTATGGATGTAACCAAACATCTTTCAGACAGTATTATTGACTAGAAATACACATTACCAAACCACAGTAGCTATACAGGGGTCTAATACATCAATATATTAAACCAGAAACGATTCTTTGACATGCAAAGAATTTCTAAGAGTCAAAGCTAAGATTAAGTCCCCATAATTTGTATACAAGTGGAAGAAAAATTTATTCCACTTGAAACAAAGTGAAAAGACAGCCCACCAGTGACACCTTCAGACACAGAGAATGTGAATAATAGAAAAAGAAAGAGGAACAGGGAATTCCAAATAAAAGCAAATAATTGGAAGCAAATCTGCACTCAAAGGCCCAGAAACTGGGTAAGTCTGCCTCTATACAAGGTTGAGAAGCTTTGATAACTTTTAAAGGCAAGATAACAGTTCTTAAGGAAGTTGTAACTTCTAAAGGAAATTTTCTCAGAGCTCCAGAAAGCAAGTTTGTACAAAGCACAGTCAAAGGTAAATAACCCAAGAAAAATATGTTTTTGAATGATTGAAGAAACTAATATCATGTCCCCAGTAAATCTCAGAGACCCTGGAGTCCCAAGGAACCAGTGAGAGGAAATAAAGAGACGGTTCATATCCAGGAGATCAGGTTTGGGCAGCATGGTGAATGGAAAGAGACTCAGGGAAATTGTGCCCAAACCCCCTTCACCTTTGAATTGAAGACAAACATCAAACCATATTGATGGACAGACATGGATGAAGTACTTCAGCTACACCAACTCAAAGACCTGTCCCAATGGACCACACAAAACAGGAGATTCAACCTGTATACACACTGGGAATAACTTGCAGTAATATTCAAAAAGATAGTTCTCAGATAGTTTTTCTAAGGCCTTATAAAAATCACCAAAGGTTGTAATCCTAATGAGTAGTACAAACTCTTGGAAGGAAGGGAAGCCAGGATAAGGGAGAATCAAGGCACAATGAAGGCTATGCAGGAGCAATGGAGCCAGAAAGAGCATATTCCGACTCCTTCAGGCTCACAAGGAGTGGACCAACCCAAATATTAAGTGGCTTCCCCCATATCAGTGGGCGATAGTCGCAATACTTTACAGTTCCAGGTAGCTTCCAGGAGAATACAAGGAGAAAATTTCTATAAAAATAGTTCTTCCAACCAGAGCAAGAAATAATCAGACACAATGATGCAGAAGGTGTTGGGCTTGGGGAGATAACTGCACAAAATCAAGAAATGATTGTAAAGACATATTAGAATAAATACATCTACAATTAAAAATGATTTCCCAACTCAGAATTAAGATAGCGTTTTTACACCTGTGAATACCATAAATATTAATTAATTGCAGTTAAATATTTCACAATTTTCAGAGAAAACTGAAAGAGAGTTCAACAAAATACATGAAGAAAATTCAAGGTTACAAGAGATAATTACCTTACAAACCAAAACTATCCATACTATCCAAGAGGACTATACTATATTAAGCAAAGTACAAGAAGACAAAACCAAAAGACCAAATCAAGTATTAGAGGAGCAATATCACCACAAGAGGGACAGGGAATTCCTGAATCAAGACATGAAATTTTTTTGAATGTCTGCCAAGACATAAAGCCAGAAAGACAGGGCTATGTTTTTAGCAATATTCCCTACCACCAAGAGGACATCAAACCATATTCCCCAATGGAGAATAAGCACAGATTCCCATCAAAATACAAAGAGGGAGATACTATGACTGATTCAGACAAGGAAGCACTGAAGCAATATCCAAAAGCCACAAGTTGGACAAAATTTCTGGTGTAGGAGGATATGATCATGTGGACCTCATTAATTGTATTGATGGACTCTTCATTGATGTAACAAGTATATCAGACTTCTTGATAGCAGCCAGACCAAAAAAAGCATTAAAAGGACATTCTACAATATGGTACATGAAAAGAAAGATATCCATGGCAAAAGAAAATGGCCAAGGTTGAAGAGTCGAATAAGCCAGAAGTACAATAATTATCAATATATATGGAAAGAGGCAATGTCATTTTAAAATGACAATCACTCAGTGGACAAAGACCCCTATGAGTGGTGTGTTAATTAGTATTAAAGACTGAAGGCCATAGATCCTCATATGAATAATCAGATGAATAATTACAAACTCCTGACATAACTACAACCAGAATTGGAACATGCAGTACAAACCAGGTGCAACAAATACTGCACTCTAGAAAATATTGCCAATACCTTACAAGAGGTGAGAAAGAGGACAAATATAGGGAAATATTCTCTATAGAAAGGAAAAATTGGAGAGAAAAATAGCCTTTTTGGGTTTAAATAAATACAAACCCAGAGAAAAAGTGGTAGAAGTACTTCATAAAAAAAGGTCTTGTAATAATTTTGGGGCCACAGACAAATATGCTAACAACTCTACAAAAGGAAAAAGGAATATCTATGCCATTGAGCAACTCCCAGAGGAAGAGGTACAAGCACCAGATTCAGAAACTGAATTCATGGGTGATTCCATCAGAGAAAACGCTGATGATGAGAAAGACCCAATAGAAGAATTCCTGGTGGAGTACCAAGAGGATTACAATCTGGAAGAAGTATTACCACAAGACACTTCCAGTAAGGACTTGTTCAAACGCACAAAATATGCACAAAAATAACTAGTTATGCTAATCCAATGAATGGAATACATTCATGGGACAGCCACCAAGATTAATTGCTTTTTGACAATTTTCAACACCCATTAATAATTGACACTGGTGCACATTTCTCAATAGCGGCCAATAAGTATTGGAAACATCAATGACCAAATTGGGAGAAAAAATTCTTAACAACCCAGGAAAAGAATTTCAAAAGTGCATCAGGAAAGATTACTTCCATTGGGACTATTATCAAAAAGATAATGATACCCTTCAGGGAAAGTAATATCAGACTAAACACAAATTTTGTAGTGCTTGAGGATTACCACATCCAAGGATTCCCATTGGGAACATACCACCAAAGAATTTATGGAATTAAGGTTTAAAACAGTAAAAACAGGAATATTAACATAGCTACCAACAAGGAACAAAAATTTTCACTCAACATAAACCAATTATACAACCAAGACCCCTTGGAAGAATTATTGAAATAATTAAAAGAGGGGAATTCGCTTTAAACTCACTAGTAAACAAAATCTTATTCTCCTAAGAATCCTTAGATATCACAGACTAGCTTTTGCCATTGGGTAAGAGCCCTTGGGCAAGATTAGAGGTCATGATATATTATTATATCTGGATGTGGAAATACTTTATCCACCCATGTATTGAAGACATCCATACCCAGAAATCTTTCCAATCAGGTGAGAAATTGAGAAAAATAGCAATGAAATTCTATACACAGATGTAATCAGAGTGATTGGACATAATGAAATTGAACCTTTCCTGTTGACTTGGAATGATGGCAAATCTAGATTTTGTTGAGACTTCAGAGAACTGAATAACTAAACTAAAGGTGAAAGGTAATTTATAACAAGGATATTACATTCCTTGGACAAATTGGAATAATTCAAGTACATTACCAAAATGGATTGTATGAAACGATTTCATCAAAATGGAGTTGAACCAAACTCCATGAAGCTACTCAGAATTACTTGGCATATGGGTATATATGAGTATGCCAGAATGCACTGGCTTAATTTCAAAATATGATTGAAATGATATTGCAAGAGGAAATATTGGAAGGCTGGATGGATTTATACATTGATTTTTCCATAAAATATTCAGAGACATGGGAAGACCAAATGCAATAAATATAAAGATTCTTGAGTCATTCCACACCAATTGAACACAACATTCTACTTCATAAGTGTAAAATCAACAAAAAAGGAACTATTGAAACCGTGAAATAAAGTATCAGGTCTTAGCATGGCTATAGACCAAAAAAGGTAGAAGCAGTACTGCACAAGCCATTACCAAAAAACATCAAAGAAATGCAATCTTTCTTAATTTTTTCCAGAAACTATAAAAACATATGAAAAATATTTCCCACATAATGAGCACCTTATACAATCTAAACTCAAAAGATGTAGTTTTTGAGATTACCAAAGAGGGGAGAGATGCATATGAGAGGATCAAAGATAAACCCACTCAGGCACCTTACCTCATGTTACCTGACTTTGAACTTCAATTTAAGTTTTAAATAGACAAAGCCTGCAGTTAGGATTGGGGTTATCACTGAACCAGAGAAAAATTATAGATGGTGAACCTAGAGCAAGGGTAATACAGTATATTTCCAGGTAACTGAAAGGTTCAGAATCAAATTATGGGGAATCTCAGACAGAATCTAATGTCTACTATGGGCTCTGGAGAAACTCTATTAATATATGGAGGGATAACTCTTTGAATTATTCACATACTGAACTGAACCCAAATCTTTTCTCCACATGAAGACTACCAATGCGAAGATTTTAAGGTGGCAAATAGCTATCCAAGAGTATAGGGGGAATATGGCCATCATTTACAAGGAAAGTAGCATCCAAACTAATTGTACAGTTTCAAGAGCAATCCAGCTAATGACCTAGAGATAGCTGAAAAAATTCCCATTAACTTGATGTAACTATACAGGAGGAAATACTACAGATTCTCAGAGTGGGGAACAGAAAGTAGCACTCTAGACTTTGACAACAAGGAACCAGAGGGAAAGAAAAACCCATACTGGGAATAAGCTCCCCAGAAATCAATACTTAATTAATCAATGCAGTAAAAAAATATTATTCCAAACACAAACAGTGTAGCATAATAATATCACTCCTGCAGAAAAGAATATAGCATCCCAGAACAGGAATCCAAGTTTGAGGAACTTGGTTGGCATTCTATAAAGATAATAGTTTTTTTCCGTAAAGGTGGCCTCCTATACCAAAGGGATAAACATACAGGTTCCCTCATAGTGATAGACAGAGATCATACAACCCTAGTCCTTGAGGAATGTCATTATGTACCCTATATGGGACACATGAGTGAAGACAGGACCAAGGATAGGATAGTATCAACAGCCTGGTGGCCTCAATGGTAACAGGAGTTGAGTGAGTACATAAGAGCTTTTGAAAGATGCCAGAAGGAAAAAATAACACATAGGAAAACTATGGCATTCTCCAAAACATTGAAAAACCCAAACACCCATGAAAGATCATGAAAATGCATTGGGTAACAGGCCTGGTACCAAGAGGAAAGGAGAGCTATAGTTCCTTCCTGGTAATAATAGAAAGCTATAGAAAAGGCTTCAGATGCCTACCATACCACAAAGAATATAAAGAAATTTTCACAGAATTGTTATTATGGAATAACATCATATCAACATGTGGTGTACCCAAAATTATCATGAGTGATAGCAAGAAAAAATTCACATCAAAAATTTTGGAACAATCTCTTTGGCATTCTAGGAATGAAAATTAATTCTTCACAGCATATCACCCATACACAGATGGGCTGGCTTAAAGATGATCCAGACTATGGAAGCCATAATCAGGAGATTCTGTGCCTATGGAATGGAATAACAAGATCATGAAGGACGACTGGGTTACACTCCTTCCAGAAATACAGCTTTCTTGCATTGGAAGACACTGCTGTACCATAGGGAATACATCTTTCTGAATAGAGAAAGGTTGGAACCCCATATTTTCAGTGGACCACCTGAATAAAAATCTTCTAACAGTCAAAAGCAAAGCCAAATAATCCAATGATATGTGTAACAAAGCTTTTGATACAGAATCAAGATTCATAGCAGAAGAAAAGGAATACAACAAGCAGAGCGATGAAAAGTCCCACAAAAAACCAGACTTTAAGGATTGTAAGTAAGTGTTGGTGTCTGCTATGAACCTCAATAATCTCAAAGGTCCCAATAAAATGAACTGATCATTTGTGGGAACATTCACTAGCAAAAGGCTTTTAGGGAAGATTGCAGTGGAGGTCAAACTGACAGAAGAATTCTCAAGGAAAAACCCACTGTTCCCAGTGAATTCAGTAAAACCTTACCACCAGACTTTGGAGGATAAGCCTTCCTCCAGGAACAATTCCACATCCAAAAAGACATAGTGGAAGTGGATGACTCCCCTGTCCCAGTGAAGAAGATTCTGAAAGCCAGAAACATCAGACTCAATGGAAAAGACCATAGAGAGTAATTGTTAGATTCAAGAAACAGACAACTGATAAAGAATTGACCAAATATTCCATACCAGATGGTGAGCTTCACCTTGGAAGATTGAGAACATTAGGAGGTATGAACAGTCCCATCAATGATTATCCTTTTCTTCAGGGAGGGTATGTCAGTCTGTAACTCAAAACCAAGAGCACAAGCATTATACAAAAATACCATGAACCAATTTTAGTGAAAAATTCCCACTAAAATGTGGCCTCAGCTAGAATATCTCATAAAAGGAATTGAAAACAAAGAGGAAAGAAATATCTTTCCAAAAATGCAGCTTTTATACCCATAGGACAAGGACTGACGGAGGTATGCCTTCTCAAAGCAATAACTGAGTGTAAGCCTTAATTTTTAACTCTCATATAAAATCCTAAGAAAGAAGAAGATCCTCATCAAAAGGGCTTTAAAATAGAATTCCTCAGTCAAAGCTATTCAATTGTTTTAGAAAAATCAAGTTAGCATCAAATGTACAGAATGTATGGCCAAATTAATCCAAACAAGGGCAAATAAAATATTCACCCATAATCTAGCTTATAAAGTTTGATAGTGAGATACCTAAAGGAGGGTCTTTTTGGAAATAGGAAAATTGTGAAGCTCTTATGGTTCCATCTATTTTATCATAGCTCATCTAGAACACAGGTTATACTGAAAACAAACTCCATACAGCATCGAAGAAAATCCATATCTGAATAATGGAAATTAAAGGTGGTATCTCTTTTCATATTGAATTATACCCAGTACAAATGAGATTTCATTGTGTAAGCCCCAGCTAGTGCTACACAATGAATGAACTGTGGGCTCATCACCTTCAAGACTGACATGGTAGGGCAGGTTTATGCTCAAAATGCAACAGTATGGGCAAAAGCCCAATACTGTGGGGAGCTATCCCATATATTTGAATGTGAGGTGTCAATTCTAAACAGCAGCCTTTGTATCTTGCAATACCCCAAAAGTTTGGCTTTTATATGGTCTCCATACAGGATCTTTACAGAAGTCTATGTTTCATACACATCAGAAGAAGGATATGGGATCCCCAAATGAAACTGTTCACCCTTTATTGGTAAAACCTGCCCAGATATGATTTTCAAACCACATCTGAGCCCAAAACAGGTTGTAAATGCTGTATAATAATCAAAAGACAGTCCTTTGAACCTAAAATTCCTTTCTCTACCTCTGTGGACAGATCCAGAGGCCCTATCCAACCAAGTTCACAATAAAAGGCGCCTTTTCTCTTCCAAAAAGAGAATTCCCATCCTTATATTGAATTTTAATTTAGTAAAACCTTCAAAAAACAGTGATAATCTTAGAAAATAATCAGGTGTACTTCAAGTCTTCAGTATTGTAATTCTTATTAATAAGCAGCCAATTTAAATTGAGTGCACCCTGGGCTTTCAGTAGCACACACCACCACTATTACTTCAGAGTAAACCCCAACTACTTCGATTAAGCTATTTTTATCATAATTTATCATGTTAAAGTCATAGTTAAATTTTTATATACCATTCTTATAGCTTTATCATAGACTCAGTCTGACATATAAGCTCTTGTTGGGTAAGCAATCATTAAAATGGTCAGAAACAGCTATCATATTATAAATAGAAGTCAAAAGAGGCCCAAATTCATAATTTAAGGATAGTTATAGGAATTTTCGTATTTATAAAATATGGTCAAACAATATTTTTTGAAATAAACTTTTAGTAAAAATTACAAAACAATAGTCCCAACCTACTCTTTCAACTCTTTGTTTATAGCAATAATCAAGTATACAAAACTGAATAATGATGGAGAATAATGTGGGTTTTATTTAAAAAAAATTATATGGCATGGAAGATTCAAAGCACTTAGAAATCTATCAAACAACAATAATGAAGTTAATCTTCTTGCCCTTTAATACAGATTTTTAATACAAATTCTCTCAATCTGAAACTTTTCATTAGAATAAAAAAACAAAAATTTACTTTTCACTTAAAAGCTCATTCAGCTAAGAAAAGAGCTCCTCTCTTTCAGTAGCTTTAAGCCGCACACTTTCATGTCATTTTGAAGCTCGAATCTCAAATTTATAAAAATAGATGAATTATCAAAATTTTATTTTTACAAGAATAAGAAATAAGATATTTAAAATAAGAAAAACAAAAGAGTCTTCATTATATAATTAGATTACTCTTTTTTTTAGATAAAATTAAGAAGAAAGTGTGAGTTGTGTAAAAATTTAAAGTAAATCCACAAAGCAATGGAGCTTTCATAAATTTTTGAATTTATCCATTCCTTAAACATAAAAGGAGTAATATACACTAAACCTTATCTTTTTACTAGATATCAATGAATTAAAACGTTTAATATAGCTTATTTAAGATTAATTAACCTTTTTGAGTTCTTAAAACCTTGATATCCACCCTTTATATTGTGGTTTACCCTATAAAATCTTTTACTTTCTATCCAAATGGAGGAAAAACAAGTTTACACTCTAATATT
Source organism: Austropuccinia psidii (assembly GCA_023105745.1). Taxonomy (NCBI): domain Eukaryota; kingdom Fungi; phylum Basidiomycota; class Pucciniomycetes; order Pucciniales; family Sphaerophragmiaceae; genus Austropuccinia; species Austropuccinia psidii. Next base: position 40,773,695 of record JALGQZ010000003.1, read on the forward strand.
CAATTAAAAGCTTAAATTGAGGTTAAAATAAGTTTGAATATCTGGTATTACTAGGGTAATCCTCCATTTGTCCATTTTAGATCCCAAAAGCTGGGTACCTTGGTACCCTTTGGAATTTTTTCCTTATTCCCCTTTTGGCACAGATTTTTCCACTTTATTTTCTTAAAGCCCGAAATATTTAGGGTATTTATTAAGATTCCTATTCCAGTTCAGTAAAGAAACACACACCCTTGAATCTGATACTATTTTTGAAACTTTGGATATACATGGTTTAGCTTTCAATTAATTTTGAAATCACCAATTTGCAAAATTTATTGTGATGATTAAAGCTTATTAAGTGCTATGAGAAAGTCTTGAATAATCCAATAACAACCCAAATATAGAGTTTCCCTAGTACATTCCTGGTGTATAATACCAATATTAAAGAACAATTATACCATTCTATATACAAAATTCAATTATAATAAGACTTAATTACCTTTATGTTTTATCCCAATTAAAAAGTTATTTTGTGCTCAAATTGTCAGCCTGTGACTCAAAACCAGAGCACAAGCATGACAGCCAAGTATCATAAATCAATGGTATAGCCAAGATACCACCAAAGCATGGAGATGAGCCATATAAGCTCAAAAGGTATCAAAAGAAAGAGGAAACTCATCCCTTTCCAAATATTCAAGTCCCATCATCACAGGACAAAGAATAAAAACCTTATTCCTGGTCAAAGTTGTTTCTGAGCATAAACCTTAGTTTTCACCTCTAATCTTAAATAGGGGGGAATAGGCCTAATACCAGCAAATGGGTATAAACAATGGATCTCTAAGTCATGGATATCCAATGGTACTAGAAAAACTGAGCTGGCACCAGAATGACAGAAGTTATTACCAAAATAAGGTCAAATAAGGGTGATTAAAATATTCACCTCCCATCTAACTTCTACAGTTTTAGTGTGAGATACCTAAGGTGGGGTCTTTTTGTAAAGAGAACAAACAGGGATATCTAATTGTTCCATCTATTTCCCCATATCTCATCTAGAACAAAAGTTATGGGGCAAACAAGCTCTATACAGTTTTTAAGCAAAACATATATATTTACAAAACGTCTTGTAAATAGCATACCTTTGCCATACTTAATTATAGCCATATCAAATGAGGTACTATTTTGAAGAGAACATCCAGGGCTACACAATGAAACAACTATCAGCATGATATCTCAAAAACAGACAAAGGTATGGCAGTTTTAAGCTCAAAATTCCACAATTAGACAAGTACAGTCTTACTGTGGTATATTCTCCCATAAGTATTATTATGAGGTTTCAAATAGACCCAGAAGCAATGTTCTACCTAAATGCCTCATAATTCATTCAATACTGGGGTCCCATACAGGTTCTGTATAGCACTCTATGTGTCATACATGTCAGAAGAGGGCTATGTGGTCCCCAGAAGAAACTTTTTGCTGTGTATTGGTAAAAACTACCCAGATGTGGTTTCAAAACCACATCTGAGCCAAATACAGAGAATAAAGGCCCTATGAAAACCACAAGCCAGTAATCTGAAGTGAAAACCTCTTCACTTCCTTTACATGGATGGTCTAGAGGGCCATTCCACCCCATTTGAGGATAAAAGGAGGCCTTTTCTCCACCAGAAAAGGTTCCCTCATCCTGCTCTTGAATTCCTACGCAGTACAACTGCAAAAAACAGTGATACCCTTCGAAAATAATCAGGTTATACTTTAAATTCTCAAGTATTGTAGCTCTTATTATAGTAATCCAACTGGTAAGACTGCACCCAGGGCTTTCAATAGTGCTCACCACCACTATTTCACAATATTAAAGCCCTTATTATTCAATTTTAAACTTTTATTATCCATTATGAACTCCTTTTAAATTAATATTACTGTTTCACAGTCATAGTTAAAGCTGTAAATAGTATTATTATACCTTCATCATTGTGAGCCTTAGAGGTATTTTCATATACCCAAAAGACCACAAATAACAAAATAAGATACCAATATGAATAAAATAAATTCATTTATCCTATCAAAATGAAAATTGAACTCTAAATACAAATTTATATACAAAACTGAAAAATTTAATTATAATTTAAAATATAAATTACATTACATTATAAAATTATGAAAATGTATTTTCACCTGAAAAAATTATGTAATAATGAATTTTTAACAAAATTAATGAAATTAAAATATTTTTGGTAATAATTTACTCAAAAAATCTTATAACTTTTTATCCAATAAATAAACTTAACAAAACTACTTCACCATTGGATTCCTCATAAAAGATAAGGTGAGGTCACCTTTGGGTAAAATTTCTGTAACTCAACTCTAAATAAGCTTAAATTAGGTTTTTAGTATTTTCTGTACAAAAGTTGAAAATCCTCAACACCTTAGCCTAATTCACACCACATGTGGTGTTAACCATCAACTTTTGTGTTAAAATTGAGGTTTTTTGTGTAGCTTAGAAGTTATGAGGAATTGAAGTATTTTCAATTGAGATGTCAAAATGTGTGCATGTGTTAAATAAGTGAACTGTAATTTACATGTGAGGTATCAATTATTACAGTTGTGTACTGTAAAACACAATTGAATTGTATGTGTAAATCACAAGTGTATTACATGATGAGGAATTATAGAAAAAATAAATTGGAAAGATTAATTCTGGGGGGGAAAAGGTACTCTAGCTGCAAGGGAGAGCCAGACCCCCAAATTCCTTGCTGACAGGCATGGGATGTCAAACTCCATGCAAAGGTTCGTCACTTTTGGGCTGGAATTGAGTCACAGGGTCTGTGACTTAATTGATGATGATGTTTTGATACCAACCAGGGCAGTTTTAACTGTTGCCAAGAGAGTGAAGCTACCCTTAAGTTAAAAAAATCTTAGTAAAAAATGTTTTGACTGGTCTGTACGTCTCTTACACACATTCTGACATGTTTTGAAGGCTCCAGACCAGGTATCACTATAGTAATGGCTGATTTAAGGGTCTAAAATGGCTAAGACCAGCCCTTTTTTGGTCTAAACCAGGGTTCAATGATACCATAATTTCCTTTTCAGTTGTAAGAGTGTTTTCCATGACTGACAAGAGTAAGTTCTACTTTTGGAGTAAGAAAATTTATGGCTATAAAAGAATGTCTTCTTTGCCCCACCTTTCTCTTCATGTTAGAATCTTTTCCTTTTATAATTAGTTTAAACACTGTTCAACCAATCAATAAAAGATTCCAACCACCCATTTCATAGCGTTTTAAACCATTTAACCACGTGAAAAAAACATTATAATCATTTTTACCCCTTGAACCACCCCATAAGCGAATTAAAGCATCTTTCATCACTGTTAACTTTGTCACTTTGTTTCCAAATTCACTCTGGTAAATTTTGGGTTGGTTTTCTCTTTAAATATCTTTTTAATGAATTTGTTCTTTAATTAATTTCTTGCAGTTCTTTGCTCAATTAACTCCAATTGAAATTTCTCTTGAAGAAATTTCTTTTGTAGCCTTAAATATCTCTTGTAGAGTATTTTTGGATAACTTTTTATTGTTGATAAGACAATGAATGTTATAAGATTATTGTTTTATACTTATAATGTTAAAGACAATAAAGTTGGCTTGTTTTCCCTTAAAAATACTATTTCATGCTATTTTTTATTTATATTTTACCTTATACAAATTTTGAGGCCAGGAAAAGTATGACCTCTTTATAAATATGTGACAAAGGCACAGTATTTGAAATGACTGTTGACAGAGTCAATGCCTTTAAATCTTTGCGACAAGCCTTGACCACTGCTCCACTCTTACTGATGCCAGACTTTAAGTTGCCTTTTAAGCTTTATATTTATGCATCAGGAGATGGGCTTGGTGCTGCACTTCATTACATTCAGATTATCACTGATGAACCTGTGGAAGAACGCATATGCCTCATATGCAGGAAAATAAAACCAACTGAAGCCAGTCAAATAGAGTGCTTATGCCTTGCTTGGCCTTGGAGAAGCTAAATTCTTTTCTGCAAGGAGGTGTTTGGGAAGTAAAAACAGATTGAACAGCTGTTAAGTCACTTTTAAACATCAAGACACCTAACAGACATATGCTCAGATGGCAAATAGCCATAAAAGAGTATAGCGGAAATATGACCATTGTTCATAAAGATGGGAATACTCATAAAAGTACAGATGGACTGAGAAGCTGGCCATTAACAAATAATATTGATATTAATGCTTATGTTCCAGAAGAAGCTTCACCACAAATCCCCATAGAAGGAATCAGTTTTACAGACCTGAACACCATTTTCTTTGAGGAGGTAAGAAACAGTTATACTCAGGACAAAAATTTTAGCATTTTATGCCAATTATATACTAAGGACTGTAAAGACAATTCATTGATACATGCTATAGATGAGATATAGAAAAAACATATGATGAAGGAAGATTCCACTTACTGGATGGTATAATTTACCACAGAACTAAGCGTACATGTGTTATGACAGTTGTGGACAGGTCCTTAATCAATATTGTACTTAAAGAATGCCATGACATCCCCTTCTGACGACACCTGTCTGAGGACAGAACAAGAGAAAAAATAAAAACCTGCATATGGTGGCCAATGTGGCAGAAAGCTGTTGCAGAGTATGTAAAATCCTGTGAAAGATGTCAAAAAGCAAATGAATCCACTGGAAAAAGACTTGGAAATATGATCAAGATCCAAGAACCCAGCAGACCTTGGGAAATCGTCCATATGGATTGGGTAACTGGCCCGCCACCAGGGGGTGACAAAAGTTGTAATGCTTTTCTAGTGATTGTTGACAGATTTAGTAAGACTCCAATCTTTCTACCATGTCACAAGGATGATAGAGCCATGGATACAGCTCTTCTGATATGCAATAGAGTAATATCCGGGACTGGCATATTCACAAAAATCATTTGTGACAGAGATCCTAAATTCACCTCAGAACTATGGACAAATCTTCCCAACTATTTGGGAAAAAATTTTCCTTCTTTACAGCCTACCACACACAGACTGATAGTCTGGCTGAAAGGATGATCCAAACCTTGGAAGCTATGGTAAGATGATTTTGTGCATATGGCCTTGAATTCAAAGATTGTGATGGCTTTACCCATGATTGGTGTACTCTTTTACCAGAACTAGAATTGACATATAGGACATCCATCCATGCCAGTACCAATCAAACTCCTGCTATTATATAAAAAGGATGGAATCCCAAATTACCTCAAGATTGCTTGAGGAAGAAATTGGTTGAAATACATCCTACAGCTGCTAGCTTCAAAGGAATTCTAGACAAAGCTAGAAAGCATGAAGTGAGGTGCATGGAAGACTCTTTTGCATATACTAAGGACAAATGGGACAAGTCACATGCCACTCCAGATTTCAAAGTGGGGTATTTGATACTTTTATCCACCACTAGCCTCAATAACATCAAAGGTTGTAAAAATCTCAAAGATTACTTTGCAGGACCTTTTGTTATTAAGGCCCTCCATGGAGAAAATGCTGTTGAAGTAGAATTATCTGAAGAACTTAGCAATAAGAATCCTAAATTTCCAGTGAGCTTGATAAAGCCATATAAATGTAGTTATGCTGAAAAATTTACTTTGAGGAATAAAGTTCCTCAAGTTGTACCTCCTATTGAATCATTTGGTATTAAGAAGATTACCAAAGTTATCAAAGAAAGAAAGTTGAGAACCAATAAAGTAAGGGAATACCTTGTTAGGTACAGTGACCCAACTTGTGAAGATGAATGGTTAGCAGAAAAGGACATACCCAAAGCTAAAAAATTTCTCAGAATTTTCAGACACACTAGAAATGAAAATATTACAAAGTAATATTCTTTTTTAGGGGGAGGGAATGTGAGCCTTAGAGGTATTTTCATATACCCCAAAGACCACAAATAACAAAATAAGATACAAATATAAATAAAATAAATTTATTTATATTATCAAAAAAAAATTCAAATATAAATACAAATATAGACAAAAAAAAATTGAATTATAATTTAAAATAAAACTGACATGAAATTTCAAAATTATGAAAATGCCTTGTTACTTGAAAAAATTAAGTAAAACAGAATTTTTAACAAAATTAATGAAATTAAAATATTTTTGGTAAAAAGTTACATAAAGTTTATTATAAATTTTTATCCAATAAATAAAGATAAGAAAATTACTTCACCATTGGATTTGTCATAAAAAATAAGGTGGGGTCAACTCTTGGTAAAATTTCTGTAACTCAACTCTAAATAAGCTTAAATTAAGTCTTTAGTATTTTCTGTACAAAAGTTGAAAATACTCAAAGCCTTAATTTAATTCACACCACATGTGGTTTTAACCATCAATTTTTGTGTTAAAATTGAGGTGTTGTGTGTAGTTTAGAAGTTATGAGGAATTGAAGTATTTTCAATTGAAATGTTTGTCACAGGGGCTCTTGGACAGAAAAAAAGAGTGGCCTGGAACTCAGGAATCAAGAGCTCACTTGGAAGGCTCCAAAAGGATAAAAGAGAAAAAGCAGAATGAATTTCTTTAAGAAGGATAAGAGTAAGAATAAAGACAAGTATGTCAAAGATAAGAAGGAGTAGGTGAAGCCAATGGCCAGGGAAATAAGAAAGCCAAAAGCCAAGAAGCCAACCAAGCTAATCCCCAATTCACTGTTTCAACCTGCCAGAAAAGTAAATGGAATTAGTAAAAGATATGACCACCAATATCCACTGACAGGCAAAGAAGAAAGGTGCAAATGACTGACTTAAGATTATCAGTATTTACTTTCATAACTGACAAGAAAAAATGAAGATAAAAATAAATCCAATAAATTAATTAACTGGGGAAAAAGTCCCCAAGTGCTGAAAGGTTGCCAGTATATGTGAAAAGCTGAAAGGCTAATCCTGGAAGGTCAGTCACCAGCTGTATTGTCTAAATTGGGCCAATACACTTCTGACCATCTTAGAAACTGAGCTGTGGGACAGAATTGCCACAGTGGGAATGAATTGGCCGAATTGGGCCAAGTCCATACAGGATACATGAGTATTACCTGTACAGACCAACTGAATTGTCCAAGGGATGCTGAAGTACTTTCTGCCTTGACAACTGGTTGAAATAATGTAATACCTCTCAGAGTGGCCCCTTTTGAATAATCCTGAATTGAATTGCCAACCCAACTCCTGCAGGGCAAGGTGGTTGGGGTCCTTGAATAGTCTTCTGATAGCTGCCATGGATTGCCAGACTGATGAGCTGAAGAGTCCTCCTTTGAAATGGGTGTTGGATTTTGGGACCTTGATTTGGAATCATGAAATTTGGTCCTGAAAACGTTACCATTGAATCGCTGAGCAAAAATGTTGCATAATGGTATATGATACCATATATGCACCACTCCTGCAACCTTGAGTATGGGGTGCATGGAGGAATGGGAAGAATTACCCTTAATTTGAGGGGGAGGATTGAGCTGAGCTTATCTGGTGGCCTCTGGTGGTTACCAGAGGCCATGGGCTGAAATGTGGTCCATGGTGGTCATTGGTCAATTTGGGGCCTATGGTGGTTTATGGTCATTTTTGGTGTTGTGGTGATTGTGGTCAAAATTGGGCTCAGGTGGGCCCAATTGTGGTTTGGGATCCACTTGGCCTTGAGGGCTAGTGGGCTGCCTCCTTTGGCCCCTTTTGGCCTCATTGAAGTAGGCCAAAAGGGGCCTAATTGGCTCACAGACCACAGTATGTGGGCTACGGACCGCAAACCGTAGTGTACGGACCATGGGGGACCTAAAGGGCCCTAAACCCCCTAATGAAAAGGGTTGGCCCAGAATTGATGGTGAGTGCTAGGGGGCCCAGAATTGATGGTGAGGGTTGGGGGGCCCAGAAGTGATGGTGAGGGCTAGGAGACAAAAGGACCACACCAGCCCAAAAACAAAGATAGAGTCCTAAGGTTTGGAGATATGGAAATTGGCCAGGAAGGCCAATGATGGCAGGATATTGCCTGGGGCCATGAAAGGCCAGGGAGGAGGTGCTATGTCTAAAGGGCAATAGAACACCAAAGGGGGCCAACTGGCCATAAAAGATATGGTGTGGCCAATTGGCCCCAACTTGGTTCCAGGCTAAATTGCCGCAACACCCATGGAGGGGGGTAATTCCTTGTGGTTGTGAAAATGTCAAACTGTGCACGTGTATTACATAAGTGAACTATAATTTACATATAAGGTATCAATTATTAGAGTTGTGTACTGTAAGACTCAATTGAATTGTATGTGTAAATCAGAAGTGTATTACACGATGAGGAATTATAGAAAAAATAAATTGGAAAGATTAACTCTGGGGGGAAAGGTACTCTAGCTCCAAGAGGGAGCCAGACCCCCAAATTCCTTGCTGAAAGGCATGGGATGTCAAAATCCACGCAAAAGTTCATCGCTCTTGGCCTGGAATTGAGTCACAGGGTCTGTGACTCAATTGATGATGAGGTTTTGATACCAACCAGGGCAGTTTCAACTGTTTCCAAGAGGGTAAAACTACCCTTAAGTTAAAACTATCTTATTAAAAACAGTTTTAACTGTTTTCTACATCTCACACACACATTCCAACCTGTTTTGAAGGCTCTAGACCAGGTATTACTACAGTAATGGCTGATTTAAGTGTCTAAAATGGCTAAAACCAGGCCTTTTTGCTTCAAACCCGGGTTCAATGATGCCAGAATTGGCTTTTCTGTTGGCAGAGTATTTTCCAAGACTGAAAAGAGTAAATTCTACCTTTGGAGTAAGAAAATTTATTGCTATAAAAGAGTGTCTTCTTTGCCCCACTTTTTGCTTCATGTTAGAATCTTTTCCTTTTATAATTAGTTTAAAAGCTGTTAAACCAATCACTAAAAGATTCCAACCACCCTTTTCATATCACTTTAAAACTTTCAACCACGTGAAACAATCCTCATAATCATTCTTTGTAACTATTATAAGCCTCTTTACCCCTTGAACCACCCCAAAAGTGAATTCAATCATCTTTCCTCACTGTTAGCTTTGTCACTCTGGTCACTTTTGGAAGTGTTTTCTGTCAATTACCTTTTTTAAGACTCTTTTTCTTTAATTAATTTCTTGCTGGTCTTTGCTCAATAATTCCAATTGAAATTTCTCTTGAAGAAATTTCTTTTGTAGCCTTAAATATCTCTTGTAGAGTATTTTTGGACAAATCTTTATTGTTGGTAAAACAACAAATTCTTCTAATATTATTTTTTTATACTTATAAATTTGAAAACAATAAAATTGGTTTGTTTTCTCTTAAAAATATTATTTCATATTATCTCTTAATGATATTTTACCTTATACAAATTTTGAGGACAGGAAAAGCACTTGCTTTTTAATCAAAGTTTCATATCCACACCTCACAATCATAGACTCAGCCTGACAGTTTGGGGGCCTGGATGTGTTTTTAAACCTTTTTGGACCTTATACGTGAGTTTTTACTCTTATTTTATTCATTCTGACACTTTTGTTTATCTGTTTTAGGCATAAATTTTATTAAAAAATAATTAAAATATGTATCTTTTATCTATTTTTTGAATGGTATATGCTGTATACCAATGTGTGTTCTTCTATTCTTTGCCTTGTTGCGTGGTTGATTATAATTTAATAAGCACAAAACCCTTATTTTTGGTGTGTTTCACATATTTGAACACATTAAGCCATTAATAAATTCCCTTTTGAATTAAATGAAGGCACCTCTTACTGTAAAACCAACAGTTGAGGTGTGGTTGGGTACATTGTTCATTTCAATTACCCTCTTAAATAACCAGTTTTTCAGATTATACTTGCTCATTACAAGTTAATCTGTGAGATACTGGTATACAAAAAGTGTTCCAGATATCTGTAAGCTGTATTTCTGACATGGAATCATTGATTCAATTACACTGTCATAATACAAGGGCATAATATAAAAAAATATTGCCCAGAGGCCATTCTTAGACATGCAAACAGCATTTTAAGAAGTTTTAACCACTCAGAGGAATATAGAACCACAAAACTCTGTATCAATACAAGGTAAACCAACCTTAACAGCTTGTACAGGGAAGATTACAGTCATTAACCCAGTTGTAACCTCCAAAGGTAAATTGCCAAAAGCAGCAGACAACAAATTTGTACAAGGAACAGTCCAAGGTGAATACCCTAATAAAATAGAGTTTTTGCCTGCTTGCACACACTGATATGTCAGCTGTACACCTCAGAGACCTTGGTTTCCAAAGGCACCAGCCAGAGGACAGAGAAGGCTTGTCCAGAACCAGAAGACCTGGAATAAGACACCTTGAACACAATGGTTGATGGCAGGACATTGAGGGAAAGCATACCCACTCCGCCATTCACATTCAAATTCAACAGGAATCTCAAACCAGAGGACTGGAAGGATATGAATCAAGCTCTTCAGCTCCACCAACTCCTCAAAGACCTTTTTCAATGGAGAATGGACAACAAGATGTTCAACCTGGCATCCCACTGGGAAGAACTTGAAGCAAGTTTCCAGAAGATTTGTCGCAAAGAGATAGACTTCAGAGACCTTCTGGTAATCATCAAAATTTGGAATCCCACCAGGCATTTCAGACTCCTGGAGGTGAGGGAAAACAGGATAAGGGAGAATCAATCCACTATTCAAGCTATAGAAGAACAGCTGACCCAGACAGGGAATACTCATATTCCTTCAGGCTCACAAGGAGCAGGCCAAATCAGCTCTCCAGTGGCTTCACAGCATTCAGAAACCAGCAGATCAGTGGCCATGAGTGACCATTCTTCACAATACCAGGAAGCTTCCAGGAGAAGACAAGGATACAAGGGCAAAAACAAGACCACTTTCAGCCAGAGGAAGAAAGAGTAAGACCCGATGATCTAGAAGCTGTTGGATTTTGTGAAAGAAGTGCACAAGAACCAGAAGTGGCTGTACATAACTGTAGAATCAGTAGTCCTATTAATAGAAATATTACCCCCACTCAGATTGAACAGAATGTTGTCACACCTGATAGTAACCTAAAAAGTGATGCAGCGTGGTTTAAAATGTCTTAATATGCTGAGAAAACTCAAAATCAGTTTGCAGAACTTGAAGCAAGCCATGAGAGGATGGAAAAATTGACAGCCTCCATGGACAAAATTGTTAAAACCCTTCAAGAAGGACATTTTCAATTGAGAAAAGCCTCTGAAGAAACCAACAAAAACTGAATGTAGTGTTTGAAGAGCAACAACACAGAAAAACGGACAGGGATTGTCTGGATCAAGACATAAACAAACTGTTTAATGTCTACCATAACTTGAAGCCCAAACCACAAGGCGGTGTTATTGATAATCCATATCACCAAAAGAATATCAAGCCAGATTCCATCTTGGCAAATAAGACAATATCTCCATCTCAATACCAGGATGGAGATAATATGTCTTATTCTGAAAATGAACCCTTGAAAAACAGCTCCCTGAGGCCTCACACTGGCCCAAATTATCTGGTTCAGGAGAATATGATCATATGGAGCTCATATATTCTATTGATAGACTCTTCATTGATGTACCAAGAATACCATATTACTGGATTACTGCTAGACTTAATACAGCATTTAAAGGACCTGCTAGTATTTGGTACAAAGAAATGAAAGAAATCCATGGCAGGAGAAACTGGGCATGGTGGACGGGTCAAATCATCCAAAAGTACAGCAATGGTACTTGGATATGGCAAAATACCATGTCATTAGAAATTTAAAAGTATTAAGTGGACAAAGATCCATATGAAAGGTGTCTTAGACAGTCTAAAAGACTTAAAGCCATTGATCCTCAAAAGAACATTCAGATGGGGAATCATAAACTCCTGACACAAATTCCAGGAGAACTAGAACATGCAGTAAAATGTAGATGAAAAAAAATTGCACTCTAGATGACATTGCAAATACTTTACATGATATAAGGAAAAGAACAAATATAGGGAAATATTCACCATATAAAAGCAGTGGTTTCAAAGAGAAACAACCTTTCAGGATATATTTGAAAGCCACACCCAGAGAGAGAGTGGTAGAAGTGACTAAGAAGAAGAGTTCTTGTCACAATTGTGGTTCAACAGACCATTATGCCAATAACTTTCCAAAGGCAAATGTCTGCTGGAGTCTATGTTGAAGCAGTAATTAGGCTATTTACAACTAGAACTATGACTGTGACACATGGAAATAATTTTAAAATAAGATTTTCAATTTAATATAATGGTTTATAATATAATAACAGGGCTCTACTATTGAATAATAGTGGTGGTGAGTGCTATTGAGAACCCTGGGTGCAGTTTTACCAGTTGGATTACTATAATAAGAGCTACAATAATTAAAATTATAATTATACCCTGATTATTACCCAAGAGTAAAACTGTTTTGACAGTTTACTACATAGGATATTCAAGAGCAGGATGAGGAAACAATTCTGGCTGTGAAAATCCTCCTTTTTATCCTGAAATGGGGTGGGAAGTGTGCTAGACCTTTCCACATAGAGGATGTGAAGATTTTTCATCCTCTAGTACCGGCTTGTGGTTTTCAAACAGCCTGTATAGTCTCTATTGGGCTCAGATGTGGATTCAAAACAACGTCTGGGCAGTTTTCACCAATACAGGGTGAAAGCTTTCATCCGGGGACCTCACAGCCTGATTCTGACATGTATGACGCATAGAATGCTGTACAGAAACTGTATGGGACCCCAGTATTGACTGACATATGAGGTATCAAAGTAAAAACAGCCCTCTTTGTCTATTTGACACCTCATATTAATGGTTATGGGATATTATCCCATGGTAAGGCTGTATATGACAGCAGGTGATAATCTGACCTTAAAACAACCATAACTTTGTCAATTCTCGAGATATCAACCTCAAAATTGGTTCAGTGTGTGACCCTTTATGTGCATACACAATGGTACCTCATTTGATATGGGTATCATTAAATATGGCAAAGTTCTCCCATGTACAAGATTTTTGTACATTTGCGTGGTTTAGGCACAAAGCTGTATTGAGCTTGTTTGCCTCATAACTTCTTCTATAGTTGAGATATGGGGAAATAGATGACACCATCAGATAGCCCTTATTGTGATCTTTCTAAAAAGACCCCACTTTAACTATCTCACACTAAAACCACAGAAGTTAGATGAGAGGTGAATGTTTTGTTCACCCTTATTTGGCCTGAAATTGACCATAACTCCAGTAATCTTGGTGCTAGCTCAGTTTGGCTGGTACCATTGGCTAGCCCTTGCTTAGAGCTTCATTTCGAATACCAATTTGATGGGGTTAAGCCTCTCCTTCTGGATTTCAGATGAGAGCTGAAAATTAAGGTTTATGCTCAGCAATAACTTTGAGAAGGAATAACTTTGTTATTATTTGTCCTATGGTGATGTGACTTATATTTTCAGAAAGAGGTGAGTTTCCTCCTTCGTTTGATACCTTTTAAGCTGGTTTGGCTCAGCTTCATGTTTTGGTGGTATCTTGGCTATACCATTGGTTTATGGTATTTTGGCTGTCATGCTTGTGCTCTGGTTTTGAGTCTCAGGCTGACAGCAAAGGAATAAGTCTATGACATTAAGAAAGTCCCAGAGGAGGAATCTCCCACAGAGGATTCTGAATCAGACTCTATGGGAGATGCCATCAGAGAACAATCAGATGAAGAGAAAGACCCAAGAGAGAAATTCCTAGTGGAATACCAAGAGGAAACCCCACTAGAAATCCAGGACATACAGTTGGAAGCAGGCATGCCACAAGACACTGCATACACAAGATGCACAGACATTCCTGGTCACACCAACCAAAGAAATGGCATACATACATGGGACAGCCACAAAAATAACTGTTTGCATTGACAATTCTCAACACCCATTGATCATTGACAGTGGGGCACACTGCTCCATAGTGGCCACAAATTATCTAGAAAACCAATTCCAAAATTGGGACAAAAACTCTTGCAAACCAAGGCAAAGAGCTTAAAAAGTGCTTCAGGGAAGATGACTTCCATTGGGACAATCATCAAAGAGATGATTATACCCCACAGGAAGGGTAATATCAGACTCAACCCAGAGCTTGTAGTGCTTGATGATGCCCACATCCAAGGGGTCTTCCTGGGGAAAAATTACCAGAGGATGTATGGTATTAATATTTACAATATTAAAAACAGGCACATTAACATTGGTACCAACAAGGAAAAGAAATTTTCACTTGATATATACCAAATATCTTGCCAGGATGCACTGCAAGAATTACTGAATGAATTCAGAGAGTGCCAGTGAAGGACTACCATCACCAGTAAACAGAAACTAAGTTTTCTGAAGATTCTGAGGAAGAATAGACCAGCATTTGCCATTGGTGAAGATCCATTAAGAAAAAATAGAGGCCATCATATAGAAATATATCTGGATGTGGAAAGACCTTATCCACCCATGCTCAGAAGACCTCCATGCCCAGAAAGTCTAAATACTAGGAAAGAAATTAAAAAACACATCAATGAACTCCTAGACAAGGATGTCATTAGAAAGATTGGACACAATGAAATAGTGGAGATCACCACTCCTGTCCTGATCACCAGGGATGATGGCAAATCTAGACTGTGGGGACATTTCAGAGCACTGAACAACTACACAAAAGCTAACAGGTACCCTATACCTAGGATACCTCATTCCTTAGACAAACTGGCAAAATCTATATAAAAAACTAAAATGGATTGTATGAAATGTTTTCACCAGAATGGAGTTAAACCAAACTCCATGAAATTACTCAGAATCATATTCCATATGGGCATATATGAGTACACCAGGATTCCATTTGGCATCAAAAATGCACCAGCGCACTTCCAACAGATGATGGACACAATATTTCAAGAGGAGATATTGGAAGGCTGGATGGTAGTATATATTGATGACATCATTATATACTCAGAAACAGGGGATGATCATGTGCAGTACATAGACAGAGTGCTAAGTGAATGCACACCCATTAATCTGAAAATCTCACTTAAAAAGTGCAATTTTGGCCAAAGAGGGTTACTAGCTCTAGGACATAAAGTCTCAGGTCTTAGTCTGGCCATAGACAAGAACAAAGTAGCAGAAGTACTGCTAAAACCAGTACCAAAGAAAATCAAAGAGATTCAATATTTCCTTGGGTTTTCTAGCTACTACAGAAACCACATCAGAAATGTCACCCACATAACTAGTAGTCTGTACAAGGTATGTTCAAAAGATGTAGTTTTTGAAATTACCAAGGAAAGGAGGGATTCATATGAGAGGATCAAAAATTAACTCACAAATGCACCTGTGCTCATCTTACCTGACTTTGAACTACCATTCAAGTTATACATAGATGAAGCATGTAGCCAAGGCTCAGGGCCAGCCATTTGCCAGAGACAAATTGTGGATGGTGAACTAAGAGAGGTAGTAATATGCTACATCTCTAGGCAACTGAAAGATTCAGAAGCCAGATATGGGCAACACAGACTGAATGTCTATGCTTAGTCTTGGATCTAGAGAAACTCCACCATTACTTGGAGGGTGCAGTCTTTGAAGTCTACACATACTGTGAAGCCTTGAAGTCTTTACTGAACATGAAGACTACCAATAGACACATGTTGAGGTGAAAAATAGCCATCCAAGAGTATAGGGGCAATATGACCATCATATACAAAGAGGCTAAAAGTCATACCAATGCAGATGGCCACAAGATAATGTCAAAAGCAACCCAGCTTATGACCCTGAAGTAGCAGCCAAGATCACTATCCATTTCATGGAAATAGATAAGAGGAAAAACTTCAAATCTTCTGAATGGGCACCAGAAAGTGATACCCCAAACAATGGAGACACTGAATGAGAAGGAACAGAAGCTCCCATACTGGGAATAAGCTGCCCAGAACTGAATAATAAACTCTTTACTGCAGTGATGAAGACATATTTCAAACACAAACAATGGGGAATATTGTTGCCTCTCCTTCCACAATAATACAGGAGCCCAGAGATGGAATCCCAGTTAGAAGAACCCTGGTTGAGGGACTATAAGGATAACAAGTTGTTCCTTATAGATTGCCTGCTGGACCATAGAGAAAAGCACACTAGTGCACTCACCATAGTAGACAGGGACCATATATCCTTAATCCTACAAGAATGCCATGACTTTCCCAATATGAGACACATGAGTGAGGACAGAACCAAGGAGAGGGTAGCAAGCACAGCTTGGTGGCCCAAATGGGAACAAAATTTGAGTGAACAAATCAACACTTGTGAAAGATTCCAGAAGGCAAATGGACAACATGGGAAAAAGTATGGACTACTTCAACACATAGAAGAACCCAAACACCCATGGGAAACCATCAATATGGACTGGGTTACAGGACTTGTCCCAGGGGGAAAAGAAAAATTCAATGCTTGCCTGATCATAGTTGATAGTTTTAGAAATAGTGTGGGGTGCCTGAAATGTCACAAGGAACAAACAGAAATGGATACTTCCTTGTTATTTTGGAATAAAATAATATCCACCTGTGGAGTCCCTAAAATTATCATTAGTGATAGGGACCCAAGATTCACATCAGAGTTTTGGCCTGACTTGTTTGACATGCTTGGTACTAAACTTTCATTCTCCACAGCCTACCATCCAAAAACAGATGGCTTAGCTGGAAGGATGGTCCAAACCATGGAGGACATCTTTAGAAGGTTCTGTGCATATGGCATGGAATACAAGGACCATGAAGGATACACCCATGACTGGGTTACCCTTCTACCAGCAGTCCAACTGGCTTATAATACTAGCCAGAATTCTACCACAGGGAAATCAGCTTCACTGGTAGAAAACAGTGGAACCCCTTATTGCCTGTGGATCACTTGAAGGAGAAGCTTCTAACTATCCACCCCACAGCCAAGGACTTCCATGATATGTGGAAAAAGGCTTGTGACACAGCTTCCAAATACATATCTGAAGCAAAAGAATAAAACAAACAGAGGTGGGACAAAGCACACATGGAACCTGCCTTCAAAGGAGGGGACCAAGTGTTAGTGTCTACACTAAACTTCAGCAATCTTAAGGGACCAAGGAAGATGAGAGACTCATTCTTAGGGCCCTTCACTATCGTTAAGCTGATAGGGAAAATGCAGTGGAAGTCAGATTCACAAAGGAATTTTCTAGGAAACACCCAGTATTCCCAGTGAGTCTGGTCAAGCCATACTTCCAAACAGAGGAGGATAGGTTCCCCTCCAGGAAGAAGAATCCCACTCCACCAGAAATAGTGGAGATTTAGTAATCCCCTTTCCCTCTGAAGAAAACCATCAAGGCCAGGAAGATTAGACTGAATGGTAAAGACCAGAGACAGTACTCGGTCAGATTCAAAAACCAGACAGCAGATAAAGAACAATGGTTGGCTGAAAATGCCATACCAGATGGGAACCTTCATCTAAGGAGATTCAGGGCCTCTAGGAGGGCTGAACAGTCTCATCAGTGATGAGCCTTTTTTAGAGGGAGGGTATGTCAGCCTAAGACTCAAAACCAGAGCACAAGCATGACAGCCAAATACCATAAATCAATGGGATAGCAAAGATACCACCAAAACATGGAGCTGAGCCAAAACACCTCAAAAGGTATCAGAAAAAAGAGGAAGCTCACCCCTTTCCAAATATACAAGTCCCATCATCACAGGACAAAGAATAACAAATTTATTCCTGCTCAAAGTTGTTGCTGAGCATACACCTTAATTTTCACCTCACATCTGAAATACAGAGGAAGAGGCTTAACCCCATCAAATGGGTATTCAAAATGGCGCTCTATGTCAGTGCTATCCAATGGTACTAACCAAACTGAGCTAGCACCATAATCACAGAATTTATGACAGAACTAAGGTCAAATAAGGGTGATTGAAATAGGGTATTGGTAAAAACACGTAAGCAAATTGGTAAAAACACATAAGAGCTTACGTGTTTTTACTAAAAACTTACGTGTTTTGGCCATAATTTGGTAAAAACACGTACGTTTTTAGTAAAAACATGTAAGGGGTGCCCTGGGCCCATTTTTAATTAAAAATGAAACACAACAATTCCTGTATTGGGCCAAAACATGCCCAAAAGAGGTTTTTTCCCCACAAAACCTCTCTAACTCCAAATTGTTTCAGATTTTTTTGCCCAGCCCCCCCCCCAAAAAAAAAACCCAAACACCCCAACAATCCACATTATCCCCACCCCAAACCATTGTTTTTTTTGGCAAAACAGCATTACCAAAGCCATTTTGCAAAGCGTTTCACACTTTTTTTTCTTTTTTTCACCCAAAGACTGCATTTTCCACCACAACAACCTGCTTTCAAGCCTCCAAATTTCCAATTTTTTACCTTCCCTCATCCATTTATCCCATATTGAAACCACTTCCTTTCACTCTTAACCCCTTCTGTTCATTTTTCAGACCATTTTTCACCTCTTTTTCACACTTCGAAAGGTTCTTACCCCATTCCAAATCCCCAAATCCCCCCTTTTTTCACTTTTACACATATTTTTCATTCAAAAATGCTCCAACCCCCCACTGAAGGTGAATTTCAGACCCTTGAGCTTCTTTGGCAACATGTGCATAATGTTGCCAGGGCTCAGGGGTATGCTGTGTCCACCTTGAGGTCCAATATGACCCACAACCAAATTGAAATATGTTGTGATAGGTCTGGCACCCCAAATCCCAACAAAAGCCCCTCCAAAACAGTCACCTCAAGAAAGCTTGACTGTCCTTTTAGACTTTATGCCAGGAAATATGCCAAGAGTACCACTTGGACTCTTAAAGTCAAAAATCCTGAACATAGCCATGATTCCACTGAAAATATCATGGCACATCCTGCTTTCAGGAAATTCAATGAGCAAGAAACATCCCAAATTGCTCAAATGTCTGAATCACTGCTCATGCCAAGGCAAATTCAGGCCCAATTATGCAGCCAGAGGGAGTCTGACAGGCCTGTAATCCTTCAAGACATTTATAACCAAGTCAAGAAAATCAAGAAAGACAAACTGCAAGGCAGAAGGCCCATTGATGCTCTTATTGACACTCTCAAAGAAAAAAATTTTGTTTGGTCCTGTGCAAGGGATTCTGAGGGACACATTACCTCCTTGTTTTTTACTCACCCCCTGGCCATAAAACTTCTTCATGGCTTTCCTCATGTCATTCTTATGGATTGTACTTATAAAACCAATAAGTACAAAATGCCTCTTTTTCATATTGTTGGATTCAGCTCAACAAATAAGACCTTTTCTGGGGCTTTTTGTTTGATGAAGAATGAAAATGAAACTTCATATACTTGGGCATTAAATCAATACATTGAAAAGGTCCTCAACAAAACCAATCTTGTTCCCCCCCCAGTTATTGTTATTGACAGGGATATGGCCTTGAAAAACTCTATTAAGAAGCTCTTCCCAGACTCCAAAGTCATGCTATGCATTTGGCACATCAACAAGGATGTATCTGCTCATTGCATGAAGAAAATTGGTCATGGAACTGATTTTGAAAATTTTATGGGCCTTTGGAATCAAGTAATAAACTTCTTCATTTTATTTCATGTTATTTCACTTTTTTTCTTATTATTGTCTTTATTAATGACTTTGGGATCCTTTTCTCAGCTTATGTATTCACCCACTGAAAAGTCTTTCAAAGACAACTGGAAGAAGCTTCAAAAGCAAGTTAAAAATGCTGAGGTATTGCAGTATTTGGAAAATACTTGGCTTCCTCTAAAGGAGTATTATGTGCCAGCCTGGAAAAACCACCATTGCCACCTGGGTGTGGGCTCCACCTCCAGAGTTGAAGGTGCCCATGCCATGGTTAAGCTTTGGCTACAAAAGTCCACTGGTACTCTCCTGGAGGTAGTCAGGGCACTCCACATGGAATTCAGAAAACAATTTATTGAAATTATCAACAGAATATCCAAAGAAATGATTGTCCATGTCAAGAATTTTCCTCCACACATCTGTGCCCTCAATGGCAAGGTGTCTCATTATGCTCTTCAGATTGCCTTTGAGAATTTCAAAACAAAATTTCCTCCAAATGAAAAATGCACCAACAAATACAACAATTATAAAGGAATTCCTTGCAAGCATAAGACCCAAAAGGCATTTGCCAAGCGCCAAAGGCTTGAATTATAAGACTTCCATCCTCAGTGGCATTTGAATTTGCCTGTGAGGGTTTTTTAATTTCTTCTTATTATTTTTTCTTATTAACTGATTTTACTTGTCATATTCTTCTCAGACTGGTTTTCAAGGTGATGATCAAAGTGTTGAAAAAGAAAGAAAGAATGAAGCCAAGAAAATATTTGAAGACATTGGGGAAGACCTGTTTCAAAGACCAATGGCAGAAATCACCCCAATACTCCAACATTTTCAAGATGTTTTGACTGGAAAAGTCCCATTTGATCAAATTCCCAAGAGTCAAGAGGATGATCAATATTATGAAGACCCTCTAGAATGCAAGAATATCCGTGGAAGACCCCAAGGAGCCAAGAATAAAAACAAAAGAGAACCTTCAAGATTTGAAATCATTGAGAGTCAAACCAAGAGAAGAGGAAGACCCCCATCAGAAGTGACCAGCACAACAACTTCCAGATCCAAGTCAATGGTCCCCTCTCCAATTATGGAAGTGGACTCATCTGAAGATTCTGAAGATTCTGAAGATTCTGAGGACTCATTATCTAAATCCATCAGTTCATCAGATTCACTACCCTCAGCAACTGAATTAAATAAATCAGAAGTAACCCTTAGAAGGTCCAGAAGATTGGCAATTGGAAGCAAAAAATCACAAAGAAAATCACACAAGCCTGCCACCAGTTTCAATATCTATGATGCAATTGACCTGACCTGTGAGCATTGTCAAAGCAACTATCACACAAGTGATGAATGCTCCAAGCTGTTTGTGAGTTTCTAATTCTTTTTAATGTAATTTTATGTTGTTTATTTTGATATTTATTCATTTTTTGAACTTATGTAATCAGATAACTGGCTCAGAAGACTTGCCCAAGTTTATATTGAAATACACCTTCAAGGCCATCAATGTCCAGGGTGATGGAAACTGTGGCTACAGAACAGTATCCCACTTCATTTACAAGACTCAAGATCAATGGGCTGATGTCAGAGGTGACTTGGCTGAAGAAATTCACCAAAATCAAGACCTTTATGAAGCCATGAACACCTTAATTCCCTCAGTATCCTCTTATTTGGAAAGAATTGAATGGTATGAAGATTTTGGCCAGGCTCCGAAAAGCAAGTGGATGTCCATGCCTGACATGGGGGATCCAATTGCAAATAAGTATAAAAGACCAGTTTTCTTTTATTCCACAGCCCAATCTTTTGCCTTTTTCCCTTATTTCTGTCCTCCAAATGATAATCCCCCCATTTTCATCTGCTTCTTGAATAGTTGTGCTCATTTTGTTCCATTGGACATCATCATTTCTAAAGTTTATCCAGTCCCCCCCATTACTGTGAACTGAGAGATTCATGCCCAAAAACAAGCCCTGGGGTGGGCTGATAAATTCAAGAAACACAGAATGTTGTATTTGTCCAATCTTCCTCCCCCCTCTCAGAAAAAACCCACTATTTTGGAGGTTGATTCTGATTGAATGATTTTTGTATATACAATTTATGCCAATTATCCCCCTCCTCAGTCATATTTATTGCTTAAATCCCACCTCAGTCTCCTTTTTTATCAAACATGTGGAACTTTTGTACTTGAAAATAGTCATATTACACACAAGAAAAAAAACAGTTAAAAAAAACACCCATTGCGCCTTCACTTGTGGTCCCACCCAAAAATTTTTCCCAATTCATGAGCTTCTGGTTCTTTATTGTCCAGATTGAACCCTTTAATTTAAAAAAAAATGAAGGAAATTCATAAGTGGGAAGTTATTAAATTCACTTTTTAAAAATAGGCATATTACAATGACGGGAAAAAACATTTGAAAAAAAAACTCTTTTTGCGCCTTCACTTGTCCCACCCAAAAAAATTCCCAAAATTATGGGATTCTGGTTCTTTATTCTTCACATTGAACCCTTTATTTTAAAAAAAAAGTGAAGGAAATTCATAAGTGGGAAGATTTTAAATGAATATTTGAAAAAAATATGCCATTTAGGCATATTGGCCAAATTTGTGAAATTTGGCAAAAAAAAAAATTCGAAAAAATTTGTGCTTATTGACATGCCAAGTCGGGAAAAATATGGCAAAAAAAATTAAAAAAAACCACAAAACTGAGCCTGAGGAATTTTTTTTGAAAATTGAGGTCACTTACGTGTTTTTACCAGAAACTTACGTGTTTTTACCATAAATTGGTAAAAACACGTAAGGGCTTGCGTGTTTTTACTAAAAGCTTACGTGTGTTTACCAACACCCTTAAAATATTCACCTCTCATCTAACTTCTACAGTTTTAGTGTGAGATACCTAAGGTGGGGTCTTTTTAGAAAGATCACAATCAGGGGTATCTGATTGGTACATCAATCTACCTATTTCTCATCTAGAACAAAAGCAATGGGGCAAACAAGCTCTACAGTTTTTAAGCAAAACATATATATGTACGAAACATCTGGTACATGGCCCAACTTTGCCATACTTACTGATACCAATATTAAATGAGGTACCATTGTGTAGAGCACATTCAGGGTGACACAACAAACCAACTTTGAGATTGATATCAAAAAAACTGACAAAGTTATGGCAGTTTCAAGATCAAAATCCCACAATTAAACCAATACAGTCTTACTGTTGGATATTCTCCCATAAGTATGATTATGAGGTGTCAAATAGAGAAAGAAGCATGTTTATACTTCAATACCTCATATTACATTCAATACTGGGGTCCCATACAGGTTCTGTACATCATTCTATGTGTCATACACGTCAGAAGAGGGCTATGTGGTCCCCAGATGTAAATTTTCACCCTGTATTGGTGAAAACTGCGCAGATGTGGTTTCAAAACCACATCTGAGCCCAATACAGAGCATACAGGCACTATGAAGGCCACAATCCAGTACTCTGAAGTGAAAAACTCTTCACTTCCTCTACATGGATGGTCTAGAGGGCCATTCCATCCCATTTGAGGATAAAAGGAGGCCTTTTCTCCACCAGAAAAGGTTCCCTCATCCTGCTCTTGAATTCCTGCATAGTAAAACTGTCAAAAAATGTTATCCCCTTGGTAAATAATCATGTTATACTTTAAATTCTTATATATTGTAGCTCTTATTATAGTAATCCAACTGGTAATACTGCACCCAGGGCTTTCAATATTGCTCACCCCCACTATTTCACAATATTCAATCTTAAGCTTTGATTATCCATTATAAACTCCTTTTGAATTAATTTTACCATGTCACAGTCATAGCTAAAGTTGTAAATAGCCTTATTACACCTTCATCATAGACTCAGCCTGACACAAATTAATGTGTCAAAATTGCTTTCCCACCCTATTAGTAGATGCTGCATACATCACGGGGTCATTTTGTACTAGTACTTACTTTATTTCGTGACCTGGCCATTTAGCTCAGTGATTTTGAAGAATTAAGTAAGCTTTACCATACAAAATTCTCAAGCTGTAATTTTTCATCAAATGGAAGAGTATTATAATATTATAAATTCCCCTTAGTACACTGGATGTTGCCAATGTATTATAATTCATTCATTTTGCCCTTTTTATAAAACAACTTCTTAAATGAAATTTCCTTGCACATTAATTATTTTTCAATAAAGCTTCTTAAGCTTTCTTTTCTCCCTTTGGGTTCTCATATATTTTCTGGACTCAATGGTGGCTTTAGGACAGCTTTTAACAACTCCAGCTCCACCACCTATATCCCATTTCATATATATAATCCTCTGTGGAAAAGAGCTCTTCACATCTGAGCCCAATTGAATTATCTGTTAATCCTCCATGTTTTCTCAATATTATCATATTAATAACTGAGTCAGACATTTCTTTACTGAAGGAACAGAGCCTTTTCTTATGTTTTATAAGTAAATTAGTTTATCTCTTTTAAATTCCAATCTTAAATATCTGAGAATTGTGGGGCCATCTGGTAATAATTCTAGATCCCTATCATCTCCACACATTCCTTATATGTTCTTTGCTCCCTGTTGAATGAATAACATTTATTTTAAATTCTTTTAAAGATAGAGTGCATTAATTCAACAATAAATTAATTTGTCATTTTTAAGTCCTCTTTTGGAATTTCTACTCCTCCTATTAATTCAGATTTTATGTATTCCTCTTCAACAGAAAATTCTTGCCATTCCTCCAATATCATTATTTCGTGTGAAACCAAAGGCCTTTCTCCAGGTATACCTCTGGGGAATGAAACTTTATATATTTTTGTAAGTCTCCCTTTTTCTCAGTATAAATTTCCTCCATTAAAAGGTGCAGGTTTCTTTGTGATGTATTTTGTTATTTCAAATCTGAAATTATTTCTCCAGATTTTTACCTGTTTGGTGCTCTTTTGTAGGTCTTTTCTAAGTAGGTATTCCATCTGAGCTGTGTGATTTTCTGCTCTTATATCTTTACTTTCAAATTCACAAGGTAAGATTTAACTCATTATTTCCATTCAAAGGTCCCCTAAGAATTTCCTCCTCCGTGGTTGTGAGATACCCAATAGTTCAAGAAATATTGAACATACCTTTCATGGATTTGAGCTCCAATTTGAAATTACCTTACCTCTGCGTGTGATGTGTTGGCCAAAATTATTTTCCTTTATCATTTATTTCATGTGTCTTGGGACCTTTTCAATTTTCTGAAGGCTTCTTGGGCTTTTTCTTGGAGGAGGCTGA
The DNA here is from genome assembly GCA_023105745.1 of Austropuccinia psidii. Lineage (NCBI taxonomy): Eukaryota > Fungi > Basidiomycota > Pucciniomycetes > Pucciniales > Sphaerophragmiaceae > Austropuccinia > Austropuccinia psidii. The sequence continues at coordinate 40,798,443 of JALGQZ010000003.1, forward strand.
GGTAGGATTGGAACTTTTGACACTACAGACTCTCCTTTCATCTCCATGAGTGCTGATTTTTCTATCTCAAACCCTTCCTGTTGACACACTGACCAAGGAGTCGAATTTTGTATTCTGAGATTGATATATAGCTATAGCCAACACTTTTGAATGGTTTGGACCTTAAGAAAGTACTCTGAATCATCTCTGCTTCACAGTTTACCTCAAAATCAATGGGTAAAGACCTTGGGTAATGGGGAGAAACAATGGAATACTCTACAAATTGTTTCCTTGGGGAGTTCTGATTTACTTTTTTCTTTTCACTCTTCCCACTTTTCCATATCCACTTGGTGAAATTAAAAAGATTGTTAAGATCCTCTGAATTTAACTAGAGAAGATTTCGGAAGAACGACTACAAAACATAGACCCTTGCTTTGATTTTTGCCAAAATTTATCTAACTAAAGTGAGTTCTTGGGAAAAATGAGGTTCAAAAAATTCTTCGATCTTGTATTTTGGTGATTCTAGGATAGTAAGGTATCATTCACTCAGGTCATTAAAATTGGATACCAACTTAATTAGAGAAATTCTCTAGAAAGAGAGAAAAATATATTGATGCAATCGAATAATTTTCAAAAAATATTTCAAAAGTGATTATATTTCTTTTTAAAATAAATATCTGAGAGATACTCTGAGATTGAAATCTTGATACAAAGAATCTTGGAGAAAGTATAAGAAAAAAATGCAACCTCCTTCAAAACTTTCCCAAAAATTCTCAAAAGAAAGATAGATTCCCAAACAAATAAAATAAAATATCAATGCAAAAATATTATTCCTTGTTTAATCCCATGAATTTACTTAATTAGGAATCATTTTAAAAACCATGTCCAGATAACTGAATGTAATTTTTTTATATGAAACTATGGGTAATATTAACATTGATTCAGAGTTTCGTGCCTGGGAGCGTCGAGTTACTCTTTACATACCCAAATATTCCATAAATAGACCTAAAGTAAATTTTTCATCTTTAAAACCCATTATTGTTCTTCAAATACAAACTTTTTCATTGTTCTTGAATGAAAAAGATGAATAAATATTTTTTGCGTATGTAATTCAATGGAATTAAGACCTTATCTGGACTCTAAACAACAGCTAAACTATATTCATTCCACAAGGTATAGAATTTCCAATTTACTCTATGATTTTTTAAAGTGAGAAATGCTTCAAACCTTAATAATTTACAATACCTAAAGGAAATTTGTAAATGTTTTTATGTTTCATTTTCATGCCAAATCAATTATATTATGGAGTTTACCATGTTAAAAGTACACCAACGTTTGTGTTAAACATATTTTTTATCAGTTGAAACTACTTCATTTTTTGATATTTTGTTGTTAGACCTACCATAGATATTGGTATCAAATTCTTAATTACTATTTTTGTTGTAATAATAGGTCAAAGGGACAAAATAGTTAAAAAGGAAAAAAGGGGCCATGATTTATGAGGCCACTGAGAGGCATACAGAACAACACCTTGAATCCATGTCTAATAATTATCAAAATATTCATTTAATACGTATTGGGAGCCTTTTTACTTGGGTTAGGTCCAGCTGATTCAATGTCAACCTCACATTATAATATAGCTTTAAATTGATAATAAAAAGCTATAACTGTGAGTGTGGGAAAATGATAATAGTAAGGAGAAGGGATAGGATGAGTAAAAGGGATATGATAATGAATCTGAGTGATGTTCTGTGAGCCTTAGAGGTAATTTGATATACCCAAAAGACCACAAATACAAAATTAACATATAAATATAAATAAAATAAATTTACTTATATTATTAGAATAAAAATCAAAATATAAATATAAAATTATATTCAAAATAAAAAAAAATCAATTACAATTTAAAAATAAAATTACATTAAATTTTGGAATTATAAAATTACATTTATACTTGAAAAAATTAAGTAAAAATGAAATTTTAACAAAATTGTAAAAAATAAATAAATTTGAAAAAAAGTTAAATAAAAATCGTTATAAATTTTTATCCAATAAATAAACATATAAAAATTATTTCACCATTGGATTCCTCATAAAAAATCAGGTGGGGTCACCTCTGAGTGAAATTCTTGTAACTCAACTCTAAATAAGCTTAAATTAAGTTTTTAGTATTTTCAATACAAAAGTTGAAAATTCTCAAAACTTTAATTTAATCCACACCACATGTGGTGTTAACCATCAATTTTTGTGTTAAAACTGAGGTGTTGTGTTTAGTTTAGAAGTTATGAGGAATTGAAGTATTTTCAATTGAATTCAATTGAAATGTCAAAATGTGCGCGTGTATTACATAAGTGAACTTTGATTTACATATGAGGTATCAATTATTACTGTATTGTAATGTAAAATTCAATTGAATTACATATTTAAATTATAAGTATAATACATGATGAGGAATTAAAGGAAAAATAAATTGGAAAGATTAAATTTGGGGGGGAAAAGGAACTCCAGCTCTAAGGGGGAGCTAGACCCCCAAAATCCTTGTTGACAGCACAACTGGAAGGGTGCTGACACTGCATATGAAGCGTCGTCCTGACCCTTCTGTAACCTAACCCCGCGCATTACTTTACCCCATGTCATTGGTTAAGTTTTCATCCCATATTTCATTAATTTTTCTTTAAACAATCACTTTTCTGTTATTTTCCCTTCAACTTCTAGATTCCATTTGAGTCAATTTTTTTAACCATGAAAATCAACAAGTGTTTTTCAGTAACTTTTGGGTCAATTTTTTTATCCATTCAAATATAAATGGAACTCTGTGATTGCCCTCAATGCATCAAATTCAATTTTACAGATCAATGTGGCAAGAAAACTCAAGGTGTTATGGTTTCGCGAAGGACTCGTAATTGGCATTGGGAAAAATACTGTCAATCTGATCAGCTCTTGTCTGATATTATTTCCAAAGCTACAATCTCAGAGTCTCATAGCTCAAAGGAGCACGAAAAAAAGCCGATACACCTCAAGAAACCCAAGCCATAGCTCATTGTACTGAAGAGACTTTTCTTGAATTAATTCGCAAGTAGTGTTCTCCTTTACTTTGAATAAATATGATGATCTAATTTCTTCCGTTGATTAGGTCTTTTCTTTTGTTTTATTGCATGGCTCTATGTTGTTGGTGGCATGAGCCGAGAAAAATGGCAAGTGGCAAGAAAATACCTAATATACATAATCAACCTCTCAAAACAACTACATGATAGTACCATTATTCAGCAGCACATTCCCAACAATGTGCGAACTGTCATTAAGAAACTAAACCTTAGTCCTCAACTGCATCAACACATCTGGTGTCCTGAATGTTACTCAACATATGAAATTGAAACTGCCCCCCATGTGTGTCGATACAAGAATTTCCCAACATCTCCCCCATGTGGTGCTTCTTTATTCCATCCCATACGCCTTATCCGGTCTCACCATTATATTGGAAGGATTTCGATGCACTATGCAAGACCACAACAGCGTTGCAAACATTGAAAACCATTCTCAGTGTATGTAACCCAAAATTTCTCTTATTGGCTAAGATGGTTTCTTCCCCGGTGTGAAGAATCAATTGAAGAGTGGAAAAGGTCTTTAATTACTTCAAGTGATAGTATTTATGATTATCAGCAATCTCCAGCATGGGAGGCCCTCTACCCCAAATGCCAACAAGAAAAAGATTCCGCAACATTGAAGTTGGCATTCAGCTTATTTACTGACTGGTTTAACCCACTTTCCAACAAGGCGTCTGGAAAGCAAGTATCCCTAGGAGTGCTTGCCTTGAACTGTCTTTACCTTCCACTTACAAGCCGATGGAAGCCACAAAACACCTTCATTTCAGGCCTTGTTCCAGAACCCACACAACCCAACATGATCACTATCAATAACATCCTCAGTGTTTTTATTGATGAAATAGCTTCACTCAATTCAGGAATTATCATTAACACCCCACGATATCCTGAAGGGCGCAAGGTTGTAGTGAGGCTTGGCTGCTTATTAGGGGACTTGGTAGCTAATCATAAAGTTGCTGGTTTTGCTTCCCATTCCGCTACTCGCTTTTGTTCTTGGTGTGAATGTCCAAAGGCCGATATTCAACAACTAACCATAGGAAGACTATGACAAATGCGGATCGTCAAAGACTACTCTTGAGCTTTTAAAGATCTGAAGAATGAGGCTGAACGTACCAGGATGGTTAAGAAAAGTGGGATCAGGATGTCTGAGCTCAATCGGCTTCGCTATTGGGATCCTGTGCACATGATACCCATTGGGATCATGCACAACTGGTTTGAAGGAATTCTTCAACACCATTTCCGCAATCGATGGAGGTGGGATTTTGAAAAATTGAAACCAACAGAAAATGAAAGCCAATACCATGATTTAGAGGATGACTTCGAAATGCAGGATGGTGATACATCAGCTCAGGTAGGCATTTCATGGGAACAAGCGCATATGATGACTTCAGCTTTGTCAGATGTTAAGGTTCCCTTTGGTGTCACTCATGTCCCACAATGGCTTGGCCAGGCAAAGGAGGGTAAAATCAAGGCAAGTGAATGGCAGTCACTCTTTTCAATTTACTTACCATTGGCAGCAATCAATATCCTTGTTGGAGACATGAGTATATTCTCAGAAAACACAAACAAAGCAGGGAAAACTTGTCTTTTGATTGAGAACTTTGCTGCATTGGTGGTGTGCACACACATTTTGGAAGCACGATCAATCACCAATTCCGATTGCTTACAATTTGCAGAAGAATATTGCAATTACTGTGAAACCTCCAAAACCCTATTTTCAGGCTGTACTATCAACCCCAATCATCACTATTCCTTGCACATCAAATCACAGCTTAGGAAATGGGGGCCTTTAATTGGAGTCTCAGAGTTTGCAGGCGAGAGATTAAATGGCATTCTGCAAAGAATCCCAACTTCTGGTAGAATTGGTGAGTAACATGGCTTTTTGTTTGGTGTTTATGGCTAACAATGTTTGTTTCTGAAGGTCAATTTGGCTTAATGATCGTGAAATCATTTGGTCAATGGCAATGTCTCATGGTCAAAGATGACCTCAACTTTTCTGAAACAAAAGAAGCAGAGAATGAAATGAATTTCGAGATGGATCACAACATGTATATGAAGCTGCTATCACATTTGCAAAAGACTACTGTCAGCCTGTGACTCAAAATAGAGCACCAGCATGACATCCAACATACCATAAGTAATGGTATGAGGAATATTGGACAAATATAGCCAATACAAGTAAATTATAAAGAGGAAACCTCCTCAAAGATAATAAGAAAGGACAAAGATATGCCCTATCAAAGATAAGACCAAATAAGCAAAAACTCTTATTCTGGCCTCTAATCTAACTTATGTATATTTAATGGGAACCCCACCAGAGATGTTATTTTTCTTAAAGCTCAAATAGAGAGCTACACAATGATATCATCCATGTTGTTGTAACACCACTACAACTGGAGATACCATATAACCTTATTTTCAAAACCAAGTCCCCCTGAAAGTCAAAGAGGGCTTGTACAAAACTGTACAAAAGTATAACCAAATTAAAGATCTCAACAAGAGCTTTAATTTGAGACACCTTAGACCTCTGTATCTCTTAAATTGACTGAGAGATCTTGGTTCAAAGGTTTAATAACCAAAATACAGATATTCTGAAAACAAGAAAATAAACAAACCCCTGTATTTTTGGCATACACTCATACAACTGTACAGTGTAATATACCAAACTGTAGAGCTAATCAAGCCCTACAAAACTGTATCATCAGAATACAGATATCTTCCAAATTGAAGAAGATATCTAGCATGGAAGTTTTTGAAGCCTCATACTGATGTACAAAATTACATCCAAAAACTTAAAACCCTTATAACTTTTGCTATTTGCAAGAAGGGTAAACATGAAGCATACCAAATTGAAGAGCTCATTAAGCCCTTCAATTCTGTGCTCTTGGTTTCTTGATATCTCAAAAACTGACTGAGATATCTTGGTTGGAAGTATTTTGACCAATACTGGCCTGTACCAAACCTGTACCAACCAGTACTGGCTTGATACTTAAAATAATGGTTGTTTAAAGCTTAAACCCGCCCAGAATGACTAATATTAGTCATCCAGACACTCTGGACACGTCACAATGGTGCTGACGTGGCCTGTGAAGAGTTTTTTCACCCTGTATTGATCCAGAATGATCATTTGTGGTCCAAAAACCACAATTCTGACTATGCTGACGTCAGAATTGATGGTACAGAACCACAACCCAGCCTCCAGAGTGAAAATTTTCATTCTGTAGACGTGTGAAGAGCCTACCAGTCTTTCACAGTCCTCAGAGGAGATAAAAGCAGGTCTTTCCTCACTGGAAAAGACTCACCTTATAATGAATTAACATCCTTACGTAGTAAAACTGTCTTATACCAGTAGTACTCTTAGGATTATATTGATATAATTAAAATATAATTATTGTAGTGTTTCTTTACAGTCAAAGATATTAGAGCATTGCAACCCAGGTCCTCAATAGACTCATCACCACTGTTACCACATAGCAGTAGGACCTGAAGATTTCATTTATTATTTATTTTTTGTGTGTCACAGTCATAGTGCTAGCTTGTATTTACTATTTTTAAGCTACTACATAGACTCACCCTGACAACTACACCAAACCTTTGGGATCATTCTAAAATACCTCACCCTGAAGAGGCAAAAATATTGCTAAACTATGCAAAAGAGTTGTCAACAATGAAGAAAGAAGGTTATTTGATTTGTAATGTTGAGCCTAGCAACCTTATTCAATGTATTTCACCTCATCAAATTCGAGTGGGGAGGGTGCTTCATATTCTAAAGGTGATGAACAAAGCCTCAAAAGGTGAACTCCTGGTGGTCAAGCGTTTGGACGTGGCAAAGAGTGATTGGGATGGAGAAGAATGGTTGAATAAAGTATTTAAAAAGCTTTCGGTGGTACATGTAAGGCAATATGGTCAAGTTGAAATAATTTCGGCATGTCACATCATAAGTACCGCAGCATACAGAGAGCTCCCAAATGGAGCATTAGGTTGCAGAGAACCAAGTTTGATGGTTCATGTAATTAAAAAAAGGGGCCAACTCAATATAATTACTTTTGGTTTTGGGTAATTATAAAAATTTCTGTTTGATTTCTTAAAATGATCTCTCACTTTGTATCACTTACGGATACTGACTTTCAGAAAATTTTTGTAGAAACATCACAATTCATTCTAAACCCTTTCTAACTTGATCACGATATTTAGGAGACTTTCTATTTACAGCCTATTTACAATATTTATCATCAATTATCAAGCTAATCAACCATTGACGCATTTCAATCCTTTTTGTCTTGATATCCTAAGGTCATCCACTGAAACATAACCATTCAATCACAAGCCATAAAAGATTCCACTATTTATAATGAAGCAAAAAAAAAATATCTACATTTAATTTTCAATTGAAACACCCAGTATAATTATAAAATATTTGGAGTCCTAAATATTTACACTACAAAATGAAAAAAAAACTCAGTGGGAAATATCGACAATTCTAAGAAAACCCCACATTTGCTGCCTTTGATTTTTCTAATTTCAGCTAATCTCTCACCACACCTTCTCATACATGTCTTCCTGCTGCCAATTCACCCTCTGCCTTGTCTCCCAAGCATCTGACATGACCACGTCTCCACCAACTTTGTCTTGATTTTCTTCCATCTCATTGTCATCGTCTTCTTCATCAAGCTCCAAATCACTTTCACCATTATAAATGAATTCCTCACTCAACCCGTTGTTGTCTACATCACGATTAGCATTTGGCGCATTTAAATCCACACTTTCATCATCTGAACAACCATCTTCGCTATCCCTCTCACTACTATCGGGTGTCCCAGGCTCGATTTTGTACTCTTGAATGGTGGACTCCCAGTACTTTTGATTAAAACTTAGATTGCCAAGTCTTTTGTTGGGATGTTGTTTGGTTCCAGGAGGTAAATCTTTGACTGGAACAAAAGCAACCTCTGATAAATTAGCAGCCACAACTTTTTGTGAGTGGTCTCGCTCATTGAACCATTCAGGCCGGTAAAAGTCAATAGGAACGTTTCTAGATGTTTTTTCAAATTTGGAAATGATTGGGATCTTTGGCCTTCGGCAAATTTGTTGTTGTAATCTCCGACCCATCATGCGCTCAACTTCTCTTATTTTGCATTCCAGTCTTTGAAAGAATGCAGTTGCATTATCAGATCGGTACACAAGTGTTTTGATTACATAAACTCCTGTCTTTGCATTGTACTCATCATCACTATGAGAATTGAAGTCTGATGAAATGGTTTGGTATCTTGTGGCATAATTGTGTGCAACCAAAAATTTGTAACGACGATCACGTAGCTTTTTTTTCAGACATAAAATTGGTTAGTCTTGTGTTTAATAAATAATAAGAAATAAAAACTTACGCATTGTCTTGCATGTTGTATGACTTTTCTCTCCACCTCTCGCATAGTCCATCCTTGCTCTTTATTTTCTTTCTTATACTTTTCAGCCAATACAAAATGCACATAGTGATCATATGCATTGGGAAGCAACCCAAGATCACTACAGTACGTAAGGTTGGCACGCTGTGTTATTCCATACCATTAGTGCCAGTTTCAAGCTTACCAATAAAACAAAAAATAATAATAATAAAACAAATTACGCAAAACATATTTACACATTACAACTACAGATTTCAAACAGAAATATATAATACACAGCCTCAAGATATTATCAAAACAGTATAGTATCAAAGGATTTATCCACCTTATTGCATCATCAATAGCAAATTATTCAATTAAAAGCAGTTAATATAAACAAAGGTATATGAAGACGGACCACAGAATCAGCGCTGTATTTTCCCCACCTTGATTCAATTGAAAGAAGAAATACCTCAAGGCTATGCATAAAATTACAATATATTTTCCAAGAACAAATGTTTGCTTAGTAATAATGACACGCATCAAACTTGATAGAAATGATGCAATCTCCACATGAAATTATACAATACTAAAACAGAAACACCAGCATAATTATCTCAGAAAACACGTAACAAAGTCACCAAAAATGAAAGTGTCACCAGCAAAATTATCTCGAAGACATCACATGATTTTGATAAGAAACAGAAACACCAGCATAATTTTCTCATATATATCATATGACTAGAAGAAAGTTCAATTGTCAGGAGCTGTATTTTCTCCACTTTCTTGGAAAAAAAAAAGAAAAACTCACCAGCCAAATTATCTCAAATACATCACATGATTTGGATAAGGAAAAGAACCACCAGCATAATTCTCTCATAACATATGTAGAAATAGAAACAAAAAAATACTTTCCCCACCTTCGAGAAAACTGTGAGCCTTAGAGGTAATTTCATATACCCAAAAGACCACAAATATAAAAAATAACATATTAATATGAATAAAATAAATTTATTTATATTATTAAAATAAAAATCAAAATATAAATATAAAATTATATTAAAAATAAAAAATTAATTATAATTTAAAAATAAAAAATACATTAAATTTTGTAAATATAAAATTACATTTATACTTGAAAAAATTAAGTAAAAATGAAATTTTAACAAAATTGTGAAAAAATGAATAAATTTGGAAAAAAGTTAAATAAAATTTATTATAACTTTTTATCCAATAAATAAACATATAAAATTTATTTCACCATTGGATTCCTCATAAAAAATCAGGTGGGGTCACCTCTGAGTGAAATTCTTGTAACTCAACTCTAAATAAGCTTAAATTAAGTTTTTAGTATTTTCAATACAAAAGTTGAAAATCCTCAAAACCTTAATTTAATTCACACCACATGTGGTGTTAACCATCAATTTTTGTGTTAAAATTGAGGTGTTGTGTTTAGTTTAGAAGTTATGAGGAATTGAAGTATTTTCAATTGAATTCAATTGAAATGTCAAAATGTGCGCGTGTATTACATAAGTGAACTTTGATTGACATATGAGGTGTCAATTATTACTGTATTGTACTGTACAATTGAATTGAATTACATATGTAAATTATAAGTATAATACATGATGAGGAATTAAAGGAAAAATAAATTGGAAAGATTAAATTTGGGGGGGAAAGGAACTCCAGCTCTAAGGGGGAGCTAGACCCCCAAAATCCTTGCTGACAGACGTGGGATGTCAAAATTCACGCAAAAGTTCATCACTTTTGGCCTGGAATTGAGTCACAGGGTCTGTGGACTCAATTGATGATGAGGTTTTGATACCAACTGGGGTAGTTTTAGCTGTTGCCAAGAAGGTAAAACTACCCTTAAGATAAAACAACCATAGTAAAAACAGTTTTAACTGGTTTCTACGCCTCTTACACACATTCTGACGTGTTTTGAAGGCTCTAGGCCTGGTATTGCTATAGTAATGGCTGATTTAAGGGTCTAAAATGGCTAAAAATGGCTAAAAATGGCTTAAACCAGCCCTTATTTGGCCTAAACCAGGGTTCAATGATGCCATAATTGGCTTTTCTGTTGTCAGACTGTTTTTCACGACTGACAAGAGTAAATTTTACTTTTGGAGTAAGAGAATTGATGGCTATAAAAGAATGTCTTCTTTGCCCCACTTTTCTCTTCATGTTAGAATCTTTTCCTTTTATTAATTAGTTTAAAACTGTTAAACCAATCAATCAAAGATTCCAACCACCACTTTTTAATCATTTTAATCCTTTTAACCACGTGAAAAAATCATTATAATCATTGTTTGTAACTCTTATAATCATTTTTACCCCTGAACCACCCCAAAAGTGAATTAAAGCATCTTTCATCACTGTAAACTTTGTCACTTTGTTTCCAAATTCACTCTGGTCACTTTTGGGCGTGTTTTCTCTTTAATATTCTTTTTAAAGACTTTGTTCTTTAATTAATTTCTTGCAGTTCTTTGGTCAATTAATTCCAATTGAAATTGCTCTTGAAGAAATTTCTTTTGTAGCCTTAAAATATCTCTTGTAGAGTATTTTTTGGATAAATCTTTATTGTTGGTAAAACAATAAATTTTTATATTATTGTTTTATACTAATAAAGTTATAAACAATAAAATTTGGCGTGTTTTCTCTTAAAAATAATATTTCATACTATTTTTAACTGAATTTTACCTTATACAAATTTTGAGGACAGGAAAAGTACTTGATTTTTAATCAAAGTTTCATATCCACACCTTACATTTGGGGGCCCAGCCGTGATATTCTACCTGTGACATATTTTTTTACTCTTTTTAAATCTTTTTTCTTATGTTGAAAAATTTAAAAACATATAAAAAATACTTATAATTCAAAAAATCCATAAAAAATAACTTTTTTTCATATTATAAGTGAGGCTTATATTTTTATTTCTTTTTTGAAATAACCTTTTTTTACTTAATTAATTGGCTTTTTCATTAATTTTAGTGTCTGACAACGTGGTAAGACAAGAAAACATTGAAACAGCCTCAACAGTAACCAGCATTATCCCTGCCAGTACTGTTAATTCTGATCATAATAGCACTGTTATTGTGACTCAAAATAACCAGCCTGAACCAATATCTTCTGAATTAATTAACTTGGACATAAGTAATACTCTTCAGAAGGCTAAGAATTTGGCCAATAGTAAGTTTTTGACGTAAAAATACTATTTTAAGCCTTTTTTAACCATAATTATGCCTTCAACCAGATCAGGAGCCAGCTACAACCCCTCAAGCAGCTCCCAAAAAGGTAATAGACGTGATTATGGCAGAGGCCAACCAGGTACAGAAGGAAAAGGGTCAGTTGATGACTTCCAAACAACTAAAATGGGTCATTCTGAAGCTGATAATACCATTTTACCTTCAAAAAGAGCTGACATTGCCACAACAAGCCTCTGTGGACATATACAAAGCCAGCCACAGTGCATACAACAATGCACTTCAATTCAAGGAGTACCAGATCCTTGCAGACCTGTGGAAGAATTGCATGAATTCTTACCTGACAGTAAGAAAATTCTTGGGCCATCCCAACACTTGCAAATTGCTCAATGGATGGCATCCATTGATGGAGAAGAAAAACATGATGCTTTTGACACTAGAATGGAGGAAAAACAACCCTCCACCACCCAAACCAGTGCCAAAAACAGCCCCAGTGGCCAGCAGCAGCAATTCCAACGTGAAAAGGCAGCCACAAGCTCCAAACAAGGGCAAAGGGAAGGCACCAGCCCCAAAACCTTACAGCCAGGGCTACAGAATCCCAAAGATTCAGCAGGATGCCATGGAAAATGTATTTCAGATGGCCAGAACCATGATGGAATTACAGAAGAAGGAGGAAGCCAGATTAAGGTTCCAGAAATGATTTCTGACATATTTGATTCCATCCCAGAGTTGTATAATGCTATAAATGATGTGAAAAAACATCTTTCTGATAAAAATGAAACCATTTTTAACAACATTAAAACAAACAACCTGAGTCTGTGCCAAATTAATGAAACACTTATGTGTTTTGAAAAAGTTTTAAGAACAATTAAAAATTCTAATAATGACAATTCTTCTAACAATAAAATAAATGAACAATCTGCCATTATTAAAGAATTAACAGATAAATATTCTAAATTCAATATTGATGACATAATTGAAACAAGAATTAAAAAAGCCATAAATATTATCAAAACAGATAACAAGAAAGTCCTTGATGACATTTCAAATTCATTTACTGAAGTAAAGACATATACCATTGCCTTGAAAAAGTGTTTTGATGCTTCACAAGAAGAAGTATCAAAATTATCAATGAAATTGAATCAAGTCACTGCTGATAATACAAGACAAACAGAGTTATGGCAAGAACTGACACATAAGGAAGACATGTATAAAATTGAAGTAATAAATTTAATACAAAGCTTCCAACATGAATACAGAAATTCCCAAAGATGTAGCAACAGTAAAATGAATGACATTGAACAAATACTGAACACTTTACCAAGAATGTCTACACCTCTAAATCAAAATGAGGGCACAAGAATTCCACATCCACAAGTATTGGATCCTGATAATTCACAATTAAAAAATGAATTATCCACTTCTTTTCATAACTTGGAACCATCAATGGGCCAAGCACTCTTGAAAGAAGTTCCAAAACTTAAAGAATGGCCTCACTTCAATGGTGAAGGAGAATATGACCATATGGAATTCATTAGAGGTATTGACATGATCAAAGAGGATTTTGAATTACCAGACAGATTGGTAACAGCCAGGTTTAACACCTTGTTTACCAGATCAGCTCACAGATGGTACATCAAAATAAGACAAGCACATGGACACCAGAGTTGGACTTGGTGGAAAACCCAAATCATCAACAAATGGGCAAATGATGCTTGGAGGTTTAAAGTTGAAACAGCCTTTGAATCTGCCAAATTTAATGCTGATAAAGACAAAGCTTTACCATGGTTTTGCCAACAAAAGGACAGATTAACAGCATTATATCCTGACATGTCAGAATTTATGATCCATAGAAAAATTCTGAGACAATGTGGAGGTGACTTAGAGCATGCTGTCAAAAGCAGGACTACTGAACAATCTTCAGAAGAGGATATTATCAATATACTAGAAGAAGTAACCACCAGAACCAAAATTGGTTCTAGTAGGGTGAATCTTAAAACAAGGTTTAATACACCTTGGAAAGATTCTGTGGACAAAAACCCCAAAGAAAATTCTAGTAATATTAAATATAAATCTGCAGATACAGTCAGAAAATGCCATATTTGCCAAATCACCACCCATTTAGCCAATACATGTCCAAAAAGGGGGAAAATCAATGAAATTGACATTGAAAACGGACCAGATGTTGAAAAAGAAGACATAATTGAAGACAATTCAGATGATAAGTCATCCATATTCTCTGAATCTTCAAAAGATATAGAAAATATCAATGCCACTTTTGACATCATGGAATCTTATTCCCACTTACCACAATTGAGCAATGGTCAAGTTGATTTATCAAAAGTTCAAGATGCACAACTTATGAAGACAAAACCAAACAGAGGAAAAGGTTATACAGCTGGTAACTCCTGTATAACAGAAGTGGTGATTGACAACAAGCCCACCAAACTTTTGCTTGACCCAGGAGCCTTCTGCTCTTGTGTTGGAAAATCCTTTCTTAAGACTTGTGTGCCAAATTTTGAAGACCAATTGTTACCAATTGATGGTATAAAATTCAACAGTGCAAGTAACCCAATGAAAGCACTGGGAATCTTTGAGACCAATTTCATATTCCCACACATAAATGGGAACTTAAGGATCACAGTTGAATTTGTTGTTATGGAAAATTGCTCTAGCACCCATTTTATATTGGGAAATGACTATTTGATCATGTATGGGATAGATTTACATAATAACAAAGACAGATACTTTACAATTGGGGACAATAAGCGCCAGAAATTTGCCTTTTTACCATTTAAAAGACAAATTACAGTAAACAAAGTATCACCAGTCAACTTAGAGTTAGAGAAATTCAAGTCTGAACAGTTAAATGAGGCTGAAATAAGCCTTCATCTGACTGATAAACAAGAAAATGAACTTTCTTCCCTTTTGTATGACCACATAGGAGCATTTGCTACAGACAAAGAACCCCTGGGAGCAATTAATGGTCATGAAGTTGACATCATTCTTAACATTGAGAGACCTTATCCACCACTCTTAAGAAGACCTTCTTATCCAGCAAGTCCAAAATCAAGAGAAGCTCTAGAAATTCATATCAAAGAACTTCTAGACCTTGGTGTAATAAGAAAAGTAGGCCACAATGAGGAAGTAGAAATAACTACACCAGTTATAGTGGCGTGGCATAATGGAAAATCCAGAATGGCTGGGGACTTTAGAGCTCTGAACACTTACACTGTCCCAGACAGATAACCTATACCAAAAATCCAAATTGACCTTACTCAAATATCTCAAGCAGTGTATATAACCACTATGGATGCCCTTAAAGGATTCCATCAAAATGTGGTAACACCAAGAGCAAGAAAATACTTGAGAATTATTGTTCATTGTGGAGTGTATGAATACTTAAGGATGCCCTTTGGTATCAAAAATGCACCTTCACACTTCCAAAGAATGATGAATGAAATCTTCCCTGAAGAACTCTCAGAGGGATGGTTAATCATTTACATTGATGACATTATTATCTGTTCAAAGACTTGGGAGGAGCACATGTACAGATTATCAAGAGTTTTGACAAAAATTCAATCAGTAAACATGAAAATCTCCTTAAAGAAATGTCATTTTGGATTTAAAGAACTTAAAGCACTAGGACATGTTGTATCTGGTTTGTCCCTTGGAATTGACAAAAACAAAGTTGCAGCAGTATTATTAAAGCCTATGCCTCAGAATAAGAAGGAAATTCAGTCATTCTTAGGTTTTGCAGGATATTACAGGCAACACATTAAAGATTTTGCATCCATAGCAAGACCACTTTATAAGTTGTGTGACAAAGACACAGTGTTTGAGATGACTGTTGACAGAGTCAAAGCTTTTGAGTCTCTAAGAGAAGCATTGACCACTGCTCCACTCTTACTGATGCCAGACTTTAAATTACCTTTCAAACTGTATATTGATGCATCAGGGGATGGACTAGGTGCTGCACTTCACCAAGTTCAGATCATAAATGACAAACCTGTAGAAGGACCAATATGATTCATATCCAGGCAAATCAAACCAACTGAAGCCAGATATGGAGCAAGTCAAATGGAATGTCTATGCCTTGTCTGGGCCTTGGAGAAATTGAACTATTTCTTAGAGGGATGTGTTTTTGAAGCAATAACAGATTGTACAGCTGTGAAATCACTTTTGAACCTGAAAACACCTAACAGACACATGCTCAGATGGCAAATAGCCATACAAGAATACAGAGGCAATATGACTATTGTTCATAAGGATGGGAATATTCATAAGAATGCAGATGGACTAAGCAGATGGCCATTACCAAATAACATTGATAATCCTGCTTATGTTCCAGAAGAAGCTTCACCACAAATTCCAATAGAAGGAATAAGTGTTACAGACTTGAACACCACCTTCTTTGAAGAAGTCAGAAATAGCTACACTCAAGATAAGAATTGTAGCATCTTATGCCAATTACTTAACAAAGACTGTAAAGACAACTCTCTAATACATGCCTTGGATGAAGTATGGAGAAAATCTTATAATGAAGGAAGATTTCACCTACTGGATGGTATAATTTACCACAGAACCAAGCACACATGTGTCATGACAGTTGTAGACAGGTCATTAATCAATCTTGTACTGAAAGAATGCCATGATAGTCCCTTTTCAGGACATCTTTCTGAAGACAGAACAAGAGAGAAAGTGAAGACCTGCATATGGTGGCCAATGTGGCAAAAAGATGTTGCAGAGTATTGCAAAACCTGTGACAGATGCCAAAAGGCAAATAAGTCCACTGGCAAAAGACTTGGAAATATGATGAAAATCCAAGAACCAAACAGACCTTGGGAAATTGTCCATATGGATTGGGTAACTGGCCTACCACCAGGAGGTGACAGGAGCTATAATGCTTGCCTAGTAATTGTGGACAGATTCAGTAAAACTCCAATCTTTTTACCATGTCACAAAGATGATACAGCCATGGATACAGCTCTTCTGATATGGAATAGAGTAGTGTCATGGACTGGGATATTTACAAATATCATCAGTGATAGAGATCCCAAATTCACTTCAGCACTATGGACAAATCTTCACCAATTATTTGGCACTAAACTGTCTTTCTCTACAGCCTACCACCCACAAACTGATGGCCTGGCTGAAAGAATGATCCAAACCTTAGAGGACATGGTGAGAAGATTTTGTGCATATGGCCTTGAATTCAAAGATTGTTATGGATTTACCCATGATTGGTGTACTCTATTACCAGCACTGGAATTAGCATATAAAACATCAATCCATGCTAGTACCAATCAGACTCCTGCTATTCTAGAAAAAGGATGGAACCCCAAGTTACCCCAAGACTCCTTGAGGAAAGACTTAATTGAAATACATCCCACAGCTGCTAGCTTCAAAGGAATGCTAGACAAAGCTAGAAAGCATGCAGTAAGATGCATGGAGGACTCTTTTGCATATGCTAAAGACAAATGGGATAAATCTCATGCAACTCCAGATTTCAAAGTGGGGGACCTAGTTCTTGTATCCACCACTAACTTCAATAACATCAAAGGATGTAAAAAGTTGAAAGACTCCTTTGCAGGACCTTTTGTGATTAAGGCCCTCCATGGAGAAAATGCTGTTGAAGTAGAGTTATCTGAAGAACTTAGCAATAAGCACCCTACATTTCCAGTGAGCTTGATAAAACCATATAAATCTAGTGATGCTGAGAAATTTCCCTTGAGGAATAAGGTTCCCCAAGTTATACCTCCTATTGAGACATCTGGTACTAAGAAAATAACCAAAGGTCTTAAAGAAAGGAAATTAAGAACCAAGAAAGTAAGGGAATACCTTGTTAGGTACAGTGACCCAACTTGTGAAGATGAATGGTTAGAAGAAAAAAATATACCAGAAGCTACCAAACTCCTGAGGAGATTCAGACACACTAGAAACACCAATATTACAAAGTAATATTCTTTTTTAGGGGGAGGGAATGTGAGCCTTAGAGGTAATTTCATATACCCAAAAGACCACAAATATAAAAAATAACATATTAATATAAATAAAATAAATTTATTTATATTATTAAAATAAAAATCAAAATATAAATATAAAATTATATTAAAAATAAAAAATGAATTATAATTTAAAAATAAAAAATACATTCAATTTTGTAAATATAAAATTACATTTATACTTGAAAAAATTAAGTAAAAATGAAATTTTAACAAAATTGTGAAAAAATGAATAAATTTGGAAAAAAGTTAAATAAAATTTATTATAACTTTTTATCCAATAAATAAACATATAAAATTTATTTCACCATTGGATTCCTCATAAAAAATCAGGTGGGGTCACCTCTGAGTGAAATTCTTGTAACTCAACTCTAAATAAGCTTAAATTAAGTTTTTAGTATTTTCAATACAAAAGTTGAAAATCCTCAAAACCTTAATTTAATTCACACCACATGTGGTGTTAACCATCAATTTTTGTGTTAAAATTGAGGTGTTGTGTTTAGTTTAGAAGTTATGAGGAATTGAAGTATTTTCAATTGAATTCAATTGAAATGTCAAAATGTGCGCGTGTATTACATAAGTGAACTTTGATTGACATATGAGGTGTCAATTATTACTGTATTGTACTGTACAATTGAATTGAATTACATATGTAAATTATAAGTATAATACATGATGAGGAATTAAAGGAAAAATAAATTGGAAAGATTAAATTTGGGGGGGAAAAGGAACTCCAGCTCTAAGGGGGAGCTAGACCCCCAAAATCCTTTCTGACAGACGTGGGATGTCAAAATTCACGCAAAAGTTCATCACTTTTGGCCTGGAATTGAGTCACAGGGTCTGTGGACTCAATTGATGATGAGGTTTTGATACCAACTGGGGTAGTTTTAGCTGTTGCCAAGAAGGTAAAACTACCCTTAAGATAAAACAACCATAGTAAAAACAGTTTTAACTGGTTTCTACGCCTCTTACACACATTCTGACGTGTTTTGAAGGCTCTAGGCCTGGTATTGCTATAGTAATGGCTGATTTAAGGGTCTAAAATGGCTAAAAATGGCTAAAAATGGCTTAAACCAGCCCTTATTTGGCCTAAACCAGGGTTCAATGATGCCATAATTGGCTTTTCTGTTGTCAGACTGTTTTTCACGACTGACAAGAGTAAATTTTACTTTTGGAGTAAGAGAATTGATGGCTATAAAGGAATGTCTTCTTTGCCCCACTTTTCTCTTCATGTTAGAATCTTTTCCTTTTATTAATTAGTTTAAAACTGTTAAACCAATCAATCAAAGATTCCAACCACCACTTTTTAATCATTTTAATCCTTTTAACCACGTGAAAAAATCATTATAATCATTGTTTGTAACCCTTATAATCATTTTTACCCCTGAACCACCCCAAAAGTGAATTAAAGCATCTTTCATCACTGTAAACTTTGTCACTTTGTTTCCAAATTCACTCTGGTCACTTTTGGGCGTGTTTTCTCTTTAATATTTTTTTTAAAGACTTTGTTCTTTAATTAATTTCTTGAAGTTCTTTGCTCAATTAATTCCAATTGAATTTGCTCTTGAAGAAATTTCTTTTGTAGCCTTAAAATATCTCTTGTAGAGTATTTTTTGGATAAATCTTTATTGTTGGTAAAACAATAAATTTTTATATTATTGTTTTATACTAATAAAGTTATAAACAATAAAATTTGGCGTGTTTTCTCTTAAAAATAATATTTCATACTATTTTTAACTGAATTTTACCTTATACAAATTTTGAGGACAGGAAAAGTACTTGATTTTTAATCAAAGTTTCATATCCACACCTTACAAAAACATCACCAGCCATATTATCTCAATGACCTCACATGACCCTGATAAAAAGAAAATCTCACCAGCCAAATTATCTCAAATACATCACATGATTTTGATAAGAAAAAGCACCACCAGCATAATTCTCTCAGAAAACACGCTGCTACACCAAAACTACACGTCTCACTAGCTAAAACCTCTCAACTATGATTTTTTCTAAGTAACCTATTTTTAGAAGCTCTATGGAGGCCCAAAAGCTATAAATAGAGGTCCTCTCTCCCTCATTTTTCCCAGGATCATGGAACAAGTTCCCACTATCCAGGATCACAACCATCCCTGAACTAGAAGGATATCTAGAGTAGTAGTAGTGTTTTAGTAGTAAAAAGCTTGGTAGCCTTGCTCAGTAGCTTAGTATTGTCAAAGAATAAGTGGTATGAACGTATTAAAAAGCTCAGTAGCCTTGCTCAGTAGCTTAGTGTTTTCAAATAATAGTAGTATAAAAATAGTGAAAAAGATCAGAAGCTTAGTATTATTAAAAAAAGAAGTAGTGATATCAACTTAACATTAAAAATATAAAAAAAAAAAAAGAATATCCAGTAGTCTTTTTATTAGTATTAATATATATAAAATCATTATAATCAAAATAAAACCAAAAAAAAAAAAAATTCTTATTAATTTCATTAAATAACAACAAAAAAAATATTCTCATTACTTTTATCAAAATAATAAAAAAATCTTAGCTTTTACTGTATCAGAAATTTTAGTTTTTTTAAATCAGAGTTTTACTGAAGTGTTATCGATAGGTCTGATTTAGAGACTGCTGATAAGTCTTCTCTATCTTTTAAAGCCACAGATCTTATTTTATTTGTGATTCTCTGTAGGCTGACTATTCAGTATTATTTAGAGGGGCAGCTAATACACCTTAGCACCCATGGTTATTGGATAATTCTGAAATTCAAAACAGACTTACCAATAATTTCCCCCTCAAGGTACTGCCTTATTTCATCCCACACCAAAAGGAGTTCCCACAACGCATGTATTGATAGGTGCCACTACATGCAATTTGTCAAAATGTCATCAAGGCAACAATCCAACAGGCCTCGTTGTACAAGGAATCAGGTGCTTCTTCCAGATCAGGTTCCCAGATACAAATTCCAAGCTTGGCCAGCATTGCATGAACGTAAGTAATGTAGAAGTCTTGCATGTTGACAATATTCTTACCAATCTTTCTTTTTCCAGAACGAGCATCACGTAATGTTTGGACCTGGGCCTCGCTAATCAATTTAACGCCTTGAGAGTTCTGTGCAACACTTTGAACCTCCTCGGCACTTGAAAATCTCTGGTAGAATTCCTTAAGCAACTGTATATCTGGAGCTGTCGGCAATGCTGCTGGAGTAAGCATACCCCATAAAAGTTTAATGTGTACGTATAATGCTTCCTAAAAATAATATCACTAAATCAGGCATTTGAATGTACAGTTTATTGATAACTTTCTCACCTTTGTGTATTTGAAATCAGGTGGTGCATCTCGCATAAGCATTTGAATTGGATGGCGCTTTATTGATGAGGCTGGTCTGCTATGCAGAGGATGGGCAGCTGTGGTTGGTTTGCTCGGTTTGCAGATTGAGGAAGCTGATTTTGAGAACTTTTGAAGTGCCCTTTCCCTTTGTCTTTTTTCTGACAGTCACTTTCCATACGGTTATTTTTATCTCCTGCTTCTTTTTCTGCTTTCTGCATTAATCTTGCAATTACTTCATCACGTTGTGAAATTGCATTCTTCATTTGTTCGAAATTGTCATGATGCACTAAGCTTCCCGAAGCCGGCTGAGAATAAGGATCATGATGGGGAAAACTAATGTTAAATATCGGATATAAGAGGAAAGATTGTATTTAAGAAAATGGTAAGAATTGAGTGCGCTTTGGAAATTAAAAAAAGATAAAGTTGTGGTAATAGTAATATTTACGTTTTAGATAAATCTAATGTAGTTAATGATGTTGCGTCTGAAATGAGGTTAAAGCATCAGATGAGAACATTTAGGAGTTGGGTACACAAGAGAAAAAGCTAGAAGCAACAACATGGTCAACTACCATGTTTTATATAGTGGCACAGAAGTGGCTGAATTACACATGAGAAAGGGGAATGCCTTCAATCTATAGTATTTCTTAGAGATCCCTTAGTGCTTTATGCACACTATTATTAAAGAATTTCATGAGCTTGTGTTAAAGCTCATCAGTTCCATTCAAAGTGCAATGATTTAAAAGTACGTTTTTTTTTGAAACTCAACGTACTCACATTCTTCTAGGGGAACTTCAATATCAAGCATCTGTTTTCTTTGACCTCCCTTAGTACCTAATGAGAGACATTATCAACCGCCCAATTTTTAACAATTATTCCTTCACAGTTCTCTTCACAGCAAAGCGTCTGATAAGTACATTGAAGAGTACAAAGAAGGAAGGTTTCTTTTGAAACACTTGGTGTAATCACGTTCTTCTAAGGCACCTTGAATGCTTTGGTTTCTTAGAAGACAAATTTGGTGTTATTATCACTAAAATCTCAATGGCTAATACATTCTGAGACAATCACAGCTCACTATTTTGCGTTGTAAATTCTGAACCCTGACTTTTTACAGGGTTCACAAAGGGAATCCTTAACAAACCGCAGCGGGGTCAGGACAACCCTACATACTGCAACGTCAGCTACTTGCCAGTTGTGCAGGCGTGTGGTGTCAAAATTAACGCAAAATTTCATCACTTTTGGCCTGGAATTGAGCTACAGGGTCTGTGGACTCAATTGATGATGAGGTTTTGATACCAACTGGGGTAGTTTTAGCTGTTGCCAAGAGGGTAAAACAACCCTTAAGATAAAACCATCATAGTAAAAACAGTTTTAACTGGCTTCTACGTCTCTTACACACATTTTGACGTGTTTCGAAGGCTCTAGAGAAGGTATTGCTATAGTAATGGCTGATTTAAGGGTCTAAAATGGCTAAAAATGGCTTAAACCAGCCCTTTTTGGTCTAAATAAGCGTTCAATGATGCCATAATTGGGTTTTCTGATTTCAGAATGTTTTCCACGACTGACAAGAGTAAATTTCACTTTTGGAGTAAGAAAATTGATGGCTATAAAATAATGTCTTCTTTGCCCCACTTTTCCCTTCATGTTAGAATCTTTTCCTTTTATAATTAGTTTAAACATTGTTAAAACAATCAATAAAAGATTCCAACCACGTTTCTTAAATCATTTTAAACCTTCCAACCACGTGAAATAATCATTATAATAATTGTTTGTAACTCTTATAATCATTTTTACCCCTGAACCACCCCAAAAGTGAATTAAAGCATCTTTCATCACTGTAAACTTTGTCACTTTGTTTCCAAATTCACTCTGGTCACTTTTGGGCATGTTTTCTCTTTAATATTCTTTTCAAAGACTTTGTTCTTTGATTAATTGCTTGTAGTTCTTTGCTCAATTAATTCCAATTGAAATTTCTCTTGAAGAAATCTCTTTTGTAGCCTTAAAATATCTCTTGTAGAGTATTTTTTGGATAAATTTTTATTTTTGGTAAAACAATAAATCTTTATAATATTATTGTTTTATACTAATAAAGTTATAAACAATAAAATTGGCGTGTTTTCTCTTAAACATCATATTTCTTACTATTTTTAATTGATTATTACCTTATACAAATTTTGAGGACAGGAAAAGTACTTGATTTTTAATCAAAGTTTCATATCCACACCTTACATGTTCCATACTGCTGATAGCCCTGTTTTCAGTGTTTATCTCTTTGTTTACAACAAAAAAAATTGAAATGATTGAATCTTGAGATTATACCTGTTATATTGTGAGGATACTTCTTATTTAGAAATAATACCATTTCATAATACTGATAACATGATGATGGGGTTTTCTTGTGGAGATTGAAACACTTTGTTTATCTTTTTCAGGGGTAGTAGGAGGTTTCTTACCTTTTCAAATGACCACAGAGTGAAAGGCTTCACTACTTTGGGCGTGTTTGTGGTTCTATACACTCAACACAGGCTGTTATTTGGTGGAAATGAGGTTCTAAATCCAATATTTGACATTTCTACCCAATACAGGGAAAATGGATTTCACCAATGGGTGTTGCAGGTGTGCTCTGTTGATCCAAATGCACCAGAAACTGTACAGAGCATACCTGTAGGACCCATAATTGTCAGCTTAAAATAAAATAAAGATTAAAGTTGAGCTAACTCTATTGATGAGCTGTTAATTCAGTTTTATGGACAGTTATCCCACAGTAAGACCCTACACTGGTCAGTATGGGATTGAAATCTTGAAGCCTGAATATATTTTTCAGTTTTGAAGCTAATGAGCTCAAACAAATCTCAATATATAGACCCTGATTAGCTCAACACAATGTTACCTTGTACATTTACGGGCATTTCATGAATCCTTCAATAAGCTTGTTTACTTAATAAATTTTGTTCAAGATGACATTTGGGGATATAAAGGACACCATAAGAGATCTCTGATTCTCATATTTCTAAAAGAACCCTGCTTCAGGTATCTCACACTAAAAATGTAGACATTTTATGAGAGCTAAATTTTTTGTTCACCTTTATTTGGCTTTTAACTTTCCATGATTTTTGTAGTTTTTATGCTATCTCAATTTGGCTAGTACCATTAGATAGCCCAGATTGTGAGCCTCATTCTTTTGAGGTTTAGTCTATTAGAAAGTAATTAAGCAATAGTTACAACCTTCACTATCAATTTGACACAAATGATAACTAATACCTAATAAGTATTATAAGATTATTAGGTCTTTACTCCTGATTATTAGTGGTGGTGAGTGCTACAAAAAGCCTTGGGTGCAGTGGTTATCAATTGAATAATTACAATGAGCACTAAAAGACTTGAAAGACATGTAAGAATTTCCTGTTTATTTTCCAGGATTATGACTTTGGGTAAACAGTTGTACTACTTAGGAATTTGAGATAATTTTGGGCATTTCTCTTTGTTGGAAAGAAAGGTCCCTTTTTTATCCTTAAAATGGGTGGAAAACCCTGGTCCTTTCTACATAGAAATAGTGAAGACTTGTCACTTCCAAGGGTAGTCCTGAGGTTTATAAAGCCCCATAAAACCTTTTTTGGGCTCAGATGTCGCTTTCAAACCCATCTAATCCCTTTTCAACAATACAGGGGTAAAATATTCATCTCCGGTCTTTAAAGACAAGCCTTGACAGGCCAGACATGTAGGATGCTGTACAGAATTCATAAGCAGACGCTATATTAGTAAAATATGAGAAATATAAATATAAAACCCACTTTTTTTGGTGTTTGTAACTCATATTCAAAACTGTGTGATACTATCTCAAATTATTTGATTTTATCCAGTATTGTGGGATTTTGTCCTTAAAACTGCCATACCTTTGTCAGTTTTGAGCACACGGTGCTCAAAAGTGGCTCATATTGTATCCCTTCATTATGTAAAAATACTTGCTACTCAGTTGATATGGCTAAAATTAAGTGGTCCCAAGTTATAACGATTTCAAATTCCATTTTGACTTATAGATTTATTAGAAATCCTTCCTTGGGTTTGTTTTCTAAATGATCTTGTTTCTAGATGAGATGGTGGGAAATGGAGATCACCATAGGAAAGCTCTGTTTTTTCTCTTTTCACAAGGACTACACTTTTTTTTTCTCACAGTAAATCTGTAGGAGTTTCATGGGAGGTGAATATTTTGTTCACCCTTAGTTGTGCATAACCATAATGGTTTTGATTCTTGCTTCATTTGGCCTAGATAATTGGATATCCCTTACTCAGAGCTTCAATTTGAACACCCATTAAATTGAGTTCTGTCTCTTTCTCTGGATTTTATATGAGAGGTCAAAATTACATTTTATTATCAGTTCTTATTTTGAGGATTAATAATTTTATCATTTTTTATCTTATGAGTATCGGAGATATTTATGTCTTTGGAAAAAGTTAACTCTCCTCTCTCATTTGAAACCATATATGAGATATTTTATCTGAGTTCACCTTTTGGTGGTATTTTGCGCTGACATTGGTTTATCTTATTCTGAAGACATTCTTGTTCTCTGGTTTAAGTAACAGGTGGTCAGTTTTGAATACAGTTTCAATGGTATTCAGCCTTTTTTCGAGGATATTAGATGAGAGGTTAAAGCTAAAGTTTAAGCTCAGTCCAGTTTTGAAGCTGAAATAACTTGGGCATTCTTTATCATAAGTTTATGGGAGTTTTATATTTGAGAAACGGACGGTATCTTCTCTCTGTTGAATGGGCTTATGAGTTTTTTGTTTCAGTTCACTTTCTTGTGTCCATTTACTCTAAACCTTTTTATGGTATTCTGCTGTCATCCTTGTGCTCTAGTTTTAAGTCACAGGCTGAAAGTAATTACAATTAGAAAAGAAGCTTCTATTTTGATATGAAAAGGAATTAATGAGCACCTGAATCTCCTGTGTCCATATATATTTTCAGAGATTTCAATATGTTTCAGTGAAGCACCTCAGTTAGTGGATTTTACATTTTCTTTAATTTCCTCACATTTGTTTTCAGTAAAAACCTCTTTAATTACAGAAATCTGAAAAAATTCTGTAGCTCAAACATAAAGCTATGTTGGGCTAAGTAATTCTTAAATATATTTTAAAGCCAAGCTATTAGTCTTTTAATTCTTCTTGTTAACTACCCATCCTACATTAAGTCTTTACCTCACATTTATGGCTCATGTTTTTAGTGAAAACATGTTATAGCTTGTGGAAAGAAACTAATATTTTTGATGATTGCAGTTTTAATTTTTGAAAAGAAACTGTTTCATAAAGGCTCCTGTTTCTGTGAAAATTTAGAGTCAAATCATAAAATATCGGAGTTAAAATTAATCCACTATTGTGATTGACAGTTTTTCTGTCAAATGTTTTTCTATATATTTCTGTTACAGAATGTGATTCACAGAATTTTTTACTAGAACGGTTTCAAATTCCGGTAAATAGCTTCCATGAATAAGCCAAATAGAATCAATTAAAGCCCTTTCATTACTCCTTTCCATGAAATTTCTTCATGGAGACCACCTTTCATTATCATATTTACCTTCACCACATATAAAATGAGGGAAAATCACAAGACGCATTACATAAATAAACCCCAATTACTCTCTGAATCCTTCAGCAGTAATAGAAAAGCTTATTATCTAAACTAAAGACAAAATAATATTGAATTAATAATATGAAGAAAAAGATTTATTGATAGTCTGTTTTGAATATTCCCCATGAGAAACTTGATCTTCAAAAATTTACAAAAAGTACATCCTGTGATGAAATTTTTAAAGCAAATTGTGGCCTTTGGTAAAACAATTTTCATTTTATAAGGAAAGCATCATTTTGGTTAAAATTGATTATTTATGAAACATAAATAGCTTGGTAGCTACATATAATTACTTAAACAAGTTATTATGGAAATCGTACAAGACAACATGTGATTCAATGATCAATCTTAATAATATACTTATTTTCTTTTAATACAATGGAACAGCTCTGTGAGATTTTTTAGGATTGAAAGAGGCCGATAATTGCGCCATTTTCCAATAATTCATCAATTTCAATGAGTTAAACCAATAAATATTTAATGAGATTAGTAAGGATTAGTTATAAATTATTCTTGAGGATTTCTATATTTCCCAATGAACAAGAAAATTTGAAGTTAAAGAGTCTTACCTTTTCTAATATTATTCTGAATAAGTCTGATATATTACTGTTATATTAAATTTTACTTGTCAAAATTCAAAAATCATATCTATAATCACCATTATAAATCTTTCCAATTTCTATTTGGAGTATCATTGAGTGATTCAAGGAATTTGTGATGTATTTTTTTATTTTATTTTTTTCTTCAGGAATTCATAATAATTACCCTTCCAAAAAATAAATATCGGTTGAAATAATTGAATATTTTTTATATAAGGGGTTTAGCTCCTAAATCTTATTTCAATTAATACTTTTGGACAGTTACTGCTTACTGTTTTAGATGATAGTTTTATAGAAAAATTAAAAGATATTATCAGTAAGTTATTTATTCATTTTTAATGATTGAAGCTCATTTTATTATATTTTAAAAGTACAGGAATCTTCCATTTTAAAATAGTAATGCTATCATAGCTCTCATTGTCAAGCTGATTCCATGACATCGCTGTAAAATCATAGGACAATCTATAATTGTGAATGTTAAAAGGTGACAACAGTGAAAATAAGTTTTTATATTATGGAAAGACGTAAAATACTGAATATGAGAGATGGTGAGTACTACTGATAGCCCTGGCTTCAGAGCTTATTTGTTGGTTTAAGATAATAAACTGTCAGCCTGTGACTCTAAACAAAGCATCAGGATGACATCCAACATACCATAAGTAATGGCATAAAGAGTATTGGAGGAATATGGACGATACAGGTGTAATAAAATGAGGAAAATTCTCCAAATATAAATATACCAACCTTACCCAAATAGGATAATAAAGGACATGGATATGCCCTGTCAAAAATAACACCAGACAAGCAAAACCCTTGTTTTAAACTCTCATCTAGCTTGGGAATATTGAATCCAAAACACCACAAATATGTTATTTTTCTTCAACCTTTCAAGGAAAGATATTCAATGGTACTATCCAATTCTCAGTAGCAACCCTACTTCAGAAGATGCCATTATACCACCTTTATTTACCAAGAACCCCATAAATGTCTTGGAGGGCTTGTACAAAACTGTACAAAAGTATAACCAAATTAAATATTTGAATGAGAGCTTTCATTTGAAATACTTTTTACCTTCTTATCTCCAAAATTAGAAAAGAAATCTTGGTTAAGAGATTTACTAGGCAAAATACAGAATTTCTGAAAATAGAAATATAAAGAACTCCTTTTATCTTTTCTATATATGCATATGGCAGTAATGTAAATCATACCAATATGTAGGTCTCATAAAGACCTAAAGTGTTTTATCAGTAGATGAGGATATCTTCTCAACTGACAGAGATATCTGTCTTGGAAATCTTTGAAGCCACATACTGATGTACCAAAATACATCAAAAACCTTAAACCCTATAGCATTTTCTATTTTTAAGAAGGGTAAACATGAAGCATACCTAGTTGAAGAGAAAATGAAGCCCTTCAATTCTCTTCTCTTGTATTCTTCATATACCAAAAACCAACTAAAATATAGTGGTTGGAAATCATTTGACCAATACTGGTCTGTTCCAAACCTGTACCAACCAGTACTGCCTTAATATCTACAATAATGGGATTTTAAAGCTTAAACCCTCTCATAATGACTAATATAAGTCACTCAAGCACTCTTGAAACATGATAGTAGTTCTGTAATGGACTGGGAAGAGTTTTTACACACTGTATCAATTCAGAATGATACTTTGTGGTCGTAAAGCCACAATTGTTAATATCATGATGTCAGATGTGATTTTACAAAACAACAATCCAGCCTCCAGAGTAAAAATTCTTACTCTGTAGATTTGTGAGGACTTTAAGAGCCACGTAAAGTCCCCAAAAGGAAAAAAGCAGGCCTTTTCTCCCTGGAAAAGGCTCCAATAATCATTTAATTTAATATTCTTACATAGTAAAAATGTCAACAACCAGTAGTCCTCTTAGAATAAGAGTGATATATTTATAATCTTAATTATTGTAGTTTTTCATTATAGTCAGAAGATATTGAACAGATTTAACTAAGAAGCTCATAAGAACCATCATCATTGTTACTAATAACAGTAAAGTCTTAATTACTATTTTTACTAAATTTTAACTGTGTCAAAGTCAAAGTGCTAGCTTTTTTACTATTTTCACATACTAAATAAACTCAGCCTGTGATAAGCGCTAAGATAATAGAAATCATAATTATAATTTTCAAACTCTAAGGGTACTACTGATTAAAAATTTACACCATGTAATAATACTAAGAACAGTATAATTAGATTTTTTGTGAGGAAAATATGCTTTTTAACTTGTGAAGGGGTAGTGGAAGGCTTTTTACCTCTTCACTCAAGCACAGAGTAAATATTCACACGACTATGGGATCAATTGTGGTCCCAATGCCTTAATAAAGGCTGTTTTTTGTAAAAAAATTGCCTTAGACCAAAAGCTTTCATTTTTACACAATACAAGGGAAATGCTTCACTAATAGAGTTGAAAGGTGTGGTCTAGTGTTTCTGAAGTGTCAGAAACGGTAGAGGAAACACCTTTAATACTTTCATTGGTCAGAACATGAGTAATTCTCGAATAAACAGCATTCAATTGAATCTAGTAGGTATTAATCAAGTTATATGGACAGCCCTCCCTTAGTAATATCCCATAGCGGCCAATGTGGGATTATAAGCATAAAGACTGAAATTTCTCCACCCCACACACTTTAAGAAGAAATTTTAGAAAAAAAAATGAAGAAAAAAAATAAAAGCAAAAAAAATGAAAAAAAAATGAAAAAGTTTGAAAAACTGAAAAAAAATAGAAAAATGAAAAAATTAAGCATAATAAAAATAATAAAAAAATGAATGAATAAATAATATAAAAAATAAAAAAAATAATTAAAAGAAATAAAATAAAAATAAATAAATAGATAAATAAAATGAATAAAATAGAAAGTAATAAAAAAATAGGAAACATTAAAATAAAAAACAAAAAAATGAAAAAAATGAAAACAATGAAAAAAATGAAAAAAATGAAAAAAATGAAAAAAATGAAAAAAATGAAAAAAATGAAAAAAATGAAAAAAATGAAAAAAATGAAAAAAATGAAAAAAATGAAAAAAATGAAAAAAATGAAAAAAATGAAAAAAATGAAAAAAATGAAAAAAATGAAAAAACAAAAACAAAATTGAAAAAAGCATGAAAAAAACCACGAAAGAAATGAATATAAATAACCAGAAAAAATTGAAAATAAAAAAACTCCAAATGAAAAATTGATAACAAAAAGAACAAAGCATCATCACAAATACATGAGGATCAAAAAGTAATAAAAAATTAAACAAACTTGATAAAAGTGACAATATTTATGAAAAAGTCATAGAAAAAGAATAAACAACCACAAATGAAGAGGAAAAAAATCAATTATCAAAGATGCTGAGGGTTAGACATTGATAGGGGACCTTTCATACTCAAATGCTTCAATTTGTTGAGCTTAAAGTGAGATTATTTGTAAAAGAAACAAGGTTAAACAGTTATGAGATATCCCCAACACATTTGAGAAATTAGAAAAAAAAATTTAAGCGAATTCTCACAGGGAATTCATTTCAAAAAAAGAAACATTACAAAACTCCATATTCATGGAAGTTTCAATTGAACAGGTGTTTTGATAATGCAAAATATTCATAAAATGAAAGGTAGCTAATATACATGTACTAAGATCATGAAGCTATAAAAGTATAATTTTTCCTAACAGATTTCTTGCATAACAAGGGAACTGGTACAAATTGTCAAAAGAAAATCATTTCTGATTTATGCAGATTGATTGCCGAGCTCTGCAATGTTAGTTCAAACAGCTTTTTTATATGATAACTTCCAAATAAATATTGGATATTAGTAATGAAAAGAAGAAATCTTTTTGTTTTTCATCACATCATATAAATCTGTGGACCTTGCTCTCAAGAGGGACACAAACTATCTCAGAAGAAAGAAACACCAACTGTGTGATGGATGATATAAATTTCAGAAATCTCCTTTCTGTAGAAAAAAGCTTTGTGGTGTTTCATATTTTCTTTTGAGAAATTCATCTATAAAAATCATAAAATTGTGGAAACCTTTGACATAGGAAAGGCTCCAAAAATCCATTAATGAATGCATGAGTTATATTCAAAATTGTAATAATAGCCTAATAGTTTTAACAACTGATAATTATGAATATTTGGAAAAAGTGAAATATCTAACATCGTGCTTTCTATTTTATCATTATTTAATGAAACTTCGTCTTAGTAAAAAGTCTAAATTTATTGGTTCATGATTAGAATTATTTCAAGCTCTCACGGTATCTTTGGCTCAGAGGCTTCAGAAATCTGAAAACCCTGGCTCTCTCCACTTTATTTTGTTTCCCTCAACCATTTTCAGATGAAAACAATCAAAGAACACTGAAGACTCATTTGAGTAATGAGATGAGAAGACTTTTCTCTACCAATAAATCACTTTCAAGTGAAAAATAAGTTCAACTCTAATTCTTGTGTATATTTATCATTGGGTTTTCATAATTCCATCATTTTAAAGCAAAATTTCAAAAAAAAATCTAAAAATCCTTCATGTCGTATTCTTAATTCACCATATTTATCAATTGAGAAGATTGCCTGTGGGGAATCCTGCTCTAATTCAATTGATTATGTCATTAAACTTTGATTCATCAGACCAAAATTCCTCAAAATCTCAATTTTAATAAATCATAGGTTTGTATTTAAATATTAATATTGAATATAATCAATCCGAGTATGTTTGTACAATTTCAATGCAATAGATCCTACCATTTTTAAGAGATTCTGAAATTAAATTAAGCCTACTAGCGAGTTATTTTAACACAAGGAAAATTTTCGAAATAAATTCAAACAGAACTAATCGATGGTAATAATAACCAAGGAAAGACAAATTTAATGTGGACTTTTCCTTATTTGTTTGAATAGAAATAGTTTTGATAATTATATTTAAACCTGCATTTTCGTTCTCCTTTCATGGTTCAGTTTGTAAAATAAATATTAGAAGAGGAGTAAATATCTTGAGATTATAGCTTTCATACTGAACACGAGAAATCCTTTAAATGAATTTAATCAGGTTTTAACTCAATAGGCGCTTCATGCCAATAATATCACCAATGAGGTGATAAATATGAAATTATTGCAGAGCTAACTAAATTTCCTGTTTCAAATATTTAGATGACGCGAGGAAAATAGAGCATATATGTGAAAAAATGTGGTTTACTCAGCAATCAAAAGGTATTCCTTTCAGCCGATATAATGATTCAAATCATGAGAATACCTGAATCCAATTCATCTTTTTCTGGTTTTTATAGCTTCCTTCAAAGATAAATCAAAATTCGTTTGGATGAATTTCGAAGCTATCTTTTTGATACTGCTTGACGCTATACTTGATTTAAATATTGAATTATTAAAACTCTTCTTCCTCTCATATTCTGGTTAAAAAATCCCGATCCCAGATAAGGATGAAATAAAATACATCAAATGATAGATAATGACAAAGGCTAAAAAGTTTAACGTGTATCAAGACGCTGAAAACTCTTTCAATTCTCTTTTGGATTATTTTTGGTATTATATATTAAAATTTGGTTATATTTTGGGCATAAAATAAGACTTTTTTGAGGATTAATGAAATTATTGAGTTTCCTAAGTTTTGAACAAGATAGTTGAATCTGCATATTGGAGTGGCTGCGCAGAATCTTTAATATGCTATAAATGAGTGACTGAAAATGGAAAAATCAGTCAAATTTCTACATTAATTGGTTATTTTTGTGCATATTCATCAGCGATGAGTGCAAATGGAATAGGTTTGTCAAAGGTATACGCTTTGATTAATGAATTTTTCAAACATTTGGTAAGGTCCTAGAAGAGAAAAACTAAATGAATTGAAGCAAAAAGAAAAAGAAGATAAAACAAATAGAGTTAAGTGTATGTTAAAAAACGTTTTGTTAAACCCAATGTGCAGAACCCATTAAGAAAGTCAATGGGACTTGGGCGCTTGGCAACTTGTATAGGAGGAATCAGGATTATTATGCTTTTCATCAGATATGATAATCTTTGAAAATTTATATATTGGATCTCACATGGTGCCAATATTCAGTATTCCGATTTCGTCTAACGGTAGGATAGCTGCCTGATAAGCTGTAGATGTGGGTTCGACTCCTGCAATCGGAATTATCTTTGGAAAAAAACTATTTATTTTGCTGGCACACCTTGGTGAAGACTACGCACAGACTCTATATGAATCTCCGTCGAGTTTTTGTACGCCAAAATACCTGGGGTATAGATTTGGATTCATATCATATTGGTAGCTCAGTGTCCTAAATATCGACACCTTTGGATAACCAAAACTTGGTCTCCTCTTATTTGGTGTAATATAAAAACACGGTGAAAAAACTTAAAATATTCAGGGCTTCCTTCTATAATAAAATATTCTACAAATACTGTGAAAAAAACTTATAGGATTCAGGGATTCCTTCAATAATAAGATAGTCTAATAGGTCCCTTTATATCTCTTTAACTTAGCCATCATATATTGAGTGATTTGCTTTTTTGGAGAAAATTCTACTTCATCAAAGTATATTGTTATAATGATTCAATATTTAACTTGGAATCTTTCCTGTAAGGGCTACCACAGTGGTAAGCAAATTAAGTTAAACTACTTCAATTTAGATTGAGTGCCCAAAAATTCAAGGGGAATCATGCTATCTAAAAATGTTTTTATTAAATGAATTTTTTTATTCATCAACTTGTCAAAACATATCGCAGAAATGACCTTTTGCTCAGAATTTAATTTGAAGCAATATGTTGAAGATGAAAGGGACCTCTTTTCCCTGACATTTATGCATCATTTTTTCCAACAAAAAGGTAGGTAAACTTTTAATTTCCAAAATTTATCTCAATTGATCCCAAAAATTTTCATTCCCAGTTGTAACTAAAGTCATATTAAGACTTTACAGTTTGTTATTTTCTAACCTTTATTGACAAAATAACCTTATAATAGAGAATTTCCTAGTGATAATTACTTTACAGAATCCTCATTAAATTCCTCAGACCAATTTTCACGATTTCAGACTGAACTCATTAGTATTAAATCAGAATTTGTATTTGAAAATCTGATAAATTCCGACTATGTATGATCTTAAATCTGAAACTTTTTTCCCCACCTGCAGTTTCTTGTTAGCCTTCCCATTTTTGTTGAAAAAAATGTAACCTTCTTCTGATGATTAAGGCTGTGGAATTTTTTCAAAATTGTCTCCCCAATGAAGTTTTTTTATGTTTTCTCTAAGAAGAAGCTGCTTAACTCAGCCAAAAATGAGCTCAAAGCTTCAATACCTCTCAGCATCTAAATATGCAAATAAATTAAAAACTGATTCCATTAGCATGACCGGTGGCTTGAGCTAAAGTTGGTGGTTTTAAAATTGAAGTGTGACATGTATCTCGAAGTCTATGAGAAATAGAACTGTTTTTAATTGATTTTTTGAAATTTTTGCATGTGTGCATGTATTACAAAAATAGAATTTCATTTAGAGATAAGGAAGTGGTAACTGGATTTTTTTTACCTAAATACTTTACTTTAGATACATGTGTTAAGGCTTCATTATATTACATGTGGATCAATCCAAGAAAAAATTCAAAGGATTTAGTTTTGAGGGGAAAAGGAGTTGTCGCTTTACAGGTGACACACTCATGCAAAAAAAACACTACTGGAATTGGGATCTCAAAATACAGGATAACATTTATTGATTTTCTCCTGAATTGAGTCAGAGATTTTGGGACTTGATTTCGTAAAGTTTTTTCATGAGCCATAGAGGTATTTTCATATACCCAAAAGACCACAAATAATAAAACAAGATATAATTATAAATTGAATAAATTTATTTATATTATCAAAACCAAAATTAAAGTATAAATATAAATTTATAAACAAAAATGTAAGTTTAATTATATTTTAAAAATAAAATTAAATTGAAATTCAAAATTGTGAAAACACATTTTTACTTGAAAAAATTAAGTAAAAATGGATTTTTAACAAAATTACTGAAATGAATATATTTTTGGAAGGAATTTAAATAAAATTCAGCATAACGTTTTATACAACAAATAAACATATGAAAATTATTTCACCATTGGACTCCTCATCAAAAATAAGATGGAGTCACCTCTGGGTAAAATTTCTGTAACTCAACTCTAAATAAGCTTAAATTAAGTTTTCAGTATTTTCTGTACAAAAGTTGAAAATACTCAAAACCTTAATTTAATTCACATCACATGTGGTGTTAGCCATCAATTTTTGTGCTAAAATTGAGGTGTTGTGTGTAGTTTTGAGGTTATGAGGAATTGAAGTATTTTCAATTGTAATGTCAAATGTGTGCATGTATTACATAAGTGAACTTTAATTTACATATAAGTTATCAATTATTACAGTTGTGTACTGTAACAACTCAATTGAATTACATATGTGAATCATAAGTATAATACATGATGGGGAATTAAAGAAAAAATAAATTGGAAAGATTGATTCTGGGGTGAAAAGGAATCTTGGCTTTAAGGGGGAGTCAGACCCTCAAATTCCTTGCTTACAGGCATGAGATTTCAAAATACACACAAAACTTCATCACTTTTGGCCTACAATTGAGTCACAGGGTCTGTGTCTCAATTGATGATGAGGTTTTGATACCAACAAGGGGAGTTTTAACCATTGGCAAGAGGGTAAAACTACCCTTAATATAAAACAATCATTGTAAAACAGCTTAGCTGGTTTTTACATCTCTTACACACATTCTGACATGTTTTGAAGGCTTAAAACCAGTTATTATTATAGCAATGGCTGATTTAAGGGTCTAAAATGGCTGAAAACAGCAAAAAA
The DNA here is from genome assembly GCA_023105745.1 of Austropuccinia psidii. Taxonomy (NCBI): domain Eukaryota; kingdom Fungi; phylum Basidiomycota; class Pucciniomycetes; order Pucciniales; family Sphaerophragmiaceae; genus Austropuccinia; species Austropuccinia psidii. The sequence goes on from JALGQZ010000003.1 coordinate 40,834,483, forward strand.
TGGGTAAAACCAGCCCTTTTTTGGTCTAAACCAGGGTTCAATGATTCCATAATTTAAGTTTCAATTGTCAGATTGTTTTAAATGTTTGAAAAGAGTAAATATTACTTTTGGAGTAAGAAAATTCGTGGCTATAAAAGAATTTCTTCTTTTCCCCACTTTTCTCTTCATGTTAAAATCTTTTCCTTTTATAAATAGTTTAAACACTGTGAAGCCAATTAATAAAAGATTCCAACAACCCTTTTTCTTATCATTTGAAAACTTTGAACAACTTGAAGAAATCATCATAATCATTGTTTGTAACTCTTATAATCATTTTTTCCCTTGAACCACCCCATAAGTGAATTAAAGCATCTTTCATCACTGTGAACTTTGTCACTTTGTTTCCAAATTCACTCTGGTCAATTTTGGTTGTGTTTTCTCTGTAATAATATTTTTAAAAACTCTGTTCTTTTATCAATTGCCTGCAGTTTTTTTCTCAATCAATTCCAACTGAAATTGCCCTTGAAGAAATTTCTTTTGTAGCCTTAAATATCTCTTGTAGAGTATTTTTTGGATGAATTTCTATTGTTTGTAAAACAATAAATCTTTATAATATTATTTTTTTCTATTCATAAAGTTAAAAACAATAAAATTGGTGTATTTCCTTTTAAAAATCTTATTCCGTATTAGTTTTAAATCAATTTTTACCTTATACAAATTCCGAGGACAAGAAAAGCACTTGATTTTTAGTCAAAGTTTCATATCCACACCTTACATTTTTGATACAAACCAGGGTACAAAATGGTGTATTTCCAGTCAATTTATGAAATAATATTGGAAATACTCAATTTGTAATATTTCTTTCACTTTCAAGTCATGTCTAAATAATTTTGGAAAAACATTTTAGAAATGGATGTTTCACCTTTACCACACATGTATTTCAGAATGGCATAATTATGGTTATGCTCCTGGTTAAATAATTCAGATTTTATCTCATATACAGCTTTACTCACTCTAATAATAGGCATGTGCCAAGATGAGTATGAGCTCCTTGATATATTAAAGTCCCACAGTGCTAAATATGTTATTCTTATTCAAAGTTCAACTTTGTAAAGATTTTATTTTCATGTTTTTTAATAAGAAACAGTGTCAAATTGATGTCAAATTGATTTCAGTTCCAAGGATCTTAAAACTCAAACAACCAAGAATTTCTTTTGAGTAGAATTTGGACCCACCTTTTGCAATTATTATCCAGTCAACTTGATTTATATTTATCCCATGCCAATTAGAGCCTTCAGATTTCTAAAAATCTTTTCAAAATTTTACTTTACTTAGCTCATTAATCTGAAGGATTATTTCCCAAATTATTGGTGATTTTATGACCTGTTTGATGTCAGTGATGAGAATTTCTTTTAATCTGTATGAGAGACACTCTATATTGATCTATTATTCTCTCAATAAGGACTGTTTTCTGCATTTGGTATTAGTAAAATTAAGTTCTTAAGTCAAAGAGGGTATATGATGGACCTTGTGTTCATATACATAAGAGTTCTCAGTTTTTTCTTCACAGAAATACATGAAATTGATGAGATTTGATTATTTTAAGAGCTATAATATTTTATAATGTATTGGTTTATTTTTAAATTTCATATTTAATTTTATAAAATTCTGGTGATAATATGTCTACTTTAATCCAAAACTGATTAATGTTCCAAATATTCTACATCTTAATATATTTGAATATAACTTCAATAAGGAGAATTACTTGCATGATTCAGATATATTCCCATCTGTTTAGGTTCATTAGACGTTGAAAGTATATTCATATGGGAGAAGTTTCAATTTATAACTATAAAAAATGCCTTTTTCATATCTCCAAAATGCAACTTTGAGCTGTAGTATATATAAATTCACTCACTCACAACAAACACATCTCCAAGGTGTCCAAAATATTTCTCAACATTATGATTTCTATAAGATTCATTGAGGTCAGCAAAAGGTTCAGCACAGTTAATACATAGATAATGAATTATATGAAGAGGAAGGAACCTTTTCAATAAAGCTGAAGCTTGATTTGTCACCGTTTTAATTCCCTATAGCTTCACAAATTTATATAATGAAATACCTTAAAAATCCTCAATACTGAACCTATCAAGGTAGTAAATAATCTTTTTGAACTTATGACATCACAAATTTAGGAAAGTAAAGTTTAGAGTTTTAAAAGAAATTGATTTTGAAAACTTTATAAGGATTCTAGTTTGATGAAAAAATTCCATCTTATATATAAGGTTCACTGTTAATGAATGTCTGAGCAAGTAGCGACCCAAAGGGGATCTATACCATCCTTTGGAGGACTTTATATGGTAGCATTGGGAGGCTTTAAAGAGAAAAGATACACAAATCTATATCTTTGGATCTTTGATTTTTGAGAAACCATCTATTTGCATGTATTCTTCATAAAGTTAATCCATATTCAAAAGGTTAATGAATCTGAATCATGTGACTGCCATCAAGATGTTTAAGAAGAGTCCCATGTATCTCTCTGAAAATCAGAATAAATCGAGGAAGCTTTCAAAGCGCTATATCTTTCCAGTAATATAAATTGATGAGGAGAGAAGCACAGTGACGAAGTTCGTTTTGGGAGAATGTTGAAATATGAGGCTTCAAAGGTGTTGTGCTTGCATGCGAGAATAACAGATCTTTCCCTGGGAATCTACACGTACCCATGAGGTTGAAATAAGCCAATTCATTGGTAAAACTCCATTGTTTTCCATAAATACAAATCCATTTATATGGTGGCATAGGGGGGAACCAATTGACAAAATTATAAGATATGAGATCTCATTATTTTTACGCTTTAATGCAACCATAGATAAAATTTCCCTGGGCATCTTTATATCCCAATTGGAGTATCAAACAGCCATGTAATTTTCAAAAGCCTATTGTTTTCCGCAAGAATATGGCAATGTATATGGTGGCACGGTGGAAAGTCTTTTTGAAAAATTTCGAGGTTTAAGGCTTAAAACCTATTATGCTTGCATTGAAGCATAAAGGATATCTTCCTGACAATATGCATGTCTTCAAGGGGTGGGGAAAATCTGATTAACTTTCCAAATGCCCTGGTTTTGCAACAATGAAAATCAAGGTATACGGTGGGACAGGAGTGAACATCGTTGGAATAAGTTGATGTATAAGGCTTAAAGATATTTACGCTTTTATTGAGTAATAGAATTTCTTCATAAGGGACTCTCAATGTTCATTTTAGACTAAATAACAGAGAAATAATTCTTATGGTGGCATTGAGAAAGATCTCCAGGAAAATGCCCCAGAAATGGTGATTGAAATGTGTGGTTTTTTCGCCAATTCATAAGACCCTTTTTGAGGCATTATGAGCTTATTTAGGACAGTAAGAAAAATATACATCACTTGAAAATATTAAAGAATAAATAACAGCATTGATTTCAGGGTACACAAATTTTGCATTCTTTCATTGCTTGACATTCCAAACCTAATTTTTAATATTACCCATCCCTAGGATAGTCCATTGATACATTTTCTTTTTATGGCTCTTTTCTTGACAAATTATTCTTTTTCAATGTTCTTTCATGAATTGACTCTTCAAATATCTTATACTAATGTTCAGATTATGCCACCAAGTGTCACTATTAGTTCCATTATTGATTTTAAAAACTTGGTAAGTGAATGCTTTCAATATTCAAGTTCATCATCATACCAATCACCATTTTTTGAAATTCCACAGAAATTTAATAATTCAAGTATGGTTACAGTGTGAACAACCTCTGTGAAATCAATTGGAACACTATAATCTCAATACCAAAATACAAGTATCAGTAGTACTACTTGGTTGATAAATGCAATATTTTCCGTTCTTTACATATGTGATAAGTAGATAAGCTTTAGTACCTAGAGCTCCATGACTTATTAATAACTTGATGATATTGATAGGACTTATGCATAAGTCCGATAGGTTTATATTAACAAAATCCTACGCAGAAAGCTCTTATAAGGTCATTCTTTATCGTTCTTTTTTGGTAAACTTGATACCTCTATATTCACCTCCACATGTTTATTGCCTAGCAGATTCTTTGTATTAGTTGATAATATATCACTACTAGAGTCTTGTAGCTGACTACTTACGCATATATAATCTAATTTTATTTCAAGAATCTATTCGCTAACTACTTTTGAAAGAATATACTGATAAGTGCTGCCTTTGACCGCAAGAATCAAATACCATAAGACGACCTTGTACTTCCGGATACAAGCGGTCTTTATAGGTATGGAAATCAGCTGTTTGATTAAACTACAATGTAAGAAAAAATTGGTAGAAGTAAATTGTAAAGAAAGGGTTGTGCGCTTGTGCCGTCAGTTTTTTAAGTAAGACTGATCTGCAATGCGCATTCGGAAGATTTGCAGTGCGCGCTGATTATTATGCTAAGGTTACATCATAGCTTACGTCAGTGATTATTTAACGCTTCAAAAAATACAATCAAAAAAAGACTTATTTACATTCACCATTAAATAAAAGTGACCTCCTGAGTCCAGGGGCCGCGAGTTCAACCCAGCTGCTAACCTGGAAGGCTTTCTAGTTGGAATATGGATTAAAAATGGATTAAACCCTGACATTGTTTTGCTAAACTCTCACCCACACTTTCAGAAACTGTAGATATAACCAAACTTCATACCTAGCTTTGTTTGATATTTGCATGACACACAGATATTGAAGTAGTGGATCATTCACATTTTGTTAAGAAAAATATTTCCCAAAAACCTGATATGATAGTTTTCAATTTCTTTTCCTTTTTTATTTTACCTCTTTTGATCTTAGAAATCCTTATATAATAAGCACAAATACATATCATTTATCCAAAAATTTGAAGTAATTTTGTGAAAAATATGTTTTTTTATAATATCATCTTTGAAGATGTAGAAAAAAAAATTTCTTTGAAATTGAAATATATGGCATCTACAATTTCTTCTGAAAAATAGGGGAATGAAATATCAATTTAATTTAGTTTCTGAAGTATTTACTGAGAAGTAATTATGTTTCCTACATGAGATAATTCAAAATTATGTCTCTATTTAACATTGCTGGTTATTCTCAAATTTATTTGATTAACTATGATTAATTTTGAAAAATACATCCTAAAGTAAATTCTCATTTCAATAAGGAAATATGTAATATTTTTTACTACCCAAATTTTGAAAGATTTTTCTTTGTTCAGAATCAGAGTAAAGATTTCCAGGCTCAATTATTTGTGACAAACAGATTATGTGGGACCCAAAGAATCTGAATTAAAATTTCATTTTTATTTCTTGGTAGATGCAGAATGATTGAAGAACAATAAAAGTTAAATTTTATATAAATCTCTCATAAGAAATTATTAAAAACCAAATTTCAAGCTCAGAAAAGTTCAGTAAATTTGCAAAATTATTTTTAAGAAGTTTTTACCTGTATTTCTTTCTTATTCTTTTGAGAATTAGCTAGTGGCTCTTATAAAGGTTACAAATTGGCTCATGTTTTGAGGGTTCTGGTCAAATCAAATAAGGATTTTGGTAGAAACTCATAAGTACTTACAATATTTTTAGAAAATTGTGTATAAGTACATAAAACCTTGGTAAAAACATGTATTCCATGATTCAAGACTATATTTTGTCAAAATAATCAAAAAATATCATAATAGATTATCATAACATTAAGAAAGCTTCACTTTGTACTATAGTAAATGTTTTCCATGGTATGAATGACATAGTTCTAATTGAAATTTAACTAATAAAAGTTCTTTGAATTATAAAGTCCAGAGTTTCAAGATCAAGAATTCCATTATCTTCATTGACTGAATTCCATAATTTTCATTCAAAAAAATCTCTTTCAAACAGTTCTCAATTTGGGATCCACAAGATTCTGTCATTTCAAAATGACACTTCCATAAATTTCATTTCAAAAACCTCATATTTGGAACTTTTAAGAGTTCCATGTTAGCATTTCTAAAGTTTCATTTTATGTAAGATTTGTCTATGAAACTGTTGATAATATTACTATTAATCAACAGTACTATGACTGTTCTTATGAAATATAATAAAAATGTTATTGTAACCACAATTAAATAATTATATCCTTAATTATTTCTTTTACTTGCTATACACTACTAGTTATTATAACAGTAAGCAGTAATTTTCTACAAAAATCAATTACAAGAAGAATTTGATAATAAAAAACTTCTTTATTAAAATAATAAAATAATTTTAATATGTAATTATCTTTTACCAGAATAATTATAAATATAACTGTTGAAGAAAACTATTACTAGAGAAATAATTTAAGAAATAAGATAAATCACTCACTAATCCTCCAAAGAACTTAGTGAAAGATAATAGTAGAGAAACTTGATGGGTAATTGTGGATTTAAAAGATCAAAATTGATTTATACCAAGATTAAAACAATATACAGTTAATTTCTATGATTTTAAATATTCCTGATTGATTCTGAAATAATAAAACACTTAAGAAAAGATTAACTAATACTTACTTGTTGGTAATAATGGTATAATTTAATAATGTGATGATTTGGAAAAAACAGCAATAATAGGCCCTTTTAAGTCAAGAACAGCTCACAGAGGCGTGCTGTAGAGCAAACTGAAAAACAAGTCAGTGAGAAAACAATGAACCTTTTTGCATTATTGATTACATCATATGTTGTCAAGTAAGATTATCATAATAACTTAATTGATGCTTTCACAGGACTACCAACCCATTTATGGTTAAAAATAAAATCAGTAACAATTTTGAATCTTCTTTTATTTCAAAATAGTCATTGACTTCTCAAAGTTATCAATTTTATTGAAAATTTCATCACAGATTGTATTTTCTGTGAATTTTTGAAGATTTAGTGTTTCATGTGGAATCTTCAAAAAATGGACCGTAAGTAAATGTCAGGCTGAGTCTATATTGAAGTGGTAATAAGAGTATTTACAACTAGAAGTATGACTGTGACATGTAGAAAATTAATTTAAAATAAGAGTATTGGGTTTTAAACATGATTTATAATATAATTAAGGGGTTCTACTATTGAATAATAGTGGTGGTGAGTGCTATTGAGAACCCAGGGTGCAATCTTACCAGTTGGGTTCCTATAATAAGAGTTACAATAATTAAATATATAATTATACCTGTTTATTACCCAATAGTAAAACTGTTTTTGACAGTTTACTACGTAGGGTATTCAAGAGCAGGATGAGGAGACAATTCTGGCTGTGAAAAGCCTCCTTTTTATCCTGAAATGGGGTGGAAAGGGTGCTTGACCTTTCCACGTAGAGGAAGTGAAAATTTTTCACTATCTAGGACTCACTTGTGGCTTGAAAACAGCCTGTATTCCCTGTATTGGGCTCAAATGTGGTTTTGAAACCACATCTGGGCGGTTTTCACCAATACAGGGTGAAAATTTTCATTTGGGGACCTCACAGCCTGATTCTGACGTGTATGACGCGTAGAATGCTGTACAGAAACTGTATGGGACCCCAGTATTGACTGACATATAAGGTATTGAAGTAAAAACATGCTTCTTTGTCTATTTGACACCTCAGATTCATGGTTATGGGATATTATCCCATGGTAAAGCTGTATATGACAGCAGGTGGGATTTCGACCTTAAAACAGCCATAACTTTGTCAATTCTTGAGATATCAACCTCAAAATTAGTTCAGTGTGTAGCCCTGTATGTGCTCTACACAATGGTACCTCATTTGATATGGGTATCATTAAATATGGCAAAGGTATCCCATGTACAACATTTTTGTACATTTGGATGTTTTAGGCAAAAAGCTGTATTGAGCTTGTTTGCCCCATAACTTTTGTTCTAGTTGAGCTATGGGGAAATGGATGGCACCATCAGATATCCCTGATTGTGCTCTTTCCAAAAATACCCCACTTCAGGAATCCCACACTAAAACTGTAGAAGTTAGATGAGAGGTGAATGTTTTTTTCACCCTTATTTGGCCTGAAATTGACCATAACTCCAGTATTATTGGTGTTAGCTCAGTTTGGCTGGTACCATTGGATATCCCTGGCTTAGAGCTTCATTTTGAATACCCATTTGATGGGGTTAAGCCTCTCCTTCTAGATTTTAGATGAAAGGTGAAAATTAAGGTTTATGCTCAGCACTAACTTTGAGCAGGAATAACTTTGTTATTTCTTGTCCTATGGTGATGGGACTTGTATTTTCAGAAAGAGGTGAGTTGCCTCTTTATTTTCATACCTTTTGAGCTTATTTGGCTCAGCTCCATGTTCTGGTGGTATCTTGGCTATACCATTGGTTTATGGTATTTTGGCTGTCATGCTTGTGCTCTGGTTTTGAGTCACAGGCTGACATACCCTCCCTCTAAAAAAGGCTCATCATTGATGAGACTGCTCAGTCCTCCTAGAGGCTCTGAATCTCCTCAGATGAAGGTTCCCATCTGGTATGGCATCCTCTGCCAACCATTTGTCTTTATCTGCTGTCTGGTTCTTGAATCTGACTAGGTATTGTCTTTGATCTTTCCCATTCAGTCTGATCTTCCTGGCCCTGATGATCTTACTCACTGGTCCAGGGGAGTCCTCCACCTCCACTATCTCTTGTGGTGTGGGGTTCTTTCTCCTTGAGGGGAATTTGTCCTCCTCTTTCTGGAAGTATGGTTTGACCAAACTCACTGGAAAGACTGGATGTTTCCTTGAAAACTCCTCAGTGAGTTTGACTTCCACTGCATTTCTTCCTATCAACTTAATGATAGTAAAAGGTCCTACAAATGAGTCTCTAATCTTTTTAGGTCCTTTGAGATTGTTGAAGTTCAGTGTAGACACTAGCACCTGGTCCCCTTCCTTGAAGTCAGGTTCCATATGTGATTTGTCCCACCTCTGCTTATTGTATTCTTTTGCCTCAGCTATGCATTTGGCAGCTGTGTCACAGGCCCTCTTCCACATATCATGGAAGTCTTTGGCTGTGGGATGGATGGTCAGAAGGTTTTTCTTCAAGTCATCCACAGGCAATAGGGGATTCCACCCTTTCTCTACCAAGGCAGGTGTTTTTCCTGTGGTGGAGTGCTGACTGGTGTTATAAGCCAGTTGGACAACTGGTAAGAGGGTAACCCAATCATGGGTGTATCCCTCATGGTCCTTGTATTCCATGCTATAGGCACAGAATCTTCTGAGGATGTCCTCCATTGTTTGGATCATCCTTTCAGCTAGGCCATCTGTTTGTGGATGGTAAGCTGTGGAAAAAGCAAGTTTGGTACCAAGCATGTCATATAAGTTAGTCCAAAATTCAGATGTGAATTTTGGGTCCCTATCACTAATGATGATCTTAGGGACTCCACAGGTAGATATGATGTTATTCCAAAACAACAGCGCAGTATCCATAGCTGTGTCTTCTTTATGGCATGGTAGACACCTCATTCTCTTGCTGAACCTATCAACTATGATCAAACAGGCATTGTAGTTTTCTTTGCCTCCTGGGACAAGTCCTGTAACCCAGTCCATGTTGATGGTTTCCCATGGGTGTTTGGGTTCTTCTATGTGTTGAAACAACCCATACTTCTTCCCATGTTTCCTATTTGCCTTTTGGCATCTTTCACAAGTGTTGATGTATTCACTCAACTGTTGTTCCCACTTGGGCCACCAAGCTGTGCTTGCTACCCTCTCTTTGGTCCTGTCCTCACTCATGTGTCCCATATAGGGGCAGTCATGGCATTCTTGTAGGATCAAAGAGATGTGGTCTCTGTCTACCACTGTGAGTGCACTTGTGTGCTTTTCTCTGTGGTAGAGCAGGCCATCTATAAGAAAAAACTTATTGTCCTTATAGGCCCTCAACCAGGGTTCTTCCAGCTGGGTTTCCAGTTCTGGACTCCTGTACTTTTGTTGAAGGAGTTGGAGTAGTATGCTACACTGTTTGTGTTTGGCATAAGACTTCTGTACCGCACTGAAGAAATCATTGTGCAGTTCTGAGGAACTTATTCCCAGTATGGGAGTTTCTGTCCCTTCTGAGTCAGTGTCTCCACTGTCAAGGGTACCACCTTCTGGTGCCCATTCAGATATTCTGAAGTTCTTCCTCCTATCTACTTCCATGAAATGGATAGGGATTTTTGCTCCAACTTCTGGGTCATAAGCTGGATTGCTTTTGACATTGTCCAGTGGCCATCTGCTGAGGCCATCTGCATTGGTATGGCTCTTACCTTCTTTATATATGATGGTCATGTTCCCTCTATACTCCTGGATGGCTATTTTCCATCTCAGCATATGTCTATTTGTAGTATTCATGTTTAGTAAAGACTTCAAGGCTGTTCAGTCTGTGTAGACTTCAAAGACTGCACCCTCCAGATAATAATGGAGTTTTTCTAGATCCCAGACTAGACATAGACATTAAGTCTGGGTGGCCCCATACCTGGCTTCTGAATCTTTCAGCTGCCTTGAGATGTAGCAAATGACTCCTTCTCTTGGTTCACCATCCACAATTTGTCTTTGGTGAAGGGCTGCTCCTAGGCCTTGACTGCATGCTGCATCTATATATAACTTGAATGGTAGTTCAAAGTCAGGTAAGATGAGCACAGGTGCATTAGTGAGTTCATATTCGATCCTCTCATATGCATCCCTCCTTTCCTTGGTTATTTCAAAAACTACATCTTTTGAACATAACTTGTATAAACTACTAGTTATGTGTGCAAAGTTTTTAAGAAGGTTTCTATAGTAGCTAGCAAACCCAAGGAAATATTGCATCTCTTTGATGCTCTTTGGTACTGGTTTTTGCAGTACTTCTGCTACTTTATTCTGGTCAATTGCCAGACTAAGACCTGAGACTTTATGTCCTACAGCCAGTAACTCTTGTTGGCCAAAATTGCACTTTTTAAGTGAGATTTTCAGATTTATGGGTGTGCATTTACTTAGCACTCTGTCTATGTATTGCACATGGTCTTCCCATGTCTCTGAGTATATGATGATATCATCAATATATACTACCATCCAGCCTTCCAATATCTCATCTTCAAATATTGTATCCATCATCCTTTGGAAGTGGGCTGGTGCATTCTTGATGCCAAATGGCATTCTGGTGCACTCATATATGCCCATATGGAATATTATTCTGAGTAATTTCATGGAGTTTGGTTTAACTCCATTTTGGTGGAAGCCTTTCATACAATCCATCTTGGTTATGTATTTGGCTTTGGCCAGCTTATCCAAGGCATGAGGTATCCTTGGTATAGGGTACCTGTCTGCTTTTGTGTAGTTATTCAGGGCTCTGAAGTCCCCACACAATCTAGACTTGCCATCATGCCAGGTGATGAGGACAGGAGTGGTGATTTCCACTATTTCATTATGTCCAATCTTTCTGATAACATCCATGTCCAGGAGTTCATTGATATGTTTCTCAATTTCCTACCTGGTTTCCAGGCTTGCTGGATAAGGAGGTCTCCTCAGCATGGGTGGATAAGGCCTTTCCACATCCAGATATAGTTCTATATCATGGCCTTTGATCTTGCCTAATTGTTCTTCACCGATGGCAAATGCTGGTCTGTTCTTTCTCAGCATCTTCAGTAAACTTAGTTTTTGTTTACTGGTGAGGGTAGTGCTAAACTGTCCCTCTCTGAATTCCTTCAGAAGTTCTTCTAGTGGATCTTGAGAAGATATCTGGTATATGTCAAGTGCAAATTTCTTTTCCTTGTTAGTACCAATGGTGATGTGCCTATTTTTACTGTTGTAAGTTTCTATGCCATACATCCTCTGGTAATCTGTTCCCAGTAAAAATCCTTGAATGTGGGCATCATTAAGCACTACAAACTCTGGGTTGAGTCTGATATTATCCTTCCTGTGGGGTATAATTATCTCTTTGATAATTGTCCCAATGGAAGTCATCTTTCCTGATGCACTTTTAAAGTTCTTTGCCTTAGTGGGCAAGAGCTGTTTTTCCCAATTTGGGAAGTGGGTATCCAGATAATTCCTGGCTACTATGGAGCAGTGTGCTCCACTATCAATGATCAGTGGGTGCTGAGCATTGTCAATACAAACAGTCATTTTTGTGGCTGTCCCATGTATATATGCCATTCCTTTGGTTGGTGTAGCCAGGAATGTTTGTGCATCTTGTGTGTGTTTGCACAAGTTCTTGTTAGCAGTGTCCTGTGGCATTCCTGCTTCCAACTGTATGTCCTGGATTTCCAGTGGGGTTTCCTCTTGGTATTCCACTAGAAATTCCTCTCTTGGGTCTTGCTCATCCTCAGATGGTTCTCTGATGGCATCACCCATGGAGTCTGATTCAGAATCCTCTGTTGGAGGTTCTTCCTCAGGGACTTTCTCTATGGCATAGACTTTCTTCTTTGCCTTTGGACAGTTGTTGGTGTAGTGGTCTGTTGAACCACAATTGTGGCAAGAATTCTTCTTCTTAGCCACTTCTGCCACTCTTTCTCTGGGTTTGTCTTTAAACTCTACCCTGAAAGGTTGATTCTCTTTGAAACTACTGCTCTTATACGGGGTGAATTTCCCTACATTTGTCCTTTTCCTTATGTCTTGTAAGGTGTTGGCAATGTCATCTAGAGTGCAATTTTGGTTGCATCTGCATTTTACTGCATGCTCTAGTTCTCCTGGCAGTTGTGTCAGAAGTTTGTGATTCCTCATTTGGATGTTCATCTGAGGATCAATGGCTTTAAGTATTTTAGACTGTCTAAGACACCACTCATATGGATCTTTGTCCACAGAGTATTTGTCATTCTCAAATGACATGGTCTTTTGCCATATCCAAGTTCCATTACTGTACTTTTGGATGATTTGACTCTTCCACCATGGCCAGTTTCTTCTGCCATGGATTTCTTTCATTTCTGTGTACCATATACTTGCATGACCTTTAAATGCAGTATTCAATCTAGCAGTAATCCAGTAGTCTGGTATGCTTGGTACATCAATGAAGAGTCCATCAATATAATCTATGAGTTCCATATGATCATATTCTCCTGATCCAGAGAATTTGGGCCAGTTTGAGGCCTCAGGAAGCTGTTTCAAGGCTTCCTTCTCTGAATAACACATGCCATCTCCATCCCGGTATTGTGATGGAGATCTTGCCTTATTCAACAACATGGCATCTGGTTTGATTTCACCTGGTTGATATGGATTCTCCATAGCTTGGCCTTGTGGTTGGGGCTTCAAGCTATGATAGGCATTAAACAATTTGTTAATGTCTTGATCCAGACACTCCCTGTCCCTTGTGCTGTGGTGTTGTTCTTCAAAGACTATATTCAGTCTTTTGTTGGTTTCTTCAGAGGCTTTGCTCAGTTGAGCATATCCTTCTTGAAGATTCTTAACTATTTGTTCCAAGGAGGCTTGAGTTTGTCTCATCCTCTCTTGGCTAGCTTTAATTTCTGCAAACTGCTTTGCAGATTGTTCAGCATATTGGGACATTTGTAACCACAGTGTATCACTGTTGATGTTACTCTCATATGTGACAATGTTATTTTCAGTCTGAGTGGGGGTAATGTTTCTATTGCTAGGACTACGGATTCTAGAGTGGTTTACAACTACTTCTGGTTCTTGTGTACTTCTTTTACCAAATCTAACAGCTTCTGGATCATGGGGTCTGACTCTTTCCTCCTCTGGTTGAAGGAGGCTTTGTTCTTGCCCTTGTTTCCCTGTCTTCTCCTGGAAACTTCCTGGAATTGTGAAGAATGGTGACTCTTGGCCACTGATCTGCTGGTTTCTGAATGGTGTGAAGCCACTGGAGAGCTGATTTGGCCTGCTCCTTGTGAACCTGAAGGAATCTGAGTAGGCCCTGTCTGGGTTAACTGTTCTTCTATAGCTAGGATAGTGGCTTGATTCTCCCTTATCCTCTGTGCCCTTGCCTCCAGGAGTCTGTGCTGCCTGGTAGGATTCCAACCCTTGGTGATTACCATAAGTTCTTTGAAATCTATCTCTTTGAGACAGATCTTCTGGCAACTTGATCCCAGTTCTGCCCAGTGAGTTGCTAGGTTGAACCTCTTGTTGTCCATGCTCCATTGAAATAAATCTTTGAGGAGTTGGTGGATCTGAAGAACTTGATCCATATCTTTCCAGTCCTCTGGTTTGAGGTTTCTGTTGAATTGGAGTGTGAATGGAAAGGTTTATATTATCTCCCTCATTGTTTTGCCATCCACCACTGTGTCCAAGGTGTCTTCTTTCAGGTCTTCTGGTTCTGGACAATCCTTCTCTGTCCTCTGGCTGGTTCCTTTGGAAGCCAAGGTCTCTGAGGTATGCAGGAGACATATCAGTGTTTGCAAGCAGTCAAAAACTTTATGTTCTTAGGGTATTTACCTTTGACTGTGCCTTGTACAAATTTGTTATCTGCTGATTTGGGCAGTTTGCCTTTGGAGGTTACATCTGGGTTAATGATTGTAATCTTCCCTGTACAAGTGGTTAAGGTGGGTTTACCTTGTATTGAAGCAGAGTTTCATGGTTTTCTACTCCTCTGAGTGGCTATTGGTGTCCACTTTTTTGCTGTAATGAGGCCTTCACTAAGTCTTTTTCCCTTGCCCTTGCTGCCCTATGGTTCTGAGGGTGTCACTGGTATGTTGGCCTGTGACTGGGTCTCAAGTGGTATGAAATTTTCTTCCACTGAATCAAACAGGAAAAAGAGGACTTATGTCAGTTAAGACTTCTTAAAAGGCTGGTTTTGCACGTCTAAGAATGGCCTCTGGGCTTGTGTATTATTACAATATGCCCTTGTATTATGACAATGTAATTGAATTAACAATTCCCCGTCAAAAAATACAGCTTACTGATATGTGGTATACTGTTTGTATACCAATATCTCATAGAATACTTGTATTTAGCAAGTATAATCTGTCAAAGATGGTGTATTACAGGGTAATTGAGTTAACAATGTACCCAAACACGCCTCAACTGTTGGTTTATCAGTATGAGCTGTCTCAATTCAATTAAGAATCAGGACTGTACTAGTGGCTTAAAGTGTTTTTATATACAAAACACGCCAAAAATACTGGTCTTGTGGTTATTAGCCACTTGACAAAATACTCTTTAAAATATGAGTATAATAAGAATTAAAATAAATATATATATATAATATATATTTCAAAAGGAAAAATGATGGCTAAAAAAGATAAAACAGGTGTCAATTAAATGATAAAAAGAGAAAAAACTTACTTTTAAAGGTCCAAAATAAGTTAAAAACATGGCCAGGCCCCCAAAATGTCAGGCTGAGTCTATATTGAAGTGGTAATAAGAGTATTTACAACTAGAATTATGACTGTGACATGTAGAAAATTAATTCAAAATAAGAGTATTGGGTTTTAAAGATGATTTATAATATAATTAAGGGGTTCTACTATTGAATAATAGTGGTGGTGAGCGCTATTGAGAACCCAGGGTGCAATCTTACCAGTTGGGTTACTATAATAAGAGTTACAATAATTAAATATATAATTATACCTGTTTATTACCCAAGAGTAAAACTGTTTTTGACAGTTTACTACGTAGGGTATTCAAGAGCAGGATTCAGGAGACAATTCTGGCTGTGAAAAGCCTCCTTTTTATCCTGAAATGGGGTGGAAAGGGTGCTAGACCTTTCCACGTAGAGGGAGTGAAGATTTTTAACTCTCTAGGACTGACTTGTGGTTTTCAAACAGCCTGTATGCCCTGTATTGGGCTCAAATGTGGTTTTGAAACCACATCTGGGCGGCTTTCACCAATACAGGGTGAAAATTTTCATTTGGGGACCTCACAGCCTGATTCTGACGTGTATGACGCGTAGAATGCTGTACAGAAACTGTATGGCACCCCAGTATTGACTGACATATGAGGTATTGAAGTAAAAACATGCTTCTTTGTCTATTTGACACCTCATATTCATGGTTATGGGATATTATCCCATAGTAAAGCTGTATATGACAGCAGGTGGGATTTTGACCTTAAAACAGCCATAACTTTGTCAATCCTTGAGATATCAACCTCAAAATTGGTTCAGTGTGTAGCCCTGTATGTGCTCTACACAATGGTACCTCATTTGATATGGGTATCATTAAATATGGCAAAGCTATCCCATGTACAAGAGTTTTGTACATTTGCGTGTTTTAGGCAAAAAGCTGTATTGAGCTTGTTTTCCCCATAACTTTTGTTCTAGTTGAGCTATGGGGAAATGGATGGCACCATCAGGTAGCCCTAATTTTCATCTTTCCAAAAATATCCCACTTCAGGTATCCCACACTAAAACTGTAGAAGTTAGATGAGAGGTGAATGTTTTGTTCACCCTTATTTGGCCTAAAATTGACCATAACTCCAGTAATATTGGTGTTAGCTCAGTTTGGCTGGTACCATTGGATAGCCCTGGCTTAGAGCTTCATCTTGAATACCCATTTGATGGGGTTAAGCCTCTCCTTCTAGATTTTAAATGAGAGGTGAAAATTAAGGTTTATGCTCAGCACTAACTTTGAGAAGGAATACCTTTGTTATTTCTTGTCCTATGGTGATGGGACTTGTATTTTCAGAAAGAGGTGAGTTTCCTCTTTCTTTTGATAAATTTTGAGCTTATTTGGCTCAGATCCATGCTTTGGTGGTATCTTGGCTATACCATTGGTTTATGGTATTTTGGCTGTCATGCTTGTGCTCTGGTTTTGAGTCACAGGCTGACAGTAAACCTTTTAATTTTTCTTATAAAAGTATAATTCTTTTTATTTTTTTTAGGGATCATACTGTTCTTAATTGGTACTGAATCTTTCAGAAAGATTCATTAAGAATTGTCTTTTTAATGCATTTTTAAAGTTTTTACCTCAATTCTATGTATAATTGCAGATAGCACTCTATGGCTGGTTGCTATGAGGTAAATCAATGGATACTATTCGGAAAAGGGCTTTGATTACCCTTCTAGGGGTTATCCATGGAAAATAATTAATAATTGACATGGCTACAGGAGTCTAAGTTGCTCTTTAGCTCCTTTGTCAGGCTGAGTCTATGATGAAGCTTATTAATAACTATTTACAAGCTTTAACTATGACTGTGACACTGTGAAAATGGTAAGAAAAATGTTTATTAATAATAATAAGGGTTAATAAAGGAATATTCAGGGCTTTACTATTGAGTAATAGTGATGGTGAGTGCTGTTGAAAGCCCGGGGGGAAGCTTTACCTGTTGGATTACAATAATAAAGACTACAATAATTAAAATTATCATTATACCTGATTATTTTCCAAGATGTTAACTGTTTTTTAAAGTTGTTTTATGTCTGAATTCAAGAGCAGGATGAGGAAACCTTTTTTGGTGGAGAAAAGGTCCCTTTTTATCCTAAAATTGGCTGAAAAGTGCTTATAGACCTTTCCACATAGAGGAAGTGAAGATTTTTCACTTCTAAGGACTGGCTTGTGGTTTTTAACAAGGCCTGTATAGCCTTTATTGGGCTCAGATGTGGTTTTGAAATCACATCTGGGCCATTTTCACCTATACAGGGTAAAACCTTTTCATCTGGGGATCACATAGCCCTCTTCTGACCTGTATGACATGTAGAATGCTGTACAGAACCTGTACAGGACCCCAGTATTGACCAAACTATGAGGTATTAAAGTATAAGAATGTCTCTTTGTCTGTTTGACACCTCATAATTGTAGTTATGGGGAGATATCCCACAGTGAGGCTGTATTGGTCTAACTGTTTGATTTTGATGTTAAAACTGCCATACCTTTGTCAATTTTTTGAGATATCAAGCTCAGAGTTGGGTCATTGTGTAGCCCTTGATGTTTTCTACACAATGGTACCTCATTTGATATGTTTATCATTGAATATGGCAAAGTTATGCCATGTACAAGAGTCTCTGTACATATGTATGGAGCTTGTTTGCCCCATAGCTCTTGTTCTAGATGAGGTACGTGGAAATGAATGGAACCACCAGATAGCTCCAATTGTGGTTTTTCCAAAAATGCCCCTCTTTAGGTATCTCACACTAAAAATGTAGAAGTTAGATGAGAGGTGAATATTTCATTCACCCTTATTTGACCTTATTTTGGTCATAATTTCTGCAATTCTGATGCTAGATTAATTTGGTTAGTACCATTGGATAGCCCTGACCTAGAGCTTAATTTTGAATACCCATTTGATGGGGGTAAGCCTCTTCCTGTGGATCTCAAATGAGAGGTAAAAAATAACATTTATGCTCAGAAACAACTTTGAGAAGGAATAAATTTGTTATTCCTTGTCCTATGACTGTGGAACTTGTATATTTGGAAATAGGTGAGTTTCCTCTTTCTTTCAATACTTTTTTTAGCTGATTTGGCTGAGGTCCATCTTTTGGTGGTATCTTGGCTATACCATTGGTTTATGGTATTTGGATGTCATGCTTGTGCTCTGGGTTTGAGTCACAGGCTGACAACCTTGGCACATCAAAGTAGTAGATTATTTGCAATTTCCTTATGATATAATGAGATTTTAACTTGGTAACCAAGTTCCCAAAAGGTTTTAGGATACTCATTGGCCCAAGATCAGCCATTGATCCAAGCTTTAGAGCTGTCCATGCCTCAAAGGCCTCAAAATTTGGGTACACTGGCTCTCTTTGATGTCTTTTGTCCCCCCTGGTTATTCACGTCAAAATAGAAGTTCAGGATTAAAGACTAATCTCCACTATGGGTGTACCAAAAATGAATGTACAAATACCATAATAGTAAATGCCACAAACATGCATAACACTATTCATAGTGAATATGTAACTTGGGATTTCTCACATTTGCATTCTTTTGGAATGTAATTTTCAGCCTGTGACTCAAAACCAGAGCACAAGCATCACAGCCAAATACCATAAACCAATGGTATAGTCAAGATACCACCAAAACATGGAGCTAAGCCAAATCAGCTCAAAAGGTATCAAAAGAAAGAGGAAACTCACCCCTTTCCAAATATAAAAGTCCCATCATCATAGGACAAAGAATAACAAAGTTATTCCTTCTCAAAGTTGTTGCTGAGCATAAACCTTAATTTTCACCTCTCAACTGAAATACAGAGTAAGAGGCCTAACCCCATCAAATGGGTATGCAAAATGAATCTCTAAGCCAGGTCTATCCAATGGTACTAATCAAACTGAGCTAGAACCAGTATTACAGAAGTTATGGTCAAATTCAGGCCAAATAAGGGTGAATAAAATATTCACCTCTCCTCCATCTTCTACAGTTTTAGTGTGAGATACCTAAAGTGGGGTATTTTTGGAAAGAGAACAATAAGGGCTATCTGATGGTGCCATTAATACCCCATATCTCACCTAGACCAGAAGCTATTAGGCAAACAAGCCCAATACAGCTTTTTGCCTAAAACATGCATATGTACAAAAATTTGTAGATGGGATAACTTTGCCATATTTAATGATAAACATACCAAGTAAGGTACCATTTTGTAGAACACATACAGGACTACACACTGATTCAATTTTAAGGTTGATATCTCAATAACTGACAAAGGTATAGCTTTTTTAAGGTCAAAATCCAACACTTTGACCAATACAGCCTTACCATGGGATAATATCCCATAACCATGATTATGAGGTGTCAAGCTGACAAAGGAGCTTTTTTTTACTTCAATACCTCATAGTTTATTCAATACTGGGGTCCCATACAGGCTCTGTACAGCATTCTACACATCATACACGTCAGAATCAGGCTGTGTGGTCCCCAGATGAAATTTTCACCCTGTATTGGTGAAAACAGCCCAGATGTGGTTTCAAAACCACATCTGAGCCCAATACAGGATATACAGGCCTTCTGTAAGCTACAAGCCTGTCCTAGAGAGTGAAAAATCTTCACTTTTTCTACATCAACAGGTCTAGCCACCTTTTCACCCCATTTCAGGATAAAAAGGAGGCTTTTGACAGCCAGAAAATCTTTCCTCATCCTGCTCTTGATTTCCTACGTAGTAAACTGTTAAAAACAGTTTTACTCTTGGAAAATAATCAGGTTATACTATAAACCTTAGTATTGTAGCTCTTATTATAGCAATCTACTGGTAAGACTGCACCCAGGGCTTTCAGCAGCGCTCACCACCACTATCTCTTGATAGTAAAGCCATTTTATTTTATTAAATACCCTTATTATCTTTAAAGCCTTTATTCTTAACCTTATTTCCGTGTCACAAACATAGTTAAAGTTGTGATTACTCTATTTTACACCTTTATCATAGTTTCATCCTTGCAGAATTGAGAAAAAAAACATTTTCACAATTTGTCTCTTTGGTATTGATGATGTGGTATTGAAGTATTTTCCATGTTACTACCTCATAGAGTTAATTTGAGCTTATTCACTCTATGGAGCTACCCTAGGTGGATTTTTGTGTAGAATCCAAATCTGGCCTTAAATTTATGGATATGCCTGCACAATAAGAAGTCATTCATCTTGTCTTAAATCAAAAATGATAATTTTTGAATATATGCATGACTTATGGGTTATGCATAGTTCAAAAAGTATTTTTAAAGATGATTGTGGCCTATTTGGGTATGTAAAATATAACTCAAGGCTCAAATTTTATGCATTTACCAATGCCATATCCTGCATGTCCAAAATGCAATATTAAACATTGAAGAAATTTAAGATTGTTTATATTTGGGATTAATAGAATTTTTTCCTTAAAGACTAGCATACATCCATTTTCAATACAACATTGACTTCTACTGAATCAATTTTATATTTGTCATAAAGATAGCTCCTGAAGTCAACATAAAGACCTCCCTTTTTGGGTTCAAAAGGTTTTCAATAAAAAAATGCACAAAATATGGCAACTCCATTTGGGAATTCTCAATATTTTAAGCTTGATCAGAAAAACTATTTACATACAACAGCACAAAGTATTTAATCATTCTTTAAAATAACTTATCCATTTTTGAAAGCTTTCCATGTAGAAATTGTTTTTCAAAAAGCATATATTGAAAATGATCACTTTGCTTGAGAAGACACTACCTACCAAATCCATCCAAAACAATTTGAACCAATTTTCACATTGTCTGTTTGAGTATCATTTGATAAAAATGAACTACCTACATTTTTTGTCCAAAATATTGTAAAAACACATAATTTCTTTCAAAAATAATCCAAAGCATCTTCATTTTTACAAGAACCCTCTTTTTCAGCATGCTCTGTCATTTGCAATACTTCCAGAAGGTGTTTGTAAAACATTATTTTTTAATCATTCAAAATTCATTCATCTGTGTTGAAAATAGCTTAAACATTGTTTGACAGAATTAATATTATTTTAAATCTATTTCAATAATTTATACAAGTGTGTTTTGATCTTGCACAAAGGAAGGAGTTCAACTCAAGTACATATTACACTTTGTGAAATTCATAAAAGGCTGAAATAAAATGATATAATGATAGACAAGAGACACAGAAGCAAAATCCTTTGCTATCGTAAAAAGCTTCAAAAACTTAATCTGAAATCATTTTGATGATTTTGAAACCTGAATTAAATTTTGGAAGATCATAGAATTTATTCTGATAAAATTGTGAAAATAAATTGTTATGTTCTTTTTTTGGGCCCCTTGATGAAATTGTAAGGTTTGACTATGAAATGACAAGTTAATATTACCAATATTTTACTTATTTTACTATGAATTTCCTTATTAGATTAAAAAGTTATACAAATAAATAATTATAATTATGGGGTAAAATATTTATATTATTAAATAAATAAAATAATATAGATTATATTATAAGGAAATAATATAATAAGAATAAATATATTAATACTTGATAATTGATATATTTATGGCACTTTATTGTTGTTAAAAAAAAAGGCATAAAGGATTTTTATTTAATTATAAAAACTATTTCATAAGAATAATTTTACCAATATTAAAGTTATATATTAATATGAATACTATTTATATCAATAAAAAAGTTATCAAAAGAATAATAAAGACAGAATTATTATAAAACATGAAAAAAACCTACTCCTGACACTTAATAAAATAATTTTAAATTAATTTATTCCTAAAAATTTAAATAAAACTTATTTAAATTGTATTTACACTATGAAAATTAAAAAATTACAAATATTCTTGTTTTTCCTGGCATTAGACATTTTAAAGAGAATTTTAACAAAAGCAATTGAAAATTCATTAAATCATGTCAATGTTGATTATTAAAATAAAGATGAACTTGAGTCTTTAAGTATATTATAGCTTCTCATAAAAGAATAAAGCTTATACATTTGGTGTTAATAATTTAATGTTTTTGTTGCACCTGAGGGGGATAAAGCAGTAAAAAGAGCTCTATATATAGTAAATATCTCCTTTCTAGATTCCAGAATTCTTCTAGTATACATGTATTGATAGTATCCACCAGAATTTATCAGTATTTTGAATTTTAGCAATGATTAAATCATAATTAAACCAACTTATCTCATTATTATTCCATTATCTAGAGTTATCACTGTAACTCTAATCTTTCTGAAATAATTGGTGGTGCAGAAGACTAGACTTTTTGTATTTTATTAGTTTTAATCATAATAAGCTAGTATTCACCACTTTTATCACTAATATTACTATTAAACTTAAATTATCATTACAGTGAGTGATCATAAATGATCAATTTTAAGCTTATACTTTTATCATTGATACCTTTTGAGTTTTACACTCTAAAGCCATTCAGATATGAATTCTAATAGCTTGGCATGCTATTGCTCAACTGTCAAGATTTTTATTACATCATTAAAACCCTATCTTTGATGATTTGTATTGTAACTAATCTTTTCTGTCATGATTTACTCTTTTAAACTTCAAACCATGATCTCAAGGGGTTATTATCCATGTATGAACTAATAGAAACTTAATATCCACTTTTCTCCAAGTTTGGAAAACATTCACAACAAATTGGTCAACATCTATAACAAGCTTACTCAATAAACCCTTCCAAGTTATAGGCTTGTTTATAGCTTTCCAAATAAACTTTGTATCTGTAATGTGACAGTAATTAAGGGGTATCCTTTTTTGGTTCAACTCTCTATCATTTATATCTCAAGAGATATGAGCTAAAAACCCTGAACATATCAGATGATAATAAAAATGCCTATACTCAGGTTATTTCCTTAAGTATTGACTTTATAGATATTACATAAACTGTTATATGTGTAGTTCTTAATGGGGAATGAATGGTGCAATTTCTTTCAAATTTTTTTTCAGTGGTGTTTGAGCCAAACAAGAATTTATGCCCTTTTATGTCATTTTTACTTATTACACAGTAATTATTGTCTTTAAATATATGACATAAAAATGTTGGATGTGTATTTTCCCATGAGGAATCTGATTGTACAATTTATTACACATGTCTATTCATTATATTATGTGGCAATGAAGAGGTTTTTCCTTTTCATTGCATTTGTACTTATTTAAAGATAATTTTTTTAATTATTCTAAAGCTATTTTGTGACCTTTTTTGATATGTGGTGATATTTAAAATTCTCACAGAAATATCCCTATAATTTGAATTTAAAACAGTAGACAATTCATATTGACTCTAGAGATCTCCAATAATCATTCCAAACAAATGTTTCATTTGATACTTTATGGTCATTCATACTGTATAGATATAAGCATTTAATTCATAATTTTCCATGACAGACCTCTTAAAGCCTCAAAAGAATATATTTGCCTTTAATATATCTAATATCATCCAACCCTTTCAGCTGAGACCTCATCTTCAACTAAGGCTTTTCTACTTCTTCTGAATTTATTTTTTTGGCTGTAAGGTGTTTCTATTAGACACTTGATAATAGTAACAAATATCAAGAGTACTGTGAATTTCTTCAGTAGAGAATATAATATAATGAAAGATTATAGCCACAAATTAATATAATTATTACAAGTAATTATATAAAAACAGCATTTAATTATTATTCAATAATTTGATAATAAGGAAGTCTCAATATTTATAATAAATTATAATTATTCTATTATTATTATATTCACTAACTATTATAATAATAAGGAGTATAAATCTCTTAATGAGGCAATTATATGTGTAATACATTGGTATTTAACCATTTGTAAATAATATAAATATTATCCATAGGAGAAATATAACACATGCTGTGAAGGGAAAATGTTTATAGAAACATTCTATATAAAAAAACTAATACTACATAAAAAAAGATAAAGAATTTCAGAAAAAACTCACTTACAAGATTTATTTGATAAAACAAGTCAAAAAACAACATTTTGGTATCAAAAAATGTTTAGAAGTTAGAAACATGCCAAAATCAATATTCTGATATATAAAAGAGCTTTTTATAATAAAAATAACATTAAAGAGCTTTAAGAGGAACCTGTGCATTCTTAAAAGATATTTTAAAAAAATAATTTTATATAATAAAACTTATTATTGGTGATTACAAAAATAACCTGAATTCTATGATTTCAATGATTTAATTTAAAATTTATAAATAGTAAAGTACTTGAGAAAGGCTTTTAATAATAGTATTTTATATTTAACAAACCTTTACCTGTTTAAAATGTCTAATACAATTGATTGAAGGATGATTATAAACAAAAACAGTTACTTAAGGCTCTTTTTATGCCTTGATAGCTTCTCTCAAGATTCATAATGGATATAGAGGGTGTTCTCAGGTAGAAACTGCAAAACAATCCTTAAAAAGAAGGCTCTTAACCTTAGGTAAATTCTTTTTCATTCAAATCTAAAGTTACCAGTGTTATTGTCAACTACAAGTAACTTTAATTCTCTTTTGGATTCATTATTTTAAGCTAAAATATAGAAGTAGTTCATTCAAATTAAATTTAATCACATTATCACCTTAAAAATAATGTTTCAAGTAAAAATTCTGAAAACTTGAATTTTAATTACTTCTCAAAGAAATCTTAATTTTCTTTAAGAATAAATAAAAAAGTTAATTTCAAGTCTCATGACCAATTGATCTCATTAGAAAAAGACACTTTAAATTTGATTGATACATAGATACCTTTGAATTTTAAACTGCATTCAGCTTTATAGAAAATTCATTAATAATTGGATTTTTGATGAATTTTTGAAGTTATTGGTATTTTTCCACCTCAAATAGCAATACACACTAAACCTTCACTTTTGATAAGGTTTTAACACCTCCCAATTTGAAGTCTCAAGCTTGTTTAAGCTTCAAAAGTTCTTAAAACATTCATTACAAGATCCTATATTGTGATTCACCCTTTGGCAGGTTTTAATTCCTGTATAAACTGCAAATATACCAGTTTAAACTTTAATATTGAAGCAATATCTCATTTTGAAGTTTGAATAAAGTTGAAATTCTCAAATACCGGTGCAAAACCTTAATTGAGTTCTTGCAATTCCCAAAATTTGATTACCCTGGCTCTATTTGGCTTTCTTCCTTTCTCCCACCTTCTTGTGTGGATTAATTTATCCAAAGACATACTATGTCCTTAAATCAGTTTAAAATGTGCTCACACTGGATTTACATCATTTATGGCCAATCCTTAGACAATCCAGTAAATATACACAACACCTCAAGTTTACCTTAAATTTTGCTAATTTTGCATAAATATTATGCAACTTTCAGCTTAAGCTTATTTAATTTTAAATTCAACAATTTTTTAAAAAATTGAAAAAATTTCAATTTTACCATGATATTCTTAAATCTTCTAATCACATAAGAATTATCCATTTTTTGGTATAGCACCCTATGGATCTACCATAAATTATTTTGATTGTAGAATTCAAAAATGGCATAATAATTATAGCTTTGTTTATCCAAAATAAAGATATAATCATTTATTTATTTTTTATTTTGGTTTCACTTGATAAGTCTGCTTAATACCAAATTAACTTTGTAAAAATCTATTTATGGCCTTATGGGCATGTCATACAAATCCACAAGCTCACAATTGCTGAGACATCCTTTTCCAAAGTCTGTTTTAAATTTTAGAATTATGAAATTAATTCTTCTAAACCAAATTTTTCAGAATAGGAACAAGCAAAACACTTTTTGTTATGAATTATTTTAGGAAAGCTGAAAGAATACTTAAATTAAATATGATAAAGTCAAACGTTAAATGAATCCAATTAATTATGGACTAGGCTCACCTTGTAAGATGTGTCTATTCAAGTTTTGATCATATTACTATTGATAAGCAGTACTATGACTGCTCTTATGAAATATAATAGATAAATTTCTTATTTCCAAAACTTAATAATTAGTTACTTAATTATTTCTTTTACTTTTTATACACTACTAGTTACTATAACAGTAGCCATAATTGTCAAGGATCAATTACAAGAAGTATTCATTACTAAAGCTTCTTTATCAAACTATTGAAATTATTATAATGTATAATTATCTTTTGCAAGAATAATTATAAGTTTTTTTCTTGAAGAAAACCATTCCTAGAGAAAAAATCCAATAATTAAATAAAAAACACTCACCAATACTCCAATAAAACCTTGTAAAGAATTGGCAGGGTAATCTTGATGGATTAATTGTTGATTTGAAAGATCAAAATGGTATTATAGAAACAATACAACAATATGATAGTTAATTCATCCTGAAATAATTAAAACACTTCATGAAATACTTGATTGATACTTGTTGGTACCAAAGACATGACTGGATAATAAGATGATTTGGGAAAAACAGAAAGAGGAGGCCTCTTTGGAGTGAAAAACAGCTCACACAGTTGTTCCATGGAGAAAAATGAAAAATCATTGGGTAAGAAACCAATTTTCCTCTTTGGATTACTCATTACATCATCTGCTGCCATGTTATATCATGATAATTACCTACCTAAGTAATCCACTTGATTACCAACCCATTCAGGGTTGAGAAATAAAAGAGTAAAAACTGTAAATATTTTTTAAACAAAGAAATATTTACAGTTTTTACTATCACACATTGTATTTTCTATGAATTTTTGAATATTGCAGTGTTTCAAATCAAATAATCAAAAATGGACTGTAAGTAAAAAAATTCAATTTAATGATCAAGTGATATTCTTTTCTAGTTTTTACATTTATCATAATCTTCTCCATTAGTCCTGGAAGCTTCAGAAATATTCATTAGTAATTGTTTTTTTAATGAATTTTGGGATTTTTTACCTTATTTCCATGTAGAATTGCAAATATCACAGTAATTGCTGGCTGCCATGAGGTGAATGAATGGATCCATTTTAAAAAAGGGCTTTAATATCTCTTTGAAGGTTTATCCATGGAAATTAATTAAAAATTGACATGTGTACTGAAGTCAGAGCTGCTCATTACCTCCTTTTCAGTTCAAATAGCAGGTTATTTGCTATTTTAAAATAATCTAATTGGACTTTAACTTACTAACCAAGTTCCCAAAAGGTTTTAGTATACTAATTGGGCCATGATCAGCCATATATCCAAGCTTTAGAGCTTTCCACACCTCAGAGGCCCCATAAGTTGGGTACCCTGGCTTTCTTTGATTTCTGTTGTCCTCTTTAGCTATTTTCACGTCAAAAATAGTAATTCAGGATTAAATACTGATATCCATTGTGGGTTTACCAAATATTTATGCAATAATAATAAATTTTTAAAGGGAACAAACATGTATAACACTAATATTGGTGTATATGTAACATGGTATGTCTCACATTCCCATCATCTTGGCAGGTTATTGTGAAAAAAATTCACAATTGTTTTATATGGTATTGATTATGTGGTATTTAATTATTTTCCATTTTACCATCACATAGATTTAATCTAAGCTTATTCAGTCTATGAGCTACCCTAAATGAACTTATGTGTAGAATCCAAATCTGCCCTTAAATCCATGGATTTACTTCCTCACAAAAAAGCTATTCATCTTTTCTTAAATGAAAAATGATTAATTTTGATTATGTTCATGACTTATGGTTTATGCATATTTTTAAGATTAATTTTTGATTTTGGCCTATTTGGGTATGTAAAATCTACCTCAAGACTCACACACCTGATTCCACATTGAATTTTTAATTTTCTGTTACAGTAAGATGGATTGTTTAATTAAAAATCATAACACTTGACAGTCTCACACAAAATAGAAGGTATATATTGTGTGGGAAAATGAATTTCTTTTTTAACCAAAGAATTTTCATGGGAAACCTCTTTTACTTTCAAATGAAACGTTTAAGATTTTCAATGATGGAATTTTTCTATTTTTTCAAGTATAATAAGCTTTCACTTGCTCCTACTTATTTTTCAATACTGTAAATGATTTTTCCACTCATTATTTATGATTTTTTATTTGAATTTCTCTTTTCTGATAATTTCCTGCCAAATGGGATTGAGACTCATTTTTGATATTGATTTTATGAAGCTCCAAATCAGCCTCTTTCCTCTGTGAATGATTTTTTCCTTTGAAAATTTGGTTATTTTTTTAATTTCTACAATTTATTTGGCTTTTCATTATTAGTTATGATTTCTTTAAATTTCCAAAAAAACAGAAATAAATATATAGGCTTTGTTTTGTAAGGTATTTAAAGGCTCTATTATCTATTTTGGGCATTACTTGATCCTTGAATTATTGGAAATCCCCAAATTTTCACAGAGTTTGTTCTAGAAGATAAAGGGAATGTGTCAATTGGGAGCTCCTCGTTCATTTAGTTTTAAACTATTAGTGGTTTCCTCTTTCTGTTTTTACAAAATTATACATCCAGGATTCAATACTCCTAATCACAAAAAAGTAATATTTTTTCCCATTTCTATGATAATTTATTTCATTGATTTTATTCCAACTTCCTAAATATAATTCATGGATATTCATGTTTATCCAATTTCCCCCTTATGAGATCCATTCATACTCAGATATTGGGCCATTTATCAGTGTTAGAATGACTTCCTATATTAATTTATATTGTGGAATATTTAGTGATCAAATGAACTATGATTATTATAAAACAAACTCTGATAGTAAAATAATAAAAAAATGCAGTTTGGCATCATTTATTTAGCTAATATGAAATATGTTGTAAAAGTACATTTCAGTCACTCAATATATGTTTGAGTTCTCATTTTATAAGTTATTTCATCTATTCTTCATAGATTTGAAATAGGATATAAATTAATTTGTTCCTTTAGAAAATCTTATTAAATCAATAATTTGATTCACATCCTTTATTAAATTTAAATCCAGAAAAGCCTTATGTACCAAATGTTTTAAGCAATTTCTAGAATGAAAAAAAATAACCAACATTCTGCTTACAGCTTATATTATATTACCCTCCCACTGTCTTCTCCTTGATTGAATTAGATGAGCTTTATTGAATCATCTAGATTGAGGAAATTGAATTTTTAACCTTAAGCTTTCTCCTTCATGAGGAAATACTTACATTTGTAGGGTTTCTAAAATAATTACACATCATCAGTTTTCTCATTTCCATTAATTCAACTGTGAACAGTTTTCGTGTCCTTTTTATACAGTCTCTAGTTCATTTGATGGGATCTTTTCTCAGAAAATAACAATAAAGAGTTCTCACATCTCTTTTGGGTGACATACATTTGGAGAAATAGAGAGCATTTTTCAAAATAAATTATGGGTGTTTAAGGATTATACTCTGGTTCCTTAATAAAATAATGTTCAATCACAAGATTAAAGTTATGTTATTTGGTTTCTGAACTTGAGATACAATAAAAACTTATTAACTTTTTTTTCAAAGTGATAATAAAAATACAGAAAAATAGTTTTATTAGAAGTATTTCCATATCTTATATGTTGAGAATTTGTTAAATTTTTCTTGAAAAAAGTCAGAAGATGGCTGCATTGATTTTTCTAAGGATGAAATTGATTAATCAACTACCAATATTCATGTGCTTTACTTATCAGAAGAGTATAATTGGTTTATTTCCATTTTATCTTTCAAAGAATTTCAAAAAAACTGACCTAGAATTAGATATTTACAACAGAAAGAATATCATCCTTTTCACTTTAATTACCACCTGAATATTCAATAATTTCAAAATTACCCATTATTCTCCTTTACCCAATCACTATCAGGTCCTTTTCTCCCTGTATAAAGCCAAAGAATTGAAAATACCTAAGATTTGTTAAGGGTCCTCTGTAACTCTTCTTTTTGAAAGTGATAATAAAGATACATAAAAATAGCTTTATTAGAAATATTTCCATATCTTATAGGTTGGGAATTTGGTAAAGGTTTCTTGAACAAAGTCTGCAGATGGCTGCACTGATTTTTTTAAGTATGAGATTGATTAATTTACTACCAATATTCATGTGCTTTACTAATCAAAGAAGTATAATTAGTTTATTTCTCTTTTATATTTCAAAGAATTTCAAAAATTCTGACCTAGAAGTAGCTCTACACAATAGAAATAATATAAGCCTTTTTACTTGGATTACCACCTGAATATTCAATAATTTCAAGATTACCCATTATTCTCCTTTCCTCAATCACTATCAGGCCCTTTTATCTCTGTATAAAGCTAAAGAATTCAAAATACCTAATATTTGATAAGGGTCCTCTGTGAGCTCTTCATTTTATATTGGCTTGGATTTTTAAATACAGGGAAGTGTATCTTTGATATTTCTTTGGTTAAAGCTGATTTAACCACACTGGAATGAATGGGGCCTCCAGTATCCTGTTAATTGCTGAAATATATCTGGGATTTTTATATATTATGCTTCTCTGGTTAAATAATTTTTCTTTGAAATATTATGTATGTGCAGCTCCTTCATGTGATTTGAGTTTCTTTAATAGGAATTCCATATTTGATCCTCTTATGAGAATAATTTCCTGAAATATTCAAATCCTTATGGTACAGTTTCCCAGAATAATGAGAGACATCCATAACCTTTTTGTAAAGGATATGAGATAGCTTAGGGAACTGTGGAGCTGGATCCATGGAGATTCTCCCTCATCTTGGTATACTTTCAAAAAGTCCTTGAATAAGTGTTCTGTCCAAAAATCAATTCAAAAAAGACTTATCCGGAAGTACCTCAACAAATTATTTCAGTATAAATCAATATATATTTATTTGATGAGATTTCATTAAAGCACTCACCCAACAGGCATGAGACAATTGATGGTGATGTACACAGCTTTATGAAGTCAGAGAGGTTCTGTGAGGAGTGTGAATTAGGCTTTTGATTGATAATTTCATTCCAATTAGTCATCAATTCACTTCTGCATTGTTCAAGGAGACTTTCAAGAAGAATTCTCTCAATTTCATGTAATTATGAGACACGACTGACTATATTTTTAATAACTATGAGCTTATATATTGCTGAACTTATCTTGAATTTTCTATTAGATTTTCTTATAGGAGTCAATTTCCAGTATTGATAAAGTATCAGAAAACAAATAAATTTATGAAAAATGAGCCATTTAACATCCTTTGAAGTTCCTTCGGATGACATTGAAAGTTTTTCTGTAAAGCGTATTAGCAAGTATGGAACTATGATTTCTTTAAATGAAATTTATAGAAGTTCTACTTCATTGGAGCTTAGCTTTATATCCTCCCCAAATTTGATAATTTAGGATTCAAATGTTTAAAACCACTATGTTTATGAATGGTTCAATAAGAATCAGTTATTGTAGATCTTTTTTCTCCTTTTTGACCTATCTTTTATCATTTTTTCTTGTATCATTGTGAACTATCTAGACTTTCTTATTATGAAATTGTTTTCCTTTTCCCTTTGAATTTTTTCCTGCATATTATTCTTGAGTCGTGTATTTGGCCTTTTTTCCCCACCAATTTTTGTGTTATATGTAATATAATCTCTTTTTTTTATGTTCAGAGCTTGATTGGTTCCCTGGTCTTGAAGAATTAAGATCCAAATTTCATAATTTAGCCTCAATTGATTGTATTTTTCTAAGATGAAATGAAGTTGATCATGAAATTTTTTAATTTTACATCTTCCAACAACTCACCTTGTCTAATGGTGTGTGGGATTCCAGATTTCTTGATAGGTTGGTCTCTGTTATACTCAAAATTGCATTTCTTAAAATTACTTCAATTGATTTATGATAATTCATCCCTTTCTCTCCTTTTGAGGCTTTTTCTCCCACCTCCCTCAGAGCTTATATTATGACTTTTCCTTCTTCTTTTCAATTAATTTGGCTTCTTCAGGAAGTTTAAAATTTTTAATTCCAAAGTCTCTGAGCATACTGAGTAAAGTAGTGTGCATAAAATCTATTTTCATTTTTGGGTCTTTTTTCAACAGGGTAAAGTCTGAAATATTTTGTACTTTGCACCATCAAGTTGGAGAAACTTGTGTTTTTGAGTTATACTTGCATCATTTTTCCTTTTTTGACCCATTCATGGTGTACCTTGAAATCCTTGGAAGGCAATTTGCATTTATAGATGTTTTGTATCTCAGAGTTTTGAGGGTTAAACTTATAAAAAAGCTTCTTTCAAAATGAGAGGCATATATATCTCAGCTATTTTGCGGTTCAATGTGTCTCCAAGCCATATACGTACTGCAACATAAATAAATATTCCCTTAGGAAAATCTTATGTTATGATCCTTTGAGGTACATATGGCATACCCATAAGCCCACAAATGATATTCTATACAGCTGATTTAGTGTTAAACAGACTTATCAATCGAATGGAAACAAAAAATAACAAAAAATGAGAATATATTTTTTTAATAAACAAACCTATAATTATTATGGTCTTTTTGGATTCCAGACCAAAAGTAACCTGGGGTAGACCCATAGGGTGTTATACCCAACAATGGTTATTTCTTACTTTATTGGAATTTTCATGAATCCCAGAGTACCAATATAAAATTTCACAATATTTATTTCAATTTTTTAAATTTTTAATGTTAAGTTTATATTTAAGTTGCAGAAGGTTTATGCAAACTGGCAAAAACTTAGTTAAAGTTAAGGTGTGGTGTATATTTACTGAATGGGCTAAGTATTTTCCATACAGGATGTATTTATGGCATGAGCTTAATTTAAATTGGTTTAAAAACATTGTATTGCTATAAAGAAATAGAAGGGCAAAATTCACACAATAAGGTGGGACAAAGGAAAAAAGCCAAATGGAGCCACAGTACCCAACTTTTGCGATCTGAAAGGACTCAATTAAGGCTTTGCACCTGTATGGGAGAATTTTCAACTTTATTTCAAATTGAAAATTAGATATTGATTTAATATTAAACTTTAAACTGGGTTGTACCAAAGTTGGGCACAAAGTACAAGCTTCCAAAGGGTGTATCCCAATATATAGACCTGTACTCAAGGTTCTCAGATATCTCAAAGCTTAATTAAGCTTAAGAAGGCTTAAAATTGAAATTTGTAATTTTAAATCCTTGTCAAAAGTTCATATTTGGTGATTATTTCTTATTTATGTATAAAAATAACAATTACTTTGGAAAAATCACTACAACTCTTGTTCTGAATGGATATTCTTGAAGATTTCACACAGATTACAATTCAAGTCTGTCTGTTTATACATCAAATTTTGAGTATATTTTCTAAACAGGATTCTTTGGAAATTAGCCTTGAAATTAGCTCTTTAATTATCGTTGAAAGAATATAAGATTTCTTTAAAAAATAATTAAAAATTCAGTTCAAGATATTTTCACTTGAACCTTCATTTTTATTTCTTTCATGTGATTAACCTTGATATAAAAGAACTTATTTCATATTGAAACTTAAAATAACTACCCAAAAGAGTATTGAAGGTACTTGTAATTAAGAACAACACTGTTAACATGAGCTGGAAATAAAAAATAAGTTATCATACGTTAAGAACCTTATTTGTAAGCATGACTTTTCAGTTTTGACCTGAGCACACCCTCTATATCCATAATGAATCATGAGAGCTTCTCTGAAGGCATAAAAAGAGCCTTAAATTTCTATCTGTGTCCATCATCATCATTCAATTTATTCAGGCATCTTACACAGGTGAACATGTATTCAATATAAAATTATATACTATTGAAGTAATTCTTAAGTTAATTATTGTCTCTATGAATTATAAATAAATAATAAAAAATAATAGAATTTAGATTGTATTGCTTTAATCAACAATAATAATTTTCATTATGAAAAATTGTCAGCTTGTGACTCAAAACCAGAGCAAAAGCACAACAGCCAATCACCATAAACCAATGGTAAAACCAAGATACCACCAAAACATGGAGATGAGAGAAATAAGCTCAAAAGGTATCAAAAAAAGAGGAAACCCACCAATTTCCAAATACACAAGTCCCATCATCATAGGACAAAGAATAACAAAGTTGTTTCTGAGCATAAACTTTAATTTTCACCTCTCATCTGAAATCCAGAGGAAGAGGCTTAACCCCATCAAATGTGTATTCAAATTAAAGCTCTAGGTAAGGGCTGGCTAATGGTACTAGCCAAATTGAGCTAGCACCAGAACTACAAGAGGTATGGCCAAAATAAGGTCAAATAAGGGTGAATAAAATATTCACCTCTCATCTAACTTCTACAGTTTTAGTGTGAGGTACCTAAAGTGGGGTTGTTTTGGAAATATTACAATCAGGGATATCTGATGGTGCCATACATTTCCTCATATCACATCTATAATATAAGTCATGGGGCAAACAACCTCCATACAGATTTTAAGCAAAATTGCTCATATGTACAAAAGTCTTGTACATGGCATAACTTTGCCATATTTAATGATAGCCATATCAAATGAGGTACCATTGTGTAGACAATATCCAGGGCTACACAATTAACCAATTTTCAGCTTGATATCTCAAAAACTAACAAATTTATGGCAGTTTTGAGGTTAAAATCCCACAATTGGGCCAAAACACCTTTACTGTGGGATAATATCCCACAACCACGATTATGAGGTGTCAAATAGACAAAGAAGCATTTTTATACTTCAATAACCCATAATTCATTCAATACTGGGGTCCCATACAAGTTCTGTACAGCATTCTACGCCTCATAAACATCATAGGAGGGCTGTGTGGTCCCCAAATGAAAATCTCCACCCTGTGTTCGTGAGAACTTCCCAGATGTGGTTTCTAAACCACATCTGAGCCCAATGCAGGCTATACAGGCCTTGTGAAATCCACAATCCAGTCCTTGAAAGTGAAAAATCTTCACTTCCTGTATGTGGAAAGGTCTAGAAGACTTCTTCACCCAGTTTTAGGATAAAGAGGGGCCTTTTCTCCACCAGAAAAGGTTTCCTCATCCTGCTCTTGAATTTCTACGTAGTAAAACTGTCAAAAACAGTTATACTCTTGGAAAATAAACAGGTTATAATTATAATATTAATCATTGTAGTAGTTATTATAGTAAACCAACTGATAACTATTGCACCCAGGGCTTTCAACATAGCTCACCACCACTATTCCTCAATAGTAAATCCCTGTATACCTCATCATCAACCTTTATTATCATCAAAAACTCTTTTTTAAATCATCTTCACCCTGTCACAGTCATAGTTAAAGCTTGTAATTAGTCTTATTTGGCTTCATCAAAGACTCACCCTGACAAAAGCTGTCCTCTTGAAATATCTTTTAAATACCCAAACTTCCTCCAAAAAGGTCCAAATCCTTTTTTATAATAAAAATTTTGTTTCATTCCTTTAAGATATAAATTTCTGGCTTGTTTCCAAATTATAAGAACCGTATAATACTATAACTTTTGTTGTTTGAATTATGTTATTAAATAAATATTAGAAGGAAGTTTTCTCTGAATTTCTATTTCTTTTTTATCTAGCATGAGCTTTTTTACATAGGGTTTCTCAATAAGCTTTAATTCTGAAGATTGTGTGTGATATTTCTTTTATAAAGAATATCTATATTATTAATAAATGGATAAATATTCTTATTTTGACATATGATCTTCTCATTAAGAGTATTATTCATTATTTTTATTACAGCTGTCAGCAACAATTAATATAATAGAATAATTAGAATTAATTTTAGCTATCAAGGTTTTTTATTATTAAATAATTTAAGAATGATTAAATTTTTTCTTTTATATCTAATTATTTTTAATAATTATATTAATTTTTGGCTATAATATCTAATTGTATTATGTTTTCTACTGAGGGAAGACATAGTACTCTTAACAATTGTTACTATTATCAGGTTTTTCATAGAGAAACTTTACATTTGGGCTCCTGGCCATTTTTGTAACCAATCTTTGGGACACAAACCAAATTCTAGACCTTGTTTTACTTTTTTTGACATAATACTTCCATCTTTACTTAAATTTTGGCTTTTCTGAGGCTTATCCATTATGAATAATGCTTAAAATATCAATAAAGCTTCTTTCTTGAGAGTATTGGCTGTAAAACTATACTATTGAGTGATTTGGATGAAATCTCTATTATCTGCCTAGTGAATGTTTTCAAATCACAGACTTGAAATTTATTCTTTGAGTTATTCTGTTTTAAAGTTAATAATGAAATCGTTTTGATTAAGAACTTAGTAACTTAATAATTATTATTTCTTTAAATGGAACAAAAAATCAATGAAAAAATCAAAAAAAATATTAAAAATCTTTCTTTGAAAATATTTTTAAGACAGTTTTTTTTGTTTTTGACATAATTTTCCATAAATGACTTTAAAACAATTTTATTCAATAAGTTTATTTAATGATTTCTTTTTTCTAATTAATAAAAATAGCTTATATTATCTTGATTCTGGTTTCATAAGTCAGATAAAGCTCTTCTGACTCTAGCGTCTTAGAGTAAAGTAATGAAATTAAAACCAGCCCAAGACCAGGAGGTTTCCTTAAAAAGAACCCTTTAAAGCTCCAGAAGGTGTCATTGGCAAAAGTGGTTTCAAACCAAATTCAAATTTAATTTTTATTTCACAAAAAATTGAAAATTCTTTGTAAGAATTGTGAAAAAATTAAGTGATGTGTCTCAATTGGTGTGATGGATAATTTTGTCAAGAAAAATATTTTCATCTAAATATTTTTGACTTAGATGTATGAGAATCTCATAATCAATTTCTATAATAAATTAACTTTACAAGGAAATGTGCAGTAGCAGAAGGGAAAAAGTACCAGTTTGATATCGAAACAGATACAAAGAATTATTTCATGTTTATCAGCTTCCTCTAGATTTGAAAGTTTCCTTTTTGGGGTTCAAGGAATTTGGTAGAAGGAAGGATTTCTCAGGATTTCGAGGAGCTGCATAATTCAATTCATTTGTGTGAAGTTTTCCTCAAGCTTGAGAATGCGGCTTGGAAGATGACCAAATAATAATAGCAAGTTGGAAGCTAGGCTGGACCCAGGTTGGACCTGCTACCCCTGCCGGTGGCAATAGGTTGAATGGGAAGTAATTCCAAGGTCAACCTTAATATTAAGGGTAATGCAAATATTGATAGTTACTGATATTCTTAAGGAATGAAGTGAACAAGACCTTACTAAAAATGTATTTCACAATAGCAAATAAAAAACAATTTAGGATTTAATTTCTTTTGTTTAAAGACAAGCTGAAGCAATGGAGCAAAGATATTGTACATTGAAAATAGAATTTTCTTTCTAGATTGGAAAACAGAGGAAATTTAATATTACCCTGATGCAATTTTATTGGATATGAATGCAATATATCAGACTAAA
This sequence comes from Austropuccinia psidii, assembly GCA_023105745.1. Lineage (NCBI taxonomy): Eukaryota > Fungi > Basidiomycota > Pucciniomycetes > Pucciniales > Sphaerophragmiaceae > Austropuccinia > Austropuccinia psidii. The sequence continues at coordinate 40,871,970 of JALGQZ010000003.1, forward strand.
CTTAATAAATACCAATTGAAGGTTGAGCTCAAATGACATTGGAGGAAATTTTTGCAAAAAAAAGTATCCCAATAGTTTTACATCAAATTTAGAAAAACATGTGCACTAAAAACAAATATTGTGATATTTGAGGTATGCCTCACAAACCCAAATAGGCCAAAAATAACTCTAACATAAGCTTTTAAATATGCAACACCAATGAATCATTTTCCTCTTCAAAATCAATATTTTTTCATAAAGCAAAAATGGTTGTGTCTTTTTTGATAAATTAACCCAATAGATCAAAGCCTAGACTTTAATTCTACACAAAAAGCTACCTATAGTACCTCCATAAGGTGATTGAGCCTAAACTAACTTGACGTGTTTTTGATATGTAAAATCCTTCAAAAAAATTGTGTTTATTTTTGGATTTTTTGCATTTTTACAGGAAAGGAATGTGATTCTGGAAACTCCAGTGCTACATTTACACTAATATTAGTGGTATTCGTGTTCAATTAACTTTAAATTACTTTATTTTTACATAATGATGTGTTACACCCATAGTGGATATCAGTTGTGGAAACTCAAATACTATTTTTGATATCAAAATATTAAAGTGGGACCAAAGAAATCTAAGAGAGCCATGATATCCCAATCTCTGTGGCCTCTGAGTATTATCCAGTCCCTGAGCTAAGATAAATTCCTGATATTGTCATAATCAGTGAATAAAGACCTTTCACAAGGAAATACAAAATAAGCTTCTATTTTGACATTAAATTGAGGTGATGAGTAGCTTTTAAGCCTTTGAAATCCTGAATTATGAATTATCTTCCATGAAATAACAAAAAAATTAATAAAACCCTCTTGGGACTAGAATCCATGAGACTACCGCATGGAAAACAGCTTTCAATATACTCCTCACTTGCATCATGGAAAAAATGTGAAACTCCAAAAATTAATTGAAGCAAAAATCATAATCTAATCTCATGGAAGCTTCCAGAACCATTAGAGAAAGGAGTAAACCACACCAAGATCAAAAATTATAATGAATTCATAATTTATATTCCAATATTCATCTACAATAAATTTTTTATCATTTAATGTTAAATATTTAATCTTCAAAAATTCTCAAAATATAAAACCTGGAATAAAACTTCCAATAAATTTGATAGCTTTCAGAAAGAAAATCCTTTTTAAAATGAGAGGTAATTGACTGAGGTAAACTAATTATTTTCTCACCACAAATGGGTTTATATACACATGACATCACTTAATTATGTAATGATAACAATTTTTGATGACAAAAAGTGTGGCAATAATAACTTAAAATAAGGGAATGAGTAATTCACCTCTAGGAAATGAATCTGTGACATTTTTGAGATGCAAAATAAAACTACTTTTCCTATTTATCTAACATTCAAAATTATCATTCAGTTAAATAATTAAATCTTCAATACAGTCAGTAAGTATTATGTATTAAGAATTGTGAAAAAGCTTGGTCTTTCTAAATCAATAATAGAAAGGATTTACACCTGATTCAAAATAATGAATTGAACTAAAGAGGTTTAATAGTACATATAATCCTGTTACAGATTTTACAAAGCCAACAGAGCAGCAGGAGGAAAATACTCAAATATTAATCAGCACCAAGTGCCTATGAGAACATCGGAAACATTTCGTATAAAAAAAAGAAGTTTCTGGAAAGAAAATCATTCCTTTTAAACAAGTAATACCCCACACAGGTCCAGTACAAAAGGTGACTAGTGATAGAGATACTAAAGTCCAGTACAAACTACATCACCAAGGCACAATCATCCTCAATCCCTGTTTCTTGAATTAATGTAAAGTAGAATTCCCTCTGAAATAACTATCCCATAAGTCAGTTGCTGAGAAAAATTCAAGCTGAAGTCACAGTAAGGTCACTTTAAACTCAATCATAAGTAAACTATCCAAACTACTATTATGTATTTATTTCAAAAATATTCCCATCTTGCCATCATTGAGATGCTTTTACTCTTGTAAAAATATGTATAATGAAAATATAATTTGGAAACAAAAAGGATCTGTGGAATGAGCCAGAAACTAAGATCTGGGATCGTTTAGTAAATATTGTCCAAAGTGAGCCAAACGTCAAGACCCAGAATCATTCATTGCATAAATGACATAATTACTAAACAGGTAAGGGGCATACTGTTCAAATATGCCCAGATCTAGAAGAATCTAGTCAGTTAATTACATAATTCCTAATCAGCTAAGGTCTGCACTATCAAAACCAGCCCAGCTACACAAGCATTAAGTGAATAAATTCCATATTTTCTGAGAAGATAAGGTCTTTACTTGAAAAAGCATCCCATATCCATATTCACCATTCTGTGGAGGTCGAAAATATACCTGTAAAATCATAGAGATTTTCTGGGATGAGCCCCAAGGTAAGATTCACAAACTCCATACACCTCTATTCATAGAGTGGAAACATATTGGAATGCTAGGTGAGTTGGTCCTGATCTTGATTTGGTAGGTGGATGAAAGGTTGGAATTTGCATTTATGGGGTCCTGAGAAACCACAAGTACACTACTGGAAGGAAGTAGAATCTATATTGAAAAAATAAAGCAATTTGACACAAGAAAATATGGAAGTGTACAATAATGTACATGGTGATGGCTTTAATGTACAATATAAGAGAAAATATACTTCATGTTTTGTGGGAAATATTATCCTTCAGTACCCTGTATGTCCTATGCACTAGATGATTATTCCATGTGTAAATATATGTTGTTTTGTATGGAATATCCGGGAGAAAAATCAAGATCTATCGCATGAGAAATACTCCTAGATTGTGTTTTTGATACTTTGGTAGATAAATTGCAAAGATATAATGTACTTAAGGGCTACTTTCTTCCATCAAATTATTTCTTTTTTATTTATTCTCATATTTTCATCCTTAATCCAAAGATTCTGATAAATACTCCCAATTTTTTTATTGAAGTAGAAAGCTTTCCAATTGAAATTCCCTCATATTCCAATTGTCTTCTCTTTCCATAATCCAAGATCTTGAGTGACAAGCTCAAGGAAAGATTTTTGATGAAAAAAACAGAAACAAATAAATTGGAGTTATATTACAAATTGAAAGCTTTCTTACACCCCCAAAAATTCCTCAGGGTATACAACATTTTAAAAATTTGTACTTTTTATCTTCTACTAATCACATAATTGTTTCATTCTTCTTTGAAAAATTGATTAAGAAAGATTTAACATTTGATCCTCTACCAAATCTCAAAGACTATGAGAAAGAACAGATGCCTTCAGCCAAAGTTGGTCATATGTCAGTAGAAGAAGGGTGTGATGAAGATGTATTATTGAATAGTTAATTTTAATTTATTGGAAAAGAGACGTTTTTCTCAAATATTACAAAGGTTATCCTCAATATGGAAGTTTTCTGGATGGATAGTAGAATCCCTGGTACATTCGCAAATAGATTGGAAAGGAAAAGGATGAGCTGAAAACGAACTCAAAGTGTAAGAAGTTTATTACCATTTTCTGACAATTCAAATAATAAGCTCACATTCTATTTACTCCTAGTCTTAGTTATGGAGCATCTTTTTCAAAGGAGGAAAGCGAAAAAGTTGGAGAGCAAAATAATTCATTGGGAAAGAGAGCCAGTTGTCGTACCACAAAAGAATTCATCAAAAAGAGACACAGGTTTACTCAAATTAATTACTTTTAATGCACAAATGGAGAAGATGTTAAGGTAGCAGTGTTCAAGGACCATGAGGAAGTCAACCTTTACCTCATAAAGAAAAGACAATTTTCTTTTTGTAAAACGCCAAATCCATTAAATCAACTCAAATAGCTTATGAATTTCAACTGGTAATATTTGTAGATAAAATGAAAGAAACCAATTTAAAGGCTAATGAGCAGGTGGTAAACAATTCAGCCACCTTTCCACAAGAAAATTTTCTATCAATCTCAAAATGGATTCCAAAAGGGGTTTTCCTTATGAATTCTTTAGAATTTTAAGATACCTTGGATAAAAATACAGTAATACCTACAGGTAATTGGCAAGAGGCACTTTAAATTATCAAATTACTATACAGAAGTGGAAATTTATGCTTTTCATTTGAATGTGATGAGCCTTTCATACTTATTTTATCACTTGCAGCCAACAGGAAAACTTGTTACTTCAATTTGAAGTCAAAATATTCCCCTATATGACCAAAGGTATTCACAACTCTATTTATTTCAAGCAAAAAGGATAGATTAGGTTGGAACATGAGAATATCTCTCCCATGAACAAATATTACTTTAAAAAAAAGAAAAGCATTTTGGTCCCTAATATGAATATTTTGGTGGTTTTATTGACCCTTTTAGGATCTACTAGCTCCTTTCAATAAGACAAGTTGACTCTTCATGTGTATCATGTTTATGATAGATTTATTGTGAGATAATTGCAATGGCATCTTTTGTCTGTTTTAGAGAAACATTAAAAAGAGCTGTGGGAATTCCTTTTGGTGTGGGATGAAATAAGGCAGTGCCTTGAGGGGGAAATTATTGGTGAGTGTGTTTTGAATTTCAGAATTAGCCAAATAAGGATGGTTGCTAAGGTTTGTGGGATTCCTTTCTGAATGATACTTAATAGTAAGCCCATAGCAAATAAAAAAATAAAATACAAATTGCGGCTTTAACAGATAGAGAAGAAATCTCAATAGTCACTAAATGAGACCTATCATTAACTTTATAGCCAAAATTCTGATGTAAAACTATAATTTGTAATAAAATAAACACTAATAATTGTTTCTTGTTGTAATAATATCCCTTTGAATAAGAAATTAAGAATATTTCCACAGTTTTTTGATAAGACTAATATTTTTGGGCTTTACTTTGATTGCAATAATTTCTGGAATATTAATACCAACAATAAAACTACTGGACTTGATACTAATAGTAGTTATTCAAAAAATTTATTAATTCTATGTTTATATGTCTACTACTTTCATTTTTATAATACCAAGCTTCTGAGAAAGGCCACTAAGATTTAACTACCATTATAGCACTGATTTTTGAATAATACTAAGTTTGTGGCTATGTTTATAATACTAAGAAAATTAACAAGGCTACTGAGATTTTCACAAATGAAACACTCAAAAAATATAGATATCCTTCTAGTTCAGGGATGATCATTATATTGGAATGTGGGAACTTGTTCCATTATTATTGGGAAATTGTAGGAGAGAGTCTCAGCCTATGACTTTAAGCCAGAGAAAAATCATTAAATTCAAAATTACCATGAACAAGGAACATAAGAAGGAGTGAAATACACACCTTTAACCATTATTAAGCAAAACAAAGGTACAATAGGGCCATAAACACAAAGAGAAGAAGCTAAAACAATTAGTCTTCAAATGTGACCATCTGCGAGAGGAAACATTCACCTTGCAGAAAATATTATTATTATCACCAAACTATAAGAATTACACAGGCTATTGAGGTTGTAATCTCTTTCTAAGCATTAACCTCAATATTCACCTCTCATCTGAAATCTAGAGTTTTGATCACAGATCCACAAAATGTGGATTTTAACCAAAGTTCTTAACAAGCGCTATATAATTGTAATATTTACAAGGATTTTGTAAAAATTGATAAAGAATTACAATCAAATACTATTTGTAAAACCTTGAAAAATGATACCATTTCAACACATCTCATCTACTTCCAACATTTTTGATGGGATACCTGTCAAGCATCATTTTTCCTGAGAGGTCTACAGTCGTTCTACATAGGAATGTAACTCCCACTCCTTTATATTACTAAAATCAAAATTTATTGGTAATTCTCTCTCAAAACAAGAAAAAATCTATTTTACAGAGAGTTCAAAATACTTTGAACCTATATAATGTTCAAACACTCAATCCAAATTAGCTCAAACATATACCAATTTTGTAGAATTTACATGTGGATACAATTGGAGCTACTTTAAGCTCTGCATCTTAAAGACTGGCAAAGGTATTGAGAATTTAAGGCTACAGTTCCACACCAAGTGATATTATGGGATACTAATTCAGAAAATTAAACTATGAGGTTTCAAAGCTTTTGTCAGGGTGACTCTATGATAATGGTTCAGAATGATAATGAAAGCTATAACTCTGAGTGTGACACGAAAATAATGATGATATTAGAGTGAGAATATGAGTGAAAAGGGCTATACTAAAATAATTTAGTGATGGTGAGTACTGCTGATAGCCCTGCGTGCGGTGTTTGCCTGTTGGTTTACAATAGCAAACCCTACAATACTTAAACTTAAAATATACCTGTTAAATTCTAAGAGTATCACTTCCCTTTTTAAGAAGTTATACCACGTAAGAATATCAAGAAAAGCATGCTGGATTTGCTTCCTGGTGAGGCAAAGCCTCCTTTTATCTTGTTTTGGGGTAGTGGGATGTGGTTTACCTCTGCACACGACCACAGAGTGAAACTTTTCACTACTGTAGGCTTGTTTTTGGTTCTATACACTCAATAAAAGCTAGTATTTGGTTGAAATGTGGTTTTAGAACCACGAGTAGTCATTTTTACCCTATACAGGGTGAAACTTTTCACCAATGGAGTTTACAGATGTATTCTGGTGCTCCTGACGCGTCAGAAACTGTACAGAACCTGTATGGACCTCTGTATTTGACTTAATTATGAGGTACTGAAGTATATGTAAGATTCAGCATCTGTTTGACACCTCATAATCAGAGTACAACTGTATCCTGTCATAATACAGCTATATTGGTCATATTGTGGGATTATAACTTCCAAATGGCCATACCTCTGTCCGTTTTTGAGATATCATGCTCAAAGTTGGTTCATTGAATAGCCCTGTCTGAGCTCTACAAAATGATACCCAATTTGGTATGGTTATCATTAAATATAACAAAGGTATACCATATACAAGGTCTTTTGTTCATAGGCGTGGTTTGGGCAAAAAGCTATATTGAGCTTGTTTTCCTCATAACTTCTGTTAGAGTTGAGAAATGAAGAAGTGGAAGGCACCATCAGATAGCCCTGATTGTGATCTTTCCAAAAAGACCCCACTTAAAGTATCCCACACTAAAACTGTAGAAGTTAGATGAGATGTGAATGTTTTGTTCACCCTTATTTGGCCTGAAATTGACCATGTTAGCCTGTGACTCAAAACCAGAGCACAAGCATGACAGCCAAAATACCATAAACCAATGGTATAGCCAAAATACCACCAAAACATGGAGCTGAGCCAAATTAGCTCAAAAGGTATCAAAAGAAGGAGGAAACTCACCTCTTCCTGAAAATATAAGTCCCATCACCATAGGACAAGAAATAACAAAGTTATTTCTGCTCAAAGTTATTGCTGAGCATAAACCTTAATTTTCACCTCTCATCTAAAATCTAGAAAGAGAGGCTTAACCCCATCAAATGGGTACTCAAAATGAAGCTCTAAGCCAGGGCTATCCAATGGTACCAGCCAAACTGAGCTAACACCAGTATTACTTGAGCTATGGTCAAATTCAGACCAAATAAGGGTGAACAAAACATTCACCTCTCATCTAACTTTTACAGTTTTAGTGTGAGATACCTGAAGTGGGGTCTTTTTGGAAAGAGCACAATCAGGGCTATCTGATGGTGCCATCCATTTCCTCATAACTCAACTACAACAGAAGTTATTGGCCAAACAAGCTTAATACAGCTTTTGACCAGACCACGCCAATGTACAAAAATACTTGTACATGGGATAACTTTGTCATATTTAATGATAACCATGTCAAGTTGGGTACCATTGTGTAGAGCTCATACAGAGCTATTCAATGAACCAACGTTGAGCTTGATATCTCAAAAACGGACAGAGTTATGACCATTTTAAGGTCAAAATCCCACCTGCTGTCAGATACAGCCTTACCATGGGATAATATCCCTTAACCATGAATATGAGGTATCCAATAGACGAAGAAGCATGTTTTTACTTCAATACCTCATATGTCAGTCAATACTGGGGTCCCATACAGTTTGTGTACAGCATTCTACGCGTCATACACGTCAGAATCAGGTTGGATGAAAGTTTTCACCCTGTATTGGTGAAAACTGCCCAGATGTGGTTTCAAAACCCCATCTGAGCCCAATACAGGGTATACAGGCTGTTTGCAAACCACAAGCCTGTCATAGAGAGTGAAAAATCTTCACTTCCTCTACGTGGAAAGGTCTAGCAGCCTTTCCACCTCAATTTTAGGATAAAAGGAGGGCTTTTCACAGCCAAAAGCCTTTCCTCATCCTGCTCTTGAATACCCTACGTAGTAAACTGTCAAAAACAGTTTTACTCTTGGGTAATAAGCAGGTATACTCTTAATTTAAAGTATTGTAGTCTTTATTATTGTAACCCAACAGGTAAAGCTGCACCCAGGGCTTTCAACAGCGCTCACCACCACTATATTTCTTATAGTAAAGCCCCTTTATTATTAAATTAATCCATCTCTAACCCTTATAAAACTATTTTAAACTATTTTCCACGTGTCACAGTCATAGTTTTAGTTGTAAATAGCTTTATTTCCACTTCAACATAGACTCATCCTGACATTTTGGGGGCCTGGCCGTGTTTTTGACTTTTTTTTGGACCTTACAAGTAAGTCTTTTCTCTGTTTTATGACTTATTAACCATTGTTTTATCCTTTTTTGGGCGTAATTTCTTTATTTAAATATATATATTATATATATTTATCCTTTTTATATACATACTCATATTATAAGAGTATTATTCACGTGGCTAATACCCACTGAATTTAATTATTTTTGGCGTGTTTTGTATATAAAAACACATAAGCCATGAATAAAGTCCTGTATTCTTGACTGAATAAGGACACCTCTGACTGAAAAACCATCAGTTGAGGCGTGGATTAAGTGTATTGTTAACTCAATAACACTTATACAGAACCACTTGTACAGAATACACTTGAAAACCACAAGTGTATCTGAGGGATACTGACACACAAACAGTGTGACAGGACACCATAAGCTGTATTTTTGACATGAAATTGTTAATTCAATTACACTGTCATTATACAAGGGCATACTGTAATAATATACAAGCCCAGAGGCCATTCTTAGACGTGCAAAACCAGCCTTTTAAGAAGTCTTAACTGACATAAGCCCTCTTTTTCCTGTTTTGATTCAGTGGAAGAAAACTACATCCCACTTGAAACCCAGTCACAGGCCAACACACCAGTGACACCCTCAGAACCAGAGGGCAGCAAGGGTAAAGGAAAAAGGCTTAGTGAAGGCCTCATTACAGCCAAGAAGTGGACACCAATAGCCACTCAGAGGAGTAGAAAACCACAAAACTCTTCTTCAATACAAGGTAAACCAACCTTAACCACTTGTACAGGGAAGATTAAAATTATTAACCCAGTTGTAACCTCCAAAGGCAAACTGCCCAAATCAGCAGATAACAAATTTGTACAAGGCACAGTCAAAGGTAAATACCCTAAGAACATAAAGTTTTTGACTGCTTGCAAACACTGATATGTCCCCTGCATACCTCAGAGACCTTGGCTTCCAAAGGAACCAGCCAGAGGATAGAGCAGGAATGTCTAGAACCAGAAGACCTGAAAGAAGACACATTGGACACAGTGGTGGATGGAAAAACAATGAGGGAGATAATATCAACCTTGCCATTCACACTCCAATTCAACAGAAACCTCAAACCAGAGGACTGGAAGGATATGGATCAAGTTCTTCAAATCCACCAACTCCTCAAAGATTTTTTTCAATGGAGCATGGACAACAAGAGGTTCAACCTAGCAACTCACTGGGCAGAACTGGGATCAAGTTGCCAGAAGATCTGTCTCAAAGAGATAGACTTCAAGGACCTTATGGTAATCACCAAGGGTTGGAACCCTACCAGGCAGCACAGACTCCTGGAGGCAAGGGCACAGAGGATAAGGGAGAATCAAGCCACTATCCAAGCTATATAAGAACAGTTAACCCAGACAGGGCCTACTCAGATTCCTTCAGGTTCACAAGGAGCAAGCAAAATCAGCTCTCCAGTGGCTTCACACCTGTAAGGTTTGACTATGAAACAATAAGTAAAAATTACTAATTTATTACTTATTGTACTCTGAATGTCCCTATGATTAAAATAAATAAGATTAAAATAATAATAATAATAAAGAAATATTATTATTATGGCGTAAAAATATTATATTATTAAATAAATATAATAATATAATCTAATATTATATGAAATTATAATATTATAAATAATATATTAATATAAAATAATGAATATATTATAAAGCTCTTTATTATTGTTACCAACAAATAATAAAGGCGTAAAAAACTGTTTTTTATAAATAAAAAACAATTAATAACAATAATATTACTAATATTAAAGTTATATATTAATATAAATACTATTTATATTAATTAAGAATTATTAAGAGTAATAATAAGAGAGAAATTATTATAATAAGATGAAATAACCTACTTTTAACACTTAAAATAATAATTTTGAGATATTTTACGCCAAAAGAATATAATACAACTTTTTCAAATTGTATTTACAATAAAAAAATAAAGAAAATTACTAAATTTCTTGATTTTACGTGGAAATGAGTTTATAGAGAGATTTATAACAAAAACAATTAAAGAATTGATTTAATCACGTAAAAATAGTGATTAATATTAAGATGATCTTTGGTCTTTAATAATATAATAGTTTTATATATAAAGAATAAAGAAATTACCTTTTATTTAATTGATTTAATGTTTTTGAGGCGTCTGAGGGGTAAATAGAGTAAAAAGAGCTCTATTTATAGTAAATACCTCCCTCCTAGAGTCCAACAGGCTTCTAGTAGACGTGTACTGATCATATCCACTGGAATTGATCAATATTTTAAGGTTTGAGGGTGATTACATCATGATCAAACCATATTACATCATTATTACACCATTATTTAGAGTTATCACTATAACTCTAAGTTTGATGACATCAGAGGCTTGGCAGAACCCCAAATTTCGTGGATTTTATTAGTTTTAATCATAAACTAATAGTATTCACCAATTTTATCACTCTTAAGACTGTTAAACTTAATTTAAGGTTACAGTATGTGATCATAACAGCTCAATTTAAGCTCAAACTTTGATCCTCAATAACCTTTAAGGTTTTCACGCTACAGCAATTCAGAGAGTGAATTCTGATAGCCTGACATAACCTCATTATGCTGCCAAGAGCTTTTCATTACATCATCAAAACTCTAATTTTGATGATTTTTCTTGTAACTCATCTTTTCTGTCGAAATTCAATATTTTAAACTTCAAACCTTGATTTCAGGGGGTTATACCCTGAATTTAATAAGAAAAACTACGTCATTCTTCTCGAATAAACTAGTAGAATCCAACTGTATACTTTTTTTTTAAGTTTGGACTACTTTCACAACAAAGTGGTCAACAGCTCTGTTAATTTTTATCAATATTTCCTCATAAGTCTTAACCTTGTTTATAATTTGCAAAATAAAGTTCATATCTGTGTTCCTACAGTAATTACGTGGTAACTTTATTTTTGGTTCATCATTCTAGCATGTATAGTTTAGAAGATATTAGCTATGATCCCTGAATATATGCGTTGACCAAAAAAGTGCATATATTCAGGATAATTCCTTAAGTATTGATTTTGGGAATTAGCTTATTAATTGTTTTATATGTGGATGTTTGTGGGGAATCCACTGGTACAGTTCATTTCACATGTTGTTTCATTAGTTTCTGACGATAAACAAGGTTTTATGGTTTTTATAAGGTATTATACCTTATAATTCCTTAAATATTGACTTTACAGATATGCCATAAAAGTGGTATATGTGTATTTTTCCATGGGGAATCCAATGGTATAATTTATTTTACATGTTGATTCATTGGGTTTTTAAGTTAAACCAATTTTTATACCAATTTATGGTATTTTTTGTATATTTAAGTAATTATTCTTAATGTATATTTATTCTAAGTAATTTTAATATAATTATATTAAAGTTATAATTATTCTGAGTCTTTTTTGTGACCTTATTGGGTATGTGGTCATATCTCAAAGGCTCACATTCCCTACCACCAAAAAAGATTGTACCACAATCTGATATGTGTGATTAGGGTATCATCCACTGTCCTACCTCTTCATTAGACTTTGTTAGTCTTGAAGCTCAATAATGCTTAACTTTTCTATTTTTCAGGCTTTCTTTCATGTCTGAACCTTCTTAGTAGTTTATCAGCATTTGTTATATCTTTTTCAAGTAGCCATTCATCTTCTTGAGTTGAATTTCTATACCTTACAAGGTATTCCCTTTCTTTTTTGTTCTTGTCCTTCTTTCTTTAAGGACTTTTACTATTTTCTTTTCTTCTCCTTCTTCCAAGGGTGGAATTTCAAGTGGGGGTTTATTTCTTAGTGGAAATAACTCCTTGTCACTTGAACTGTAAGGCTTTATTAGACTCACAGGGAAAGTTGGGTGCTTGTTCATTAGTTCACCTGTGAGTTCTAATTGCACAGCATTGGGTCCATGGAGTGCTTTTATCATAAATGGTCCTGCAAAGGAATCTTTCAATTTCTTTGGGCCTTTTATGTTATTGAAATTAAGGGTTGATACTAGAACCAAGTCTCCTATTTTGAAATCAGGTGGCTTATGACTTTTATCCCATGTTTCTTTTGCATATTTGAAAGAATCTTGCATGCATCTGTTTGCATGGTGTCTTGCTTTGTCAAGCATTATCTTGAAACTGCTTGCTGTTGGATGTATATCCACTAAGTCCTTTTTGAGGGTATCATAGGGAAGTCTTGGATTCCAACCTTTCTCTAGCATTGCTGGTGTTTTGCCAGTAGAAAATTGGATTGATGTCTTATATGCCAGTTCAAGTGCTGGTATTAGTGTACACCAATCATGGGTAAAACCATCAGAATCTTTGAATTCTAGCCCATAAGCACAGAATCTTCTGATCATATCCTCTAGGGTCTGTATCATTCTTTCTGCTAGACCATCAGTTTGAGGATGATAAGCTGTTGAGAATGATAACTTTGTCCCAAACAAGTTATGGAGATTTGTCCATAATGCTGAAGTGAACTTTGGGTCTCTGTCACTTATAATATTTTGGAATAAGCCTGTGTGGCTAATGACTTTATTCCATATCATTATGGCTGTATCCATAGCTGTGTCATCTTTATGACATGGTAAGAACATGGTAGTTTTACTGTACCTGTCAACTAATACTAGGCATGCATTATAACTCCTGTCTCCTCCTGGAGGTAAGGCTGTTACCCAATCCATATGAACTATTTCCCATGGGGATTTTGGTTCTTGGATTTGGATCATCATTCCAAATTTCTTTCCTGTGGCTCTGTTGGCTTTTTGACATCTGTCACAGGTTTGGCAGTACTCTGCAACATCTTTCTTCCAATTTGGCCACCAAGAGCAGGTTTTCACCCTCTCTAGTGTCCTATCTTCTGAGAGATGTCCAGATGCAACACTATCATGACACTCATGTAAAATAGTGTTTATTAGTGTTCTGTCTGTTAAGGCCATAACACATGTGTGTTTTGTTCTATGGTAAAGGATTCCATCAAGGAGGTGAAATCTTCCTTCATCATATGCCTTTTTCCATATTTCATCTAGTTTTGATGAAAGTGATGGATCTTTGCAGTCTTTCATTAGAAGTTGGCTTAAGATATGGCAATTTTTGTCTGTCTTTTAGCTTTCTTTAACTTGGTTAAAGAATTCTGTGCCTATGTCTGTGACACATATTCCTTCTATATGGTGCTCTTCTTGTGGTACCCATGCTGGATTGTCAGGGGTATTTGCTAGAGCCCATCTGCTAAGACCATCTGCATTTTTATGAATATTTGCAGATTTATGTACAATAGTCATATTTCCTGTATATTCTTGGATAGCAATTTGCCATCTCAGCATATGTCTATTTGGAGTCTTCATATTTAATAGTGATTTCACAGCATTACAGTCTGTGATTACATCGAATACTGTGTCATCCAAATAATAATGCAGTTTTTCTAAAGCCCACACCAAGCATAAGCATTCCATTTGGATTGCTCCATACCTTGCTTCTGTTGGCTTTATCTGGCCTTGAAATGAAACAAATTGGTCCTTCCACTGGCTTATCATTGATAATTTGTGTTGGTGAAGTGCAGCACCTAATCCTTCTCCACAAGCATCAATATACAGTTTGAAGGGCAGTTTCCAATCTGGCATTAGAAGAAATGGGGCATTTGTTAAGGAATTTTTCAATTCTTCATATGCCTTGACTCTTTCTTCTGTCATCTCATAGACTGTTTGTGGTCACATAGCTTATACAAGGATTTAGCAATCTTTGCAAAGTCCTTTATATGCTGTCTATAGTAACCAGCAAATCCTAGAAATGATTGCATTTCCTTTTTGGTTTGAGGCATTGGTTTAAGTAGGACTGCTGCTACTTTATTTTTGTCTATTCCTAGGCTAAGGCCAGATACTACATGTCCTAGTGCTTTTAATTCACTGTATGCAAAATGACACTTTTTCAAGGAAATTTTCATATTCACTTGGACTATTTTTTGTAGTACCCTTTCTAGTCTTGTAAGGTGATTTTCCCAAGTTTCTGAGCAAACTATAATATCATCAATATAGATAATTAACCATCCTTCTGATAATTCTTCAGGGAATATGGTATTCATCATTCTTTGATAATGGGAAGGTGCATTTTTTATTCCAAATGGCATTCTTAAGTATTCAAAAATTCCACAATGGACTATTATTCTAGTAGTTTCTTGGCATTGTCTGTTAAGACATTTTGATGAAAACCCTTAAGAGCATCCATAGCTGTGATGAACTTAGCTTGTGACAATTGGGTTAATGTCTCATGGATTCTGGTTATTGGATATCTGTCTGGAATGGTATAGGTATTCAGGGCTCTGAAGTCTCCTACCATCCTTGATTTTCCATTATGCCAAGTTATAATGACAGGTGTAGTAACTTCTACTTGTTCATTATGTCCAACCTTTCTTAATACTCCTAGGTCCATTAATTCTTTAATGTGCACCTCTAAGGCTTCTCTAGCTCTTGGACTGGCTGGATACGCAGGTCTTCTTAATAAAGGTGGGTAAGGTTTTTCTACATTAAGAAATTATATCCACTTCATGTCCAATTATGGCACCTAGTGGCTCTTTGTCAGTTGCAAAGGCATTTTTATACTTAAATAAGAGGTCAATCAATTTTTCTTTCATTTTTTCTGTTAATTCTTGATTGAATTCTGCCTCTTTGAGTTGTTCAGATATAAAAAGTTCTTTTTCTGGAATTTTTTCTTCATTCTTAATAACTTTAATTTGTTTTTTGTTATTTAAGAATCCAAATTTTTGTCTTTTGTTATCTCCTATGGTAAAATATCTATCCTTTTGGTTGGAGATATCTATACCATAGATTGATAAGTAGTCATTCCCAAGTATGAAATGATTACTGGTACAGTTGTCCATTACTACAAACTCTACTTTAATTCTGACACATTGTGAGGGATGAGGAAAAATTAGTGTTAAATCAATTATTCCAAGGGGCTTCATGCTCTCACTTGCACTACTAAATTTGACACCTTGTATTGGCATAAGTTTTTCTTGCCAGTCTGGGACAATGGTTTTTAAATAACTTTTGCCAACACATAAATAACTTTTGCCAACACAAGTGCAATATGCTCCTGTATCCAAGTTAAACCTTTCCTTCTTGGTTATCAACCATAACAATACTAATACTTGATTTTCCAGCTGTATATCCCATTCCTCTTGCAGGTTTGGTTCTATACATTTTGGCATCTTGTATGTTTGGCAGATTTGTGTCAGATGTTCCAACTTGTGGCAAGTTTGAATTAACATCCAGTACTTCATAAATTATATCAATATTATTAATTTGTGCATTAATTATATTGATTTCATCACTTTCAGAGCTTTCTGACTCTTCTGTCCTCTTTTTCAGAGTCAGATTCCTCTTCTTTGTCATTGTGGTTTTCTGTTTCCACAATTTCATTAATCTTTGCTTTTTTAAGGCAATTATTGGCTAAGTGTCCAATACTTCCACATTTATGGCATTTTTCTTTGCTCATTATTGTTGGATGTATTGGGCTTTAAAGGATTCTTTTGACTTATCTTTTTTGATAAATGGTTTATTTGGGCTTTTAATGTCCAATTTTTTTCCAAGTCCTGCCAATTTTTGTTCTTGTCACTATATCCTCTAGTGCATTTATATACTCTTCTGTGGAGGAATGGTTCTATACACCTGCTTCTTAGGGCATGTTCTAGTTCCCCTCCACATTTTTTAAGTATTTTCATATGCACCATTTTCTGTGACATTTCTGGGTACAGTGCATTAAGCCTTTCAACTTGTTTTAAGAACCAAGTTAAAGGTTTATCTTTCTCTGGGTCAAAGAAAGAGTTTTCAAATGCATTTTCTATCTTATACCTCCAGGCATCATTTGCCCACTTGGTGATTATTTCTTGTTTCCACCAAGACCAGGTATTTTTTACCATTTTATTGTCTTATGCCATAATACCATCTTTTTGCAGATTTCTCAAACAATGAATGTAATCTTGCAGTGATTAATTCATCTGGTATGGCATAGTCTTCTTGTAACATGTCAATTGTTTTAATAAATGACATGTGGTCATATTCACCTTCTCCTGTGAATGTTGGCCATTCCTTCAATTGAGGTGCTTCCTTCATTAAGACTTGGTTATTGTCTTGGTGACTCAAGTCTGTTATGAAAGGATTTGACAATTCCTCTTTTGTTTTAACAGGGCTTCTTATATGAGAAAATGGTGTTGATAACTTTGGCATATTTAAATTAGCCTCATTAATTTTATCCATTTTTTCTGTAATAAGCCTTATTTCACTTTGAATATCATCTTTCAGATGCATTCTTGCTTCATCACTTTTTTTCCACATGGTCCAAAAGTAATTTTTGGGTGTGATGAAGTTTTCTCTTCAAATTTCTCTACAGAAATACTTAATTTATTTAATTTTTCTGTAAGATTGTCAATACTCACATCATAATTGATTGTCAAAGTTTTGTCTTTGATATCTTTTATGTATTTATACAATTCTTGTTGTCCTTGTATTAATTTTTGAGTATTGTCAATTAAATTTTTTGGTTTATTATTTTCAACAATAAACTTAATGTTGTCAATTTCTTTCTTGTTTTGCACAACAATTTTTGTCAAAGAAGATAAATTGTTATTTATTTCTTGTAGTGACAATAAACCATCTTTAATTTCTTTTAGAGGTAATATACTGTTCTTAATTTCTGTTAAAGTATTTACAACCTCTTTTGACAAGTTTATTTCTTTGGGAAATGAGGTTGTCTCATTCTTTGCTCTTCCTTGTCCTTGAATTCCATCAAGGTTCTGGCCATGTTGAAAACATTGTCCATGGCATCCTTTTGGATTCTTGGGATTCTGTAGCTTGGGGAATATTGTTTTCCTCCAATGTTTTTTTCTTGTTCTTCTTCCCTTCTTGGGGAAGTGGGTTGGCTTGAGGCTTGCTGGTAGAAGCTACTGGGGCTTCTTCCTTGGTTGCCTCCCTCTTTTTGGCATGATAATCCTTGATCTTTTTGATTTGAGGTTTGGATGACAGTGGATTCCATCCATTGGAGTATTTCACTATCTCCTCCTCTTGAGGAACTTTTTCAGGATGTGCCAGGAGTTCATCACTCCTTGGTGTATTTGAGGCAGCATTTTCCCAGTCTTTGTCCTTGTATACTGTGTAATACTGCTTGTACTGGCTCATGTAGATGTCTATTTGAGCCCTCTGAATGTGATTTGTACCTATTTGAGTTACTCATACTTAGTTCCAATTCAGGCTCAGATATCATGGGCATTTCTGGGACTTGCCTTTGGGATAAGGCACTTCCTTGTGTGGATTCTGTTCCACTGGGGATATTGCCCTTTCTTTTCCCTTTTGAGGGATCAATTCTACTTCTGAGTCCAGCTCCATCTGATTGGATGGAGTATTGGGAACCTCTTCTGGTAGTCATAATTTTTAAAAAATAAGAAAAAATAAAAGTATTTTAGAATAAAATTTTTTTATGGCAATTTAAAAAGAGGTGCTCACCTTCAGAGTCTTGAATGGTGGGCCCTGGAAAGTCTAATTTCTTAGCTTTCTTTCTTTTGGTGATAACTGGTGTAGGAGAGCTTTGACAAGTTTCTTCCACCAATCTCTCAACAGTAGCTTGGTTGTCTTCTGTTGGGTTATCTTCAAACACTAAAAAAGACAAATAAATATAAGTCTTTTTATAATAAGTGTTTATTTTTGGCAAGATATGGCAATTTTCCACGTAGAAACTGCTTTTATATCTTTGAAAAATTGAAATAAATAAAGAAATGAATAAAAATGAATAAAAATAACTTTTTTATTGGTTTTTAATATTTTTTAATATTTTTTATATATTTTTTTATTTTTATTTTTTAAAGAATAAAATAAAAAATGAATATGATTCTTATAAAATTAAATTATAATAAAAATTATTTTTAATTTATAAAATATCTCTTTTAATCACTAGAGTCACTCAAAGAAAGTTCTTGCAAGTCTAAGGATGTGAAAAACCACCTGTAAGACAGTACAATTGCTTTCCAAATGCCTCAATAGCTTTTAAAATCAATAAAATATAAAATTATTATATAATTTTATGATTATAAATATAATTTATTATTGGATAAACCCAAATAGAATCTTTTTAAAGGTCTTTTAAGTAAATATCACGGCCAGGCCCCCAAATGTAAGGTTTGACTATGAAACAATAAGTAAAAATTACTAATTTATTACTTATTGTACTCTGAATGTCCTTATAATTAAAATAAATAAGATTAAAATAATAATAATAATAAAGAAATATTATTATTATGGTGTAAAAATATTATATTATTAAATAAATATAATAATATAATTTAATATTATATGAAATTATAATATTATAAATAATATATTAATATAAAATAATTAATATATTATAAAGCTCTTTATTATTGTTACCAACAAATGATAAAGGTGTAAAAAACTGTTTTTTATAAATAAAAAACAATTAATAACAATAATATTACTAATATTAAAGTTATATATTAATATAAATACTATTTATATTAATTAAGAATTATTAAGAGTAATAATAAGAGAGAAATTATTATAATAAGATGAAATAACCTACTTTTAACACTTAAAATAATAATTTTGAGATATTTTACGCCAAAAGAATATAATACAACTTTTTCAAATTGTATTTACAATAAAAAAATAAAGAAAATTACTAAATTTCTTGATTTTACGTGGAAATGAGTTTATAGAGAGATTTATAACAAAAACAATTAAAGAATTGATTTAATCACGTAAAAATAGTGATTAATATTAAGATGATCTTTGGTCTTTAATAATATAAGAGTTTTATATATAAAGAATAAAGAAAACACCTTTTATTTAATTGATTTAATGTTTTTGATGCGTCTGAGGGGTAAATAGAGTAAAAAGAGCTCTATTTATAGTAAATACCTCCCTCCTAGAGTCTAACAGGCTTCTAGTAGACGTGTACTGATCATATCCACTGGAATTGATCAATATTTTAGGGTTTGAGGGTGATTACATCATGATCAAACCATATTACATCATTATTACACCATTATTTAGAGTTATCACTATAACTCTAAGTTTGATGACATCAGAGGCTTGGCAGAACCCCAAATTTCGTGGATTTTATTAGCTTTAATCATAAACTAATAGTATTCACCAATTTTATCACTCTTAAGACTGTTAAACTTAATTTAAGGTTACAGTATGTGATCATAACAGCTCAATTTAAGCTCAAACTTTGATCCTCAATAACCTTTAAGGTTTTCACGCTACAGCAATTCAGAGAGTGAATTCTGATAGCCTGACATAACCTTATTATGCTACCAAGAGCTTTTCATTACATCATCAAAACTCTAATTTTGATGATTTTTCTTGTAACTCATCTTTTCTGTCGAAATTCAATATTTTAAACTTCAAACCTTGATTTCAGGGGGTTATACCCTGAATTTAATAAGAAAAACTACGTCATTCTTCTCGAATAAACTAGTAGAATCCAACTGTATACTTTTTTTTTAAGTTTGGACTACTTTCACAACAAAGTGGTCAACAGCTCTGTTAATTTTTATCAATATTTCCTCATAAGTCTTAACCTTGTTTATAATTTGCAAAATAAAGTTCATATCTGTGTTCCTACAGTAATTACGTGGTAACTTTATTTTTGGTTCATCATTCTAGCATGTATAGTTTAGAAGATATTAGCTATGATCCCTGAATATATGCGTTGACCAAAAAAGTGCATATATTCAGGATAATTCCTTAAGTATTGATTTTGGGAATTAGCTTATTAATTGTTTTATATGTGGTTTTTGTGAGGAATCCACTGGTACAATTTATTTCACATGTTGTTTCATTAGTTTCTGAGATAAATAAGGTTTTATGGTTTTTATAAGGTATTATACCTTATAATTCCTTAAATATTGACTTTACAGATATGCCATAAAAGTGGTATATGTGAATTTTTCCATGGGGAATCCAATGGTATAATTTATTTTACATGTTGATTCATTGGTTTTTAAGTTAAACCAATTTTTATACCAATTTATGGTATTTTTTGTATATTTAAGTAATTATTCTTAATGTATATTTATTCTAAGTAATTTTAATATAATTATATTAAATTTATAATTATTCTGAGTTATTTTTGTGACCTTATTGGGTATGTGGTCATATCTCAAAGGCTCACAACACCATTCAGAAACCAGCAGATCAGTGGCCAAGAGTCACCATTCTTCACAATTCCAGGAAGTTTCCAGGAGAAGACAAAGCAACAAGGGCAAGAAAAAAGCCTCCTTCAACCAGAGGAGGAAAGAGTCAGACCCAATGATCCAGAAGCCGTTAGATTTGGTAAAAGAAGTACACAAGAACCAGAAGTAGTTGTAAACCACTCTAGAATCAGTAGTCCTAGTAATAGAAATATTACCCCCACTCAGACTGAAAATAACATTATTACATCTGAGAGCAACATCAACAGTGACACACTGTGGTTGCAAATGTCCCAATATGCTGAGCAATCTGCAAAGCAGGCTGCAGAATTTGCATCTGCCCAAGAGAGGATGAGAAAAACTCAAGCCTCACTGGAGCAGATAGTTAAAAACCTTCAGGAAGGATATGCTCAACTGAGCAAAGCCACTGAAGAAACCAACAAGAGACTGAATCAAGTCTCTGAAGAAAAACACCATAGCAGCAGGGACAGGGAGTGTCTGAACCAAGACATCAACAAATTGTTTGATGCCTACCATAGCTTAAAGCCCCAACCACAAGGCCAAGCTATGGAGAATCCATATCAACCAGATGACATCAAACCAGATGCCATTTTGTTGAATAAGGCAAGATCTCCATCACAATACCAGGATGGGGATGGCATGTCTTATTCAGAGAAGGAAGCCTTGAAACAGCTTCCTGAGGCCTCCAACTGGCCCAAATTCTCTGGATCAGGAGAATATGATCATATGGAACTCATAGATTATATTGATGGGCTCTTCATTGATGTACCCAGCATACCAGACTACTGGATTACTGCTAGACTGAATACTGCATTTAAAGGTCATGCAAGTATATGGTACACAGAAATGAAAGAAATCCATGGTGGAAGAGTCAAATAATCCAAAAGTACAGTAATGGAACTTGGATATGGCAAAAGACCATGTCATTTGAAAATGACAAATACTCTGTGGACAAAGATCCATATGAGTGGTGTCTTAGACAGTCTAAAAGACTTAAAGCCATTGATCCTCAAATGAACATTCAAATGAGGAATCATAAACTTCTGACACAACTGCCAGGAGAACTAGAGCATGCAGTAAAGTGCAGATGCAACCAAAATTGCACTCTAGATGATATAGCCAATACCTTACAAGACATAAGGAAAAGGACTAATATAGGGAAATTCACCCCATATAGAAGCAATAGTTTCAAAGAGAAACAACCTTTCAGGGTAGAGTTTAAAGACAAACCCAGAGAAAGAGTGACAGAAGTGGCAAAGAAGAAGAATTCTTGTCACAATTGTGGTTCAACAGACCACTATTCCAACAACTGTCCAAAAGCAAAGAAGAAAGTCTATGCTATAGAAAAAGTCCCTGAAGAAGAACCTCCAACAGAGGATTCTGAATCAGACTCTATGGGAGATTCCATCAGAGAACTATCTGATGATGATCAAGACCCAAGAGAGGAACTTCTAGTGGAATACCAAGAGGAAACCCCATTGGAAATCCAGGACATACAGTTGGAAGCAGGCATGCCACAAGACACTGCCAACAAGAGCTTGTGTAAACATACACAAGATGCACAAACATTCCTGGTTACACCAACCAAAGGAATGGCATATATACATGGAACAGCCACAAAAATGACTGTATGTATTGACCATGCTCAGCACCCACTGATCATTGACAGTGGAGCACACTGCTCCATAGTGGCCAGAAATTATCTGGATAACCACTTCCCAAACTGGGAAAAAGAACTCTTGCCCACCAGGGCAAAAAACTTTAAGAGTGCATCTGGAAAGATGACCTCTATTGGGACAATTATCAAAGAGATAATTATACCCCACAGAAAAGGTAATATCAGACTCAACCCAGAGTTTGTAGTGCTTGAAGATGCCCACATCCAAGGGTTTTTACTGGGAACAGATTACCAGAGGATGTATGGCATAGATATTTACAACAGTAAAAATAGGCATATTACGATTGGTACAAACAAGGAAAAGAAATTTTCTCTTGATATATACCAGATATCTTCTCAGGACCCACTAGAAGAACTTCTGAAAGAATTCAGAGAGGGACAGTTTAGCACTACCCTCACCAGTAAACAAAAGCTAAGTTTACTGAAGATGCTGAGGAAGAATAGACCAGCATTTGCCATTGGTGAAGAGCCATTAGGCAAGATCAAAGGCCATGATATAGAACTATATCTGGATGTAGAAAGGCCTTATCCACCCATGTTAAGGAGACCTCCTTACCCAGCAAGTCTGGAGACCAGGAAAGAGATTGAGAAACATATCAATGAACTCCTGGACATGGATGTCATTAGGAAGATTGGACATAATGAAATAGTGGAAATCACCACTCCTGTCCTAATCACCTGGCATGATGGCAAGTCTAGATTGTGTGGAGACTTCAGAGCCCTGAACAACTACATAAAAGCAGACAGGTATCCTATACCAAGGATACCTCATGCCTTGGATAAATTGGCCAAAGCCAAATACATAACCAAGATGAATTGTATGAAGGGCTTCCACCAAAATGGAGTTAAACCAAACTCCATGAAATTACTCAGAATAATATGCCATATGGGCATATATGAGTACACCAGGATGCCATTTGGCATCAAACATGCACCAGCCCACTTCCAAAGGATGATGGACACCATATTTCAAGAAGAAATAATGGAAGGCTGGATGGTAGTGTATATTGATGATATCATTATATACTCAGAGACATGGGAAGACCATTTACAATACATAGACAGAGTGCTAAGTAAATGTACACCCATCAATCTGAAAATTTCACTTAGAAAGTGTTATTTTGGCCAACCAGAGCTACTAGCTCTAGGACACAAAGTCTCAGGCCTTAGTCTGGCAATTGACCAGAACAAAGTAGCAGCAGTACTGCAAAAGCCAGTACCAAAGAACATCAAAGAGATGCAATCTTTCCTTGGATTTGCTAGCTACTATAGAAACCACATCAAAAACTTCGCTCACATAACTAGTAGTTTATACAAGTTATGCTCAAAGGATGTAGTTTTTGAAATAACCAAGGAAAGGAGGGATGCATATGAGAGGATCAAATATGAACTCACAAATGCACCTGTGCTCATCTTGCCTGACTTTGAACTACCATTCAAGTTATATATAGATGCAGCATGCAGCCAAGGCTTGGGAGCAGCCCTTCACCAAAGACAAATTGTGGATGGTGAACCAAGAGAGGGTGTAATATGTTACATCTCTAGGCAACTGAAAGATTCAGAAGCCAGGTATGGGGACACCCAGACTGAATGTCTATGTCTAGTCTGGGCTCTAGAAAAACTCCATTATTATTTGGAGGGTGCAGTCTTTGAAGTCTACACAGACTGCACAGCCTTGAAGTCTTTACTAAACATGAAGACTACTAATAGACACATGCTGAGATGGCGAATAGCCATCCAGGAGTATAGAGGGAACATGACCATCATATACAAGGAAGGTAAAAGCCATACCAATGCAGATGGCCTAAGCAGATGGCCACTGGACAATGTCAAAACCAATCCAGCTTATGACCCTGAAGTTGCTGCAAAAATTCCTATCCATTTTATGGTAATAAATAGGAAGAAGAACTTCAGATTCTCTGAATGGGCACCAGGGAGTGGTACCCTTGACAGTGGAAACACTGATTCAGAAGGGATAGAAACCCCCATACTGGGAATAAGTTCCTCAGCACTGCACAATGAATTTTTCAATGCAGTGCTGAAATCATATGCTAAACACAAACAGTGAAGCATACTACTCCAACTCCTTCAACAAAAATACAGGAGCCCAGAACTGGAAACCCAGCTGGAGGAACCCTGGTTGAGGGCCTATAAGGACAATAAATTCTTCCTTATAGATGGGCTGATTTATCACAGAGATAAGCACACCAGTGCACTCACAGTGATAGACAGAGACCATATCTCTTTAATCCTGCAGGAATGCCATGACTGCCCCTACATGGGACACATGAGTGAAGACAGGACTAAAGAGAGGGTAGCAAGCACAGCTTGGTGGCCCAAGTGGGAGCAAGAGTTGAGTGAATACATCAACACTTGTGAAAGATGCCAAAAAGCAAATAGAAAGCATGGGAAGAAATATGGGTTGCTTCAACACATAGAAGAACCCAAACACCCATGGGAAACCATCAACATGGACTGGGTCACAGGACTTGTCCCAGGAGGCAAAGAAAACTACAATGCCTGCTTAATCATAGTTGATAGGTTCAGCAAGAGCATGAGATGTCTACCATGCCATAAAGAGGACACAGCCATGAACACTGCTCTGTTATTTTGGAATAACATCATATCCACCTGTGGAGTCCCTAAGATCATAATTAGTGACAGGGACCCAAAATTCACATCTGAATTTTGGACCAATTTATATGACATGCTTGGCACCAAGCTTGCTTTTTCCACAGCTTACCATCCACAAACAGATGGCCTAGCTGAGAGGATGATCCAAACAATGGAGGACATCCTCAGGAGGTTCTGTGCCTATGGCATGGAATACAAGGACCATGAGGGATATACCCATGATTGGGTCACCCTCTTACCAGCAGTCCAACTGGCTTATAATACAAGCCAGCACTCTACCACAGGAAAAACACCTGCACTGGTAGAGAAAGGGTGGAATCCCCTGTTACCTGTGGATCACTTGAAGAAGAATCTTCTGACCATCCACCCCACAGCCAAAGACTTCCATGATATGTGGAAGAAAGCCTGTGATACTGCTGCCAAATGCATAGCTGAGGCCAAAGAGTATAATAAGCAAAGGTGGGACAAATCACATATGGAACCTGACTTCAAGGAAGGGGACCAGGTGTTAGTGTCTACACTGAACTTTAACAATCTCAAAGGACCCAAGAAAATGAGAGACTCATTTGTAGGGCCCTTCACTATCATTAAGTTGATAGGGAAGAATTCAGTAGAGGTCAAGCTCACTGAGGAGTTTTCTAGGAAACACCCAGTCTTTCCAGTAAGCCTGGTCAAACCATACTTCCAAACAGAGGAGGATAAATTCCCCTCCAGGAAGAAAAACATCACTCCACCAGAAATAGTGGAAGTAGAAGACTCTCCTGGACCTGTGAGTAAAATCATCAGGGCCAGAAAAATCAGACTCAATGGGAAGGATCCGAGACAATATCTAGTCAGATTCAAGAACCAGACAGCTGACAAAGACAAATGGTTGGCAGAAGATGCCATACCAGATGGGAACCTTCATATAAGGAGATTCAGAGCCTCTAGGAGGACTGAACAGTCTCATCAATGATGAGCCTTTTTTAGAGGGAGGGTATGTCAGCCTGTGACTCAAAACCAGAGCACAAGCATGACAGCCAAAATACCATAAACCAATGGTATAGCCAAAATACCACCAAAACATGGAGCTGAGCCAAATTAGCTCAAAAGGTATCAAAAGAAAGAGGAAACTCACCTCTTCCTGAAAATATAAGTCCCATCACCATAGGACAAGAAATAACAAAGTTATTCCTGCTCAAAGTTATTGCTGAGCATAAACCTTAATTTTCACCTCTCATCTAAAATCTAGAAGGAGAGGCTTAACCCCATCAAATGGGTACTCAAAATGAAGCTCTAAGCCAGGGCTATCCAATGGTACCAGCCAAACTGAGCTAGCACCAGTATTACTTGAGTTATGGTCAAATTCAGACCAAATAAGGGTGAACAAAACATTCACCTCTCATCTAACTTTTACAGTTTTAGTGTGAGATACCTGAAGTGGGGTCTTTTTGGAAAGAGCACAATCAGGGCTATCTGATGGTGCCATCCATTTCCTCATAACTCAACTACAACAGAAGTTATTGGCCAAACAAGCTTAATACAGCTTTTGACCAGACCACGCCAATGTACAAAAATACTTGTACATGGGATACCTTTGTCATATTTAATGATAACCATGTCAAGTTGGGTACCATTGTGTAGAGCTCATACAGAGCTATTCAATGAACCAACTTTGAGCTTGATATCTCAAAAACGGACAGATTTATGACCATTTTAAGGTCAAAATCCCACCTGCTGTCAGATACAGCCTTACCATGGGATAATATCCCTTAACCATGAATATGAGGTATCAAATAGACGAAGAAGCATGTTTTTACTTCAATACCTCATATGTCAGTCAATACTGGGGTCCCATACAGTTTCTGTACAGCATTCTACGCGTCATACACGTCAGAATCAGGTTGTGAGGTCCCCAGATGAAAATTTTCACCCTGTATTTGTGAAAACTGCCCAGATGTGGTTTCAAAACCACATCTGAGCCCAATACAGGGTAAAGAGGCTGTTTTCAAACCACAAGCCTGTCATAGAGAGTGAAAAATCTTCCCTTCCTCTACGTGGAAAGGTCTAGCAGCCTTTCCACCTCAATTTTAGGATAAAAGGAGGGCTTTTCACAGCCAAAAGCCTTTCCTCATCCTGCTCTTGAATACCCTACGTAGTAAACTGTCAAAAACAGTTTTACTATTGGGTAATAAACAGGTATACTCCTAATTTAAAGTATTGTAGTCTTTATTATTGTAACCCAACAGGTAAAGCTGCACCCAGGGCTTTCAACAGCGCTCACCACCACTATATTTCTTATAGTAAAGCCCCTTTATTATTAAATTAATCCATCCCTAACCCTTATAAAACTATTTTAAACTATTTTCCACGTGTCACAGTCATAGCTTCAGTTGTAAATAGCTTTATTTCCACTTCAACATAGACTCATCCTGACAGACCATAACTCCAGTAATATGGGTGCTAGCTCAGTTTTGCTGGTACCATTGGATAGCCCTGGCTTAGAGCTTCATTTTGAGTGCCCATTTGATTGGGTTAAGCCTCTCCTTCTATATTTTAGCTGAGAGGTGAAAATTAAGGTTTATGCTCAGCAATAACTTTAAGCAGGAATAACTTTGTTATTTCTCATCCTATGGTGATGGGACTTATATTTTCAGAAAGAGGTGAGTTTCTGTAAGGTTTGACTATGAAACAATAAGTAAAAATTACTAATATTTTACTTATTGTACTATGAATGTCCTTATAATTGAAATAATAAGATAAAAATAATTATAATGATAAAGAATTATTATAATTATGGCGTAAAAATGATTATATTATTAATAAAATATAATAATATAATTTATATTATAAAATATAATATAATAAAATAAATATATTAATATAAAATAATTAATATATTTAAAGGCACTTTATTATTGTTACAAACAAATAATAAAGGCGTAAAAAATTGTTTTTTATTAATAAAAAACAATTAATAACAATAATTCTACCAATATTAAAGTTATAAATTAATATAAATACTATTTATATTAATTAAAGAATTATTAAAATAATAATAAAGAGAAAATTATTATAATAAGAGAAAATAACTTACTTTGAACAATTAATATAATAATTTTGAAATATTTTAAGCCAAAAAATATAAATACAACCTTTTCAAATTTTATTTACAATAAAAAATAAAGAAAATTACTAATATTCTTTATTTTTACGTGGAAATGAGTTTTTAGAGAGATTTTTAACAAAAACAATTAAATAAATGATTTAATCACGTCAAAATAGATGATTACAACAAGGTGGTCTTTGGTCTTTAATAATATAATGGTTTTTATATATAAAGAATAAAGAAATTACCTTTGATTTAATGGATTTAATGTTTTTTGATGCGTCTGAGGGGAAAATAGAGTAAAAAGAGCTCTATTTATAGTAAATACCTCCCTCCTAGAGTCCAAAAGGCTTCTAGTAGACGTGTACTGATCATATCCACTGGAATTGATTAATAGTTTGAGGTTTGGAGATGATTACATCATGATCAAACCATATTGCATCATTATTACACCATTATTTAGAGTTATCACTATAACTCTAAGGTTGATGACATCAGAGGCTTGGCAGGACCCCAAATTTTGTGGATTTTATTATTTTTAATCATAAAATAATACTATTCACCAATTCTATCACTCATATGACTGTTAAACTTAATTTCAGGCTACAGTAGGTGATCATAACTGCTCAATTTAAGCTCAAACTTTGATCTTGAATATCTTTTAATTTTTACACGCTACAGTAATTCAGAGAGTGAATTCTGATAGCCTAACATAACCTCATTATGCTTCCAAGAGCTTTTTATTACATCATCAAAACTCTAATTGTGATGATTTTTCTTGTAACTCATCTTTTCTGTCGAAATTCAATATTTTAAACTTCAAATCATGATTTCAGGGGGTTATACCCTGAATTTAATAATATAAATTACATCATTCTTCACGAATGAACTAGTAGAATTCAACTGTGTGCTTTATTTTAAGTTTGGACCACTTTCACAACAAAGTGGTCAACAGCTCTGTTGATTTTTATCAATATTTCATCATAGGTTTTAACCTTGTTTATAAATTTCAAAATAAAGTTCATATCTGTGCTCCTACAGTAATTACGTGGTAACTTTATGTTTGGTTCATCACTCTATCTTGTATAGTTTAAGAGATATTAGCTATGATCCTTGAATATATGCGTTGACCAAAAAAGTGCATATATTCAGGTTAATTCCTTAAGTATTAACTTTGGAAATTAGCTCATTAATTGTTTTATGTGTGAATTTTCATGGGGATTCCAATGGTACAATTTATTTCACATGCTGCTTGATTGGTCTTTGAAATAAGTAAGGATTTATGGTTTTTATAAGGTATTATTCCTTATAACTCATTAAATATTGACTTTACAGATATGCCATAAAAATGGTATATGTGTATTTTACCATGGGGAATCCAATTGTATAATTTATTTCACATGTTGACCCATTGGTTTTTAAGTTAAACCAATTTTTGTACCAATTTATGGTATTTTTGTATTTTTGAAGTAATTAATTTTAATGTATAATTATTCTAAGTACTTTTAGCATAATTATCTTAAAGGTATAATTATTCTGAGTCTTTCTTGTGACCTTATTGGATATGTTGTCATATCTCAAGGCTCACATTCCCTACCACCAAAAAAGATTGTACCACAATCTGATATGTGTAATTAGGGTATCATCCACTGTCCTACCTCTTCAATAGACTTTGTTAGTCTTGAAGCTCAATAATGATTAACTTTTCTATTTTTCAGGCTTCCTTTCACTTCTGAACCTTATTAGTAGTTTATCAGCATTTGTTATATCTTTCTCAAGTAGCCATTCATCTTCTTGAGTTGAATTTCTATACCTTACAAGGTATTCCCTTTCTCTTTTGTTTCTTGTCCTTCTTTCTTTAAGGACTTTTACTATTTTATTTTCCTCTCCTTCTTCCAAGGGGGGAATTTCAAGTGGGGGTTTATTTCTTAGTGGAAATAACTCCTTGTCACTTGAGCTGTAAGGTTTTATTAGACTTACAGGGAAAGCTGGGTGTTTGTTCATTAGTTCACCTGTGAGTTCCAATTGCACAGTATTGGGTCCATGAAGTGCTTTTATCATAAATGGTCCTGCAAAGGAATCTTTCAATTTCTTTGGGCCTTTTATGTTATTGAAATTAAGGGTTGATACTAGAACCAAGTCTCCTATTTTGAAATCAGGTGGCTTATGACTTTTATCCCATGTTTCTTTTGCATATTTGAAAGAATCTTGCATACATCTGTTTGCATGGTGTCTTGCCTTGTCAAGCATTATTTTAAAGCTTCTTGCTGTTGGGTGTATATCCACTAAGTCCTTTTTGAGGGTATCATAAGGAAGTCTTGTATTCCAACCTTTTTCTAGCATTGCTGGTGTTTTTCCAGTAGAAGAATGGATTGATGTTTTGTATGCCAGTTCCAGTGCTGGTATTAGTGTACACCAATCATGGGTAAAGCCATCAGAATCTTTGAATTCTAGCCCATAAGCACAGAATCTTCTGATCATGTCCTCTAAGGTCTGTATAATTCTTTCCGCTAAACCATCAGTTTGAGGATGATAAGCTGTTGAGAATGATAACTTTGTCCCAAACAAGTTATGGAGGTTTGTCCATAATGCTGAAGTGAACTTTGGGTCTGTCATTTATTATATTTTGGAATAAGCCTGTGTGGCTAATGACTTTATTCCATATCATTATGGCTGTATTCATAGCTGTGTCATCTTTGTGACATGGTAAGAACATAGGAGTTTTACTGTATCTGTCAACTAACACTAGGCATGCATTATAACTCCTGTCTCCTCCTGGAGGTAATGCTGTTACCCAATCCATATGAACTATTTCCCATGGGGATTTTGGTTCTTGGATTTGGATCATCATTCCAAATTTCTTTCCTGTGGCTCTGTTGGCTTTTTGGCATCTGTCACAGGTTTGGCAGTACTCTGCAACATCTTTCTTCCAATTTGGCCACCAAGAGCAGGTTTTCACCCTCTCCAGTGTCCTATCTTCTGAGAGATGTCCAGATGCAACACTATCATGACACTCATGTAAAATAGTGTTTATTAGTGTTCTATCTGTTAAGGTCATAACACATATGTGTTTTGTTCTATGGTAAAGGATTCCATCAAGGAGGTGGAATCTTCCTTCATCATATGCCTTTTTCCATGTTTCATCTAGTTTTGATGAAAGTGATGAGTCTTTGCAGTCTTTCATTAGAAGTTGGCTTAAGATATGGCAATTTTTGTCTATCTTATAGATTTCTTCAACTTGGTTAAAGAATTCTGTGCCAATATCTGTAACACATATTCCTTCTATATGGTGTTCTTCTTGCGGTACCCATGCTGGATTGTCAGGGGTATTTGCTAGTGCCCATCTGCTAAGACCATCTGCATTTTTATGGATATTACCAGATTTATGAACAATAGTCATATTTCCTCTGTATTCTTGGATAGCAATTTGCCATCTCAGCATATGTCTATTTGGAGTCTTCATATTTAATAGTGATTTCACAGCATTACAGTCTGTGATTACATCAAATACTGCGCCATCCAAATAATAATGCAATTTTTCTAAAGCCCACACTAAGCATAAGCATTCCACTTGGCTGGCTCCATACCTTGCTTCTGTTGGCTTTATCTGCCTTGAAATGAAACAAATTGGTCCTTCCACTGGTTTATCATTGATAATTTGTGTTTGGTGAAGTGCAGCACCTAGTCCTTCTCCACAAGCATCAATGTATAGCTTGAAGGGTAGTTTCCAATCTGGCATTAGAAGAAATGGGGCATTTGTTAGTGAATTTTTCAATTCTTCATATGCCTTGACCCTTTCTTCAGTCATTTCATAAACTGTTTGTTGGTCACATAATTTATATAAGGATTTGGCAATTTTTGCAAAGTCCTTTATATGCTGTCTATAGTAACCAGCAAATCCTAAGAATGATTGCATTTCTTTTTTGGTTTGAGGCATTGGTTTAAGTAGTACTGCTGCTACTTTATTTTTGTCTATGCCTAGACTAAGTCCAGATACAACATGTCCTAGTGCTTTTAATTCACTATATGCAAAATGACACTTTTTCAAGGAAATTTTCATATTCACTTGGACTATTTTCTGTAGTACCCTTTCTAGTCTTGTAAGGTGATTTTCCCGAGTTTCTGAGTAAATTATGATATCATCAATATAGATAATTAACCATCCTTCCGACAATTCTTCAGGAAATATGGTATTCATCATTCTTTGGTAATGGGAAGGTGCATTTTTTATCCCAAATGGCATTCTTAAGTATTCGAAAATTCCACAGTGGACTATTATCCTCAGTATTTTTTTGGCATTGTCTGTTAAGACATTTTGATTAAAACCCTTTAAGGCATCCATAGCTGTAATGAACTTAGCTTGTGACAATTGTGTCAATGTCTCATGGATTCTAGGTATTGGATATCTATCTGGAATGGTATGGGTGTTCAGGGCTCTGAAGTCTCCTACCATCCTTGATTTTCCATTATGCCAGGTTATAATGACAGGAGTAGTAGCTTCTACTTGTTCATTATGTCCAACCTTTCTTAATACTCCAAGGTCCATTAATTCTTTAATGTGTACCTCTAAGGCTTCTCTAGCCCTTGAACTAGCTGGGTAAGCTGGTCTTCTTAGTAAGGGTGGGTAAGGCTTTTCCACATTAAGAATTATGTCTACTTCATGCCCAATTATAGCACCTAGTGGCTCTTTGTCAGTTGCAAAGGCATTTTTGTACTTAAATAAGAGGTCAATTAATTTATCTTTCATTCTTTCTGTTAATTCTTGATTGAATTCTGCCTCTTTAAGTTGTTCAGATATAAAAAGATCCTTTTCTGGAATCTTTTCTTCATTCTTAATAACTGTAATTTGTTTTTTGTTATTTAAGAAGCCAAACTTTTGTCTTTTGTTATCTCCTATAGTAAAATATCTATCCTTCTGGTTAAAGATATCTATACCATAGATTGATAAGTAGTCATTTCCCAGGACAAAGTGATTACTGGTACAGTTGTCCATTACCACAAATTCCACTTTCATTCTGACACATTGTGAAGGATGAGGGAAAATTAGTGTTAAGTCAATTATCCCGAGGGGCTTCATGCTCTCACTTGCACTACTGAATTTGACACCTTGTATTGGCATAAGTATTTCTTGCCAGTCTGGGACAATGGTTTCTAAATAACTTTTTCCAACACAGGTGCAATATGCTCCTGTATCTAAGTTAACTTTTCCTTCTTGGTTATCAACCATAACAATACTTATACTTGATTTCCCAGCTGTATATCCCATTCCTCTTGCAGGTTTGGTTCTATACATTTTGGCATGTTGTATATTTGTCAGGTTTGTGTCAGATGTCCCAACTTGTGGTAAGTTTGAGTTAACATCCAATACTTCATAAATGATATCAATATTATTAATTTGTGCATTAATTATATTGATTTCATCACTTTCAGAGCTTTCTGACTCTTCTGTTTCTTTTTCAGAGTCAGATTCCTCCTCTTTGTCATTGTGGTTTTCAGTTTCCCCAATTTCATTGATTTTTGCCCTTTTTGGGCAATTATTGGCTAAGTGTCCAATACCTCTACATTTATGGCATTTTCTTTGCTCATTATTATTGGATGTACTGGGCTTTAAGGATTCTTTTAGTTTATGTTTTTTGATAAATGGTTTATTTGGGCTTTTAATGTTGTAAGGTGTGGATATGAAACTTTGATTAAAAATCAAGTACTTTTCCTGTCCTCAAAATTTGTATAAGGTAAAATTCAGTTAAAAATAGTATGAAATATTATTTTTAAGAGAAAACACGCCAAATTTGATTGTTTATAACTTTATTAGTATAAAACAATAATATAAAAATTTATTGTTTTACCAACAATAAAGATTTATCCAAAAAATACTCTACAAGAGATATTTTAAGGCTACAAAAGAAATTTCTTCAAGAGCAATTTCAATTGGAATTAATTGAGCAAAGAACTGCAAGCAATTAATTAAGGAACAAAGTCTTTAAAAAGAATATTAAAGAGAAAACACGCCCAAAAGTGACCAGAGTGAATTTGGAAACAAAGTGACAAAGTTTACAGTGATGAAAGATGCTTTAATTCACTTTTGGGGTGGTTCAGGGGTAAAAATGATTATAAGAGTTACAAACAATGATTATAATGATTTTTTCACGTGGTTAAAAGGATTAAAATGATTAAAAAGTGGTGGTTGGAATCTTTGATTGATTGGTTCAACAGTTTTAAACTAATTAATAAAAGGAAAAGATTCTAACATGAAGAGAAAAGTGGGGCAAAGAAGACATTCTTTTATAGCCATCAATTCTCTTACTCCAAAAGTAAAATTTACTCATGTCAGTCGTGAAAAACAGTCTGACAACAGAAAAGCCAATTATGGCATCATTGAACACTGGTCTAGGCCAAAAAAGGGCTGGTTTAAGCCATTTTTAGCCATTTTTAGCCATTTTAGACCCTTAAATCAGCCATTACTATAGCAATACCAGGCCTAGAGCCTTCAAAACACGTCAGAATGTGTGTCAGAGGCGTAGAAACCAGTTAAAACTGCTTTTATTATGATTGTTTTATCTTAAGGGTAGTTTTACCCTCTTGGGAACAGCTAAAACTACCCCAGTTGGTATCAAAACCTCATCATCAATTGAGTCCACAGACCCGGTAACTCAATTCCAGGCCAAAAGTGATGAACTTTTGCGTGAATTTTGACATCCCACGCCTGTCAGCAAGGATTTTGGGGGTCTAGCTCCCCCTTAGAGCTGGAGTTCCTTTTCCCCCCCAAATTTAATCTTTCCAATTTATTTTTCCTTTAATTCCTCATCATGTATTATACTTGTACTTTACATATGTAATTCAATTCAATTGTACAGTACAATACAGTAATAATTGACACCTCATATGTAAATCAAAGTTCACTTATGTAATACACGCGCACATTTTGACATTTCAATTGAATTCAATTGAAAATACTTCAATTCCTCATAACTTCTAAACTAAACACAACACCTCAATTTTAACATAAAAATTGATGGTTAACACCACATGTGGTGTGAATTAAATTAAGGTTTTGAGGATTTTCAACTTTTGTATTGAAAATACTAAAAACTTAATTTAAGCTTATTTAGAGTTGAGTTACAAGAATTTCACTCAGAGGTGACCCCACCTGATTTTTTATGAGGAATCCAATGGTGAAATAAATTTTATATGTTTATTTATTAGATAAAAAGTTATAATAAATTTTATTTAACTTTTTTCCAAATTTATTTATTTTTTCACAATTTTGTTAAAATTTCATTTTTACTTAATTTTTTCAAGTATAAATGTAATTTTATATTTACAAAATTTAATGTATTTTTTTATTTTTAAATTATAATTAATTTTTTATTTTTAATATAATTTTATATTTATATTTTGATTTTTATTTTAATAATATAAATAAATTTATTTGATTTATATTAATATGTTATTTTTTATATTTGTGGTCTTTTGGGTATATGAAATTACCTCTAAGGCTCACATTCCCTCCCCCTAAAAAAGAATATTACTTTGTAATATTGGTGTTTCTAGTGTGTCTGAATCTCCTCAGGAGTTTGGTAGCTTCTGGTATATTTTTTTCTTCTAACCATTCATCTTCACAAGTTGGGTCACTGTACCTAACAAGGTATTCCCTTACTTTCTTGGTTCTTAATTTCCTTTCTTTAAGAACTTTGGTTATTTTCTTAGTACCAGATGTCTCAATAGGAGGTATAACTTGGGGAACCTTATTCCTCAAGGGAAATTTCTCAGCATCACTAGATTTATATGGTTTTATCAAGCTCACTGGAAATGTAGGGTGCTTATTGCTAAGTTCTTCAGATAACTCTACTTCAACAGCATTCTCTCCATGGAGGGCCTTAATCACAAAAGGTCCTGCAAAGGAGTCTTTCAGCTTTTTACATCCTTTGATGTTATTGAAGTTTGTGGATACAAGAACTAGGTCCCCCACTTTGAAATCTGGAGTTGCATGAGATTTATCCCATTTGTCTTTAGCATATGCAAAAGAGTCCTCCATGCATCTTACTGCATGCTTTCTAGCTTTGTCTAGCATTCCTTTGAAGCTAGCAGCTGTGGGATGTATTTCAATTAAGTCTTTCCTCAAGGAGTCTTGGGGTAACTTGGGGTTCCATCCTTTTTCTAGAATAGCAGGAGTCTGATTGGTACTAGCATGGATTGATGTTTTATATGCTAATTCCAGTGCTGGTAACAGAGTACACCAATCATTGGTAAATCCATCACAATCTTTGAATTCAAGGCCATATGCACAAAATCTTCTCACCATGTCCTCTAAGGTTTGGATCATTCTTTCAGCCAGGCCATCAGTTTGTGGGTGGTAGGCTGTAGAGAAAGACAGTTTAGTGCCAAATAATTGGTGAAGATTTGTCCATAGTGCTGAAGTGAATTTGGGATCTCTATCACTGATGATATTTGTAAATATCCCAGTCCATGACACTACTCTATTCCATATCAGAAGAGCTGTATCCATGGCTGTATCATCTTTGTGACATGGTAAAAAGATTGGAGTTTTACTGAATCTGTCCACAATTACTAGGCAAGCATTATAGCTCCTGTCACCTCCTGGTGGTAGGCCAGTTACCCAATCCATATGGACAATTTCCCAAGGTCTGTTTGGTTCTTGGATTTTCATCATATTTCCAAGTCTTTTGCCAGTGGATTTATTTGCCTTTTGGCATCTGTCACAGGTTTTGCAATACCCTGCAACATCTTTTTGCCACATTGGCCACCATATGCAGGTCTTCACTTTCTCTCTTGTTCGGTCTTCAGAAAGATGTCCTGAAAAGGGACTATCATGGCATTCTTTCAGTACAAGATTGATTAATGACCTGTCTACAACTGTCATGACACATGTGTGCTTGGTTCTGTGGTAAATTATACCATCCAGTAGGTGAAATCTTCCTTCATTATAAGATTTTCTCAATACTTCATCCAAGGCATGTATTAGAGAGTTGTCTTTACAGTCTTTGTTAAGTAATTGGCATAAGATGCTACAATTCTTATCTTGAGTGTAACTATTTCTGACTTCTTCAAAGAAGGTGGTGTTCAAGTCTGTAACACTTATTCCTTCTATTGGAATTTGTGGTGAAGCTTCTTCTGGAACATAAGCAGGATTATCAATGTTATTTGGTAATGGCCATCTGCTTAGTCCATCTGCATTCTTATGAATATTCCCATCCTTATGAACAATAGTCATATTGCCTCTGTATTCTTGTATGGCTATTTGCCATCTGAGCATGTGTCTGTTAGGTGTTTTCATGTTCAAAAGTGATTTCACAGCTGTACAATCTGTTATTACTTCAAAAACACATCCCTCTAAGAAATAGTTCAATTTCTCCAAGGCCCAGACAAGGCATAGACATTCCATTTGACTTGCTCCATATCTGGCTTCAGTTGGTTTGATTTGCCTGGATATGAAACATATTGGTCCTTCTACAGGTTTGTCATTTATGATCTGAACTTGGTGAAGTGCAGAACCTAGTCCATCCCCTGATGCATCAATATACAGCTTGAAAGGCAATTTAAAGTCTGGCATCAGTAAGAGTGGAGCAGTGATCAATGCTTCTCTTAGAGATTCAAAAGCTTTGACTCTGTCAACAGTCATCTCAAATACTGTGTCTTTGTCACACAGCTTATAAAGTGGTCTTGCTATGGATGCAAAGTCTTTAATGTGTTGCCTGTAATATCCTGCAAAACCTAAGAATGACTGAATTTCCTTCTTATTCTGAGGCATGGGTTTTAACAATACTGCTGCAACTTTGTTTTTATCAATTCCAAGGGACAAACCAGATACAACATGTCCTAGTGCTTTAAGTTCTTTAAATCCAAAATGACATTTCTTCAATGAGATTTTCATGTTTACTGATTGGATTTTTGTCAAAACTCTTGATAATCTGTACATGTGCTCCTCCCAATTCTTTGAACAGATAATAATGTCATCAATGTAAATGATTAACCATCCCTCTGAGAGTTCTTCAGGGAAGATTTCATTCATCATTCTTTGGAAGTGTGAAGGTGCATTTTTGATACCAAAGGGCATCCTTAAGTATTCATACACTCCACAATGAACAATAATTCTCAAGTATTTTCTTGCTCTTGGTGTTACCACATTTTGATGGAATCCTTTAAGGGCATCCATAGTGGTTATATACACTGCTTGAGATATTTGAGTAAGGGCAATTTGGATTTTTGGTATTGGGTATCTGTCTGGAACAGTGTAAGTGTTCAGAGCTCTAAAGTCCCCAACCATTCTGGATTTTCCCTTATGCCACGCCACTATGACTGGTGTAGTTATTTCTACTTCCTCATTGTGGCCTACTTTTCTTAT
This sequence comes from Austropuccinia psidii, assembly GCA_023105745.1. Lineage (NCBI taxonomy): Eukaryota > Fungi > Basidiomycota > Pucciniomycetes > Pucciniales > Sphaerophragmiaceae > Austropuccinia > Austropuccinia psidii. The sequence continues at coordinate 40,910,555 of JALGQZ010000003.1, forward strand.
TACACCAAGGTCTAGAAGTTCTTTGATATGAATTTCTAGAGCTTCTCTTGATTTTGGACTTGCTGGATAAGCAGGTCTTCTTAAGAGTGGTGGATAAGGTCTGTCAATGTTAAGAATGATTTCAACTTCATGACCAATAATTGCTCCCAGAGGTTCTTTGTCTGTAGCAAATGCTCCTTTGTGGTCATACAAAAGGGAAGAAAGTTCATTTTCTTGTTTATCAGTCAGATGAAGGCTTATCTCAGCCTCATTTAACTGTTCAGACTTGAATTTTTCTAACTCTAAGTTGACTGGTGATACTTTGTTTACTGTAATTTGTCTTGTAAATGGTAAAAAGGCAAATTTCTGGCGCTTATTGTCCCCAATTGTAAAGTATCTGTCTTTGTTATTATGTAAATCTATCCCATACATGATCAAATAGTCATTTCCCAATATAAAATGGGTACTAGAGCAATTTTCCATAACAACAAATTCAACTGTGATCCTTAAATTCCCATTTATGTGTGGGAATATGACATTGGTCTCAAAGATTCCTAATGCTTTCATTGGGTTACTTGCACTGTTGAATTTTATACCATCAATTGGTAACAATTGGTCTTCAAAATTTGGTACACAAGTCTTAAGAAAAGATTTTCCAACACAAGAGCAGAAGGCTCCTGGGTCAAGCAAAAGTTTAGTGGGCTTGTTGTCAATCACCACTTCTGTTATACAGGAGTTACCAGCTGTGTAACCTTTTCCTCTGTTTGGTTTTGTCTTCATAAGTTGTGCATCTTGAACTTTTGATAAATCAACTTGACCATTGCTCAATTGTGGTAAGTGGGAATAAGATTCCATGATGTCAAAAGTGGCATTGATATTTTCTATATCTTTTGAAGATTCAGAAAATATGGATGACTTATCATCTGAATTGTCTTCAATTATGTCTTCTTTTTCAACATCTGGTCCCTTTTCAATGTCAATTTCATTGATTTTCCCCCTTTTTGGACATGTATTGGCTAAATTGGTGGTGCTTTGGCAAATATGGCATTTTCTGACTGTATCTGCAGATTTATATTTAATATTACTAGAATTTTCTTTGGGGTTTTTGTCCACAGAATCTTTCCAAGGTGTATTAAACCTTGTTTTAAGATTCACCCTACTAGAACCAATTTTGGTTCGGGTGGTTACTTCTTCTAGTATATTGATGATATCCTCTGCTGAAGATTGTTCAGTAGTCCTGCTTTTGACAGCATGCTCTAAGTCACCCCCACCTGTCTCAGAATTTTTCTATGGATCATAAATTCTGACATGTCAGGATATAATGCTGTTAATCTGTCCTTCTGTTGGCAAAACCATGGTAAAGCTTTGTCTTTATCAGCATTAAATTTGGCAGATTCAAAGGCTGTTTCAACTTTAAACCTCCAAGCATCATTTTCCCATTTGTTGATGATTTGGGTTTTCCACCAAGTCCAACTCTGGTGTCCATGTGCTTGTCTTATTTTGATGTACCATCTGTGAGCTGATCTGGTAAACAAGGTGTTAAACCTGGCTGTTACCAATCTGTCTGGTAATTCAAAATCCTCTTTGATCATGTCAATACCTCTAATGAATTCCATATGGTCATACTCTCCTTCACCACTGAAGTGGGGCCATTCTTTAAGTTTTGGAACTTCTTTCAAGAGTGCTTGGCCCATTGATGGTTCCAAGTTATGAAAAGAAGTGGATAATTCATTTTTTAATTGTGAATTATCAGGATCCAATACTTGTGGATTTGGAATTCTTGTGCCCTCATTTTGATTTAGAGGTGTAGACATTCTTGGTAAGGTGTTCAGTATTTGTTCAATGTCATTCATTTTACTGTTGCTACACCTTTGGGAATTTCTGTATTCATGTTGGAAGCTTTGTATTAAGTTTATTACTTCAATTTTATACATGTCTTCCTTATGTGTCAGTTCTTGCCATAACTCTGTCTGTCTTGTATTATCAGCAGTGCCTTGATTCAATTTCATTGATAATTTTGATACTTCTTCTTGTGAAGCATCAAAACACTTTTTCAAGGCAATGGTATATGTCTTTACTTCAGTAAATGAATTTGAAATGTCATCAAGGACTTTCTTGTTATCTGTCTTGATAATATTTATTGCTTGTTCAATTCTTGTTTCAATTATGTCATCAATATTGAATTTAGAATATTTATCTGTTAATTCTTTAATAATGGCAGATTGTTCATTTATTTTATTGTTAGAAGAATTATCATTATTGGAATTTTTAATTGTTCTCAAAACTTTTTCAAAACACATAAGTGTTTCATTAATTTGGCACAGACTCAGGTTGTTTGTTTTAATGTTGTTACAAATGGTGTCATTTTTATCAGAAAGATGTTTTTTCACATCATTTATAGCATTATACAACTCTGGGATGGAATCAAATATGTCAGAAATCATTTCTGGAACCTTAATCTGGCTTCCTCCTTCTTCTGTAATTCCATCATGGTTCTGGCCATCTGAAATACATTTTCCATGGCATCCTGCTGAATCTTTGGGATTCTGTAGCCCTGGCTGTAAGGTTTTGGGGCTGGTGCCTTCCCTTTGCCCTTCTTTGGAGCTTGTGGCTGTTTTTTCACGTTGGAATTGCTGCTGCTGGCCACTGGGGCTGTTTTTGGCACTGGTTTGGGTGGTGGAGGGTTGTTTTTCCTCCATTCTAGTGTCAAAAGCATCATGTTTTTCTTCTCCATCAATGGATGCCATCCATTGAGCAATTTGCAAGTGTTGGGATGGCCCAAGAATTTTCTTACTGTCAGGTAAGAATTCATGCAATTCTTCCACAGGTCTGCAAGGATCTGGTACTCCTTGAATTGAAGTGCATTGTTGTATGCACTGTGGCTGGCTTTGTATATGTCCACAGAGGCTTGTTGTGGCGGTGTCAGCTCTTTTTGAAGGTAAAATGGTATTATCAGCTTCAGAATGACCCATTTTAGTTGTTTGGAAGTCATCAACTTACCCTTTTCCTTCTGTACCTGGTTGGCTTCTGCCATAATCACGTCTATTACCTTTCTGGGAGCTGCTTGAGGGGTTGTAGCTGGCTCCTGACCTGGTTGAAGGCATAATTATGGTTAAAAAAGGTTTAAAATAGTATTTTTACGTCAAAAACTTACTATTGGCCAAATTTTTAGCTTTCTGAAGGGTATTACTTATGTCCAAGTTAATTAATTCAGAAGATATTGGTTCAGGCTGGTTATTTTGAGTCACAATAACAGTGCTATTATGATCAGAATTAACAGTACTGGCAGGGATAATGCTGGTTACTGTTGAGGCTGTTTCCATGTTTTCTTGTCTTACCACGTTGTCAGACACTGAAATTAATGAAAAAGCCAATTAATTAAGTAAAAAAAAGGATATTTCAAAAAAAGAAATAAAAATTTAAGCCTCACTTATAATATGAAAAAAATTATTTTTTATGGGTTTTTTGAATTATAAGTATTTTTTATGTGTTTTTAAATTTTTCAATATAAGAAAAAAAGATTTAAAAAGAGTAAAAAAAATATGTCACAGGTAAAATATCACGGCTGGGCCCCCAAATGTAAGGTGTGGATATGAAACTTTGATTAAAAATCAAGTACTTTTCCTGTCCTCAAAATTTGTATAAGGTAAAATTCAGTTAAAAATGGTATGAAATATTATTTTTAAGAGAAAACACGCCAAATTTTATTGTTTATAACTTTATTAGTATAAAACAATAATATAAAAATTTATTGTTTTACCAACAATAAAGATTTATCCAAAAAATACTCTACAAGAGATATTTTAAGGCTACAAAAGAAATTTCTTCAAGAGCAATTTCAATTGGAATTAATTGAGCAAAGAACTGCAAGCAATTAATTAAAGAACAAAGTCTTTAAAAAGAATATTAAAGAGAAAACACGCCCAAAAGTGACCAGAGTGAATTTGGAAACAAAGTGACAAAGTTTACAGTGATGAAAGATGCTTTAATTCACTTTTGGGGTGGTTCAGGGGTAAAAATGATTATAAGAGTTACAAACAATGATTATAATGATTTTTTCACGTGGTTAAAAGGATTAAAATGATTAAAAAGTGGTGGTTGGAATCTTTGATTGATTGGTTCAACAGTTTTAAACTAATTAATAAAAGGAAAAGATTCTAACATGAAGAGAAAAGTGGGGCAAAGAAGACATTCTTTTATAGCCATCAATTCTCTTACTCCAAAAGTAAAATTTACTCTTGTCAGTCGTGAAAAACAGTCTGACAACAGAAAAGCCAATTATGGCATCATTGAACCCTGGTCTAGGCCAAAAAGGGCTGGTTTAAGCCATTTTTAGCCATTTTTAGCCATTTTCGACCCTTAAATCAGCCATTACTATAGCAATACCAGGCCTAGAGCCTTCAAAACACGTCAGAATGTGTGTCAGAGGCGTAGAAACCAGTTAAAACTGTTTTTATTATGATTGTTTTATCTTAAGGGTAGTTTTACCTTCTTGGCAACAGCTAAAACTACCCCAGTTGGTATCAAAACCTCATCATCAATTGAGTCCACAGACCCTGTAACTCAATTCCAGGCCAAAAGTGATGAACTTTTGCGTGAATTTTGACATCCCACGCCTGTCAGCAAGGATTTTGGGGGTCTAGCTCCCCCTTAGAGCTGGAGTTCCTTTTCCCCCCCAAATTTAATCTTTCCAATTTATTTTTCCTTTAATTCCTCATCATGTATTATACTTGTACTTTACATATGTAATTCAATTCAATTGTACAGTACAATACAGTAATAATTGACACCTCATATGTAAATCAAAGTTCACTTATGTAATACACGCGCACATTTTGACATTTCAATTGAATTCAATTGAAAATACTTCAATTCCTCATAGCTTCTAAACTAAACACAACACCTCAATTTTAACATAAAAATTGATGGTTAACACCGCATGTGGTGTGAATTAAATTAAGGTTTTGAGGATTTTCAACTTTTGTATTGAAAATACTAAAAACTTAATTTAAGCTTATTTAGAGTTGAGTTACAAGAATTTCACTCAGAGGTGACCCCACCTGATTTTTTATGAGGAATCCAATGGTGAAATAAATTTTATATGTTTATTTATTGGATAAAAAGTTATAATAAATTTTATTTAACTTTTTTCCAAATTTATTTATTTTTTCACAATTTTGTTAAAATTTCATTTTTACTTAATTTTTTCAAGTATAAATGTAATTTTATATTTACAAAATTTAATGTATTTTTTTATTTTTAAATTATAATTAATTTTTTATTTTTAATATAATTTTATATTTATATTTTGATTTTTATTTTAATAGTATAAATAAATTTATTTTATTTATATTAATATGTTATTTTTTATATTTGTGGTCTTTTGGGTATATGAAATTACCTCTAAGGCTCACAAATGTCCAATTTCTTCCAAGTCCTGCCAACTTTTGTTCTTGTCACTATGTCTTCCAGTGCATTAATGTACTCTCCTGTGGAGCATGGTTCTATACACCTGCTTCTTAGGGCATGTTCTAGCTCTCCTCCACATCTCTTGAGTATTTTCATATGCACCATTTTTTGTGACATTTCTGGGTACAATGCATTGAGTCTTTCAACTTGTTTTAACCGAGTTAAAGGTTTATCTTTCTCTGGGTCAAAGAAAGAATTTTCAAATGCATTTTCTATCTTATACCTCCAGGAATCATTTGCCCACTTGGTGATTATTTCTCGTTTCCACCAAGACCAGGTATTTTTACCATTTGTTTGTCTTATGCCATAATACCATCTTTTTGCAGATTTTTCAAACAATGAATGTAATTTTGCAGTGATTAATTCATCTGGTATGGCATAGTCTTCTTGTAACATGTCAATTGTTTTAATAAATGACATGTGGTCATATTCACCTTCTCCTGTGAATGTTGGCCATTCTTTCAGCTGAGGTGCTTCCTGCATTAAGACTTGGTTATTTTCTTGGTGACTCAAGTCTGTTATGAAAGGATTTGTCAATTCCTCTTTTATTTTAACAGGGCTTCTTATATGAGCAAATGGAGTTGATAAATTTGGCATATTTAAATTAGCCTCATTCATTTTATCCATTTTTTCAGTAATAAGCCTTATTTCACTTTGAATATCATCTTTTAGATGCATTCTTGCTTCATCACTTTTTTCCACATGGTCCAAAAGTAATTTTTGGTGTGATGAAGTTTTTTCTTCAAATGTTTCTACAGAAATACTTAATTTATCTAATTTTTCTGTAAGATTGTCAATACTCACATCATAATTGATTGTCAAAGTTTTCTCTTTGATATCACTTATGTATTTGTACCATTCTTGTTGTCCTTGTATTAATTTCTGAGTATTGTCAATTAATACTTTTGGTTTATTATTTTCAATTATAAATTTTATGTTATCAATTTCTTTCTTATTTTGTACAACAAGTTTGGTTAAAGATGATAAGCTATTATTTATTTATTGGAAAGATAATAAACTACTTTTAATGTCTTTAAGAGGTAAAATACTATTTTTAAGCTCTGTTAAAGTATTTACAACATCAGGAGACAAGGTTATTTCTTTGGGAAATGGGGTTGTCTCATTCTTTGTTCCTCTTTGTCTTTGAATTCCATCAAAGTTCTGGCCATGTTTAAAACATTGTCCATGGCATCCTTTTGGATTTTTGGGATCCTGTAGCTTGGGGAATATGGGTTCCTGCAATTCTTTTTCTTGTTCTTCTTCCCTTCTTGGGGAAGTGGGTTGGCTTGGGGCTTGCTGGTAGAAGCTACTGGGGCTTCTTTCTTGGTTGCCTCCCTCTTTTTGGTGTGGTAATCCTTGATTTTTTTGATTTGAGGTTTGGATGACAGTGGATTCCATCCATTGGAGTATTTCACTATCTCCTCCTCTTTGAGGAACTTTTTCAGGATGTGCCAGGAGCTCATCACTCCTTGGTGTATTTGAGGCAGCATTTCCCAATCTTTGTCCTTGTACACTGTGTAATACTGCTTGTACTGGCTCATGTAGATGTCTATTTGAGCCGTCTGAATGTGATTTGTACCTATTTGAGTTACTCATACTTAGCTCCAATTCAGGTTCACATATCATAGGCATTTCTGGGACTTGCCTTTGGGATAAGGCACTTCCTTGTGTGGATTCTGTTCCACTGGGGATATTGCCCTTTCTTTTTCCTTTTGAGGGATCAGTTCTACCTCTGAGTCCAGCTCCATCTGATTGGATGGAGTATTGGGAACCTCTTCTGGTAGTCATAATTTAAGAAATAAAAAAAATAAAAGTATTTTAGGATAAAAATTCTTTTTGTGGCAATTATAAAAGAGGTGCTCACCTTCAGAGTCTTGAATGGTGGGTCCTGGAAAGTCTAATTTCTTAGCTTTCTTTCTTTTAGTGATAACTGGTGTTGGAGAACTTTGACAAGTTTCTTCCAACAATCTCTCAACAGTAGTTTGGTCTTCTTCTGTTGGGTTATCCTCAAACACTAAAAAAGACAAATAAATATAAGTCTTTTTATAAGAAGTGTTATTTTTTGGTAAGATATGGCAATTTTCCACGTAAAAATTGCTTTAATATCTTTAAAAAATTGAAATGAATAAAGAAATGAATAAAAATGAATAAAAATGAATAAAAATAACTTTTTTTTATTGGTTTTTAATATTTTTTAATATTTTTTATATTTTTTATTTTTATTTTTAAGGAATAAAATAAAAATTAATATGATTCTTTATAAAATTAAATTATAATAAAAATTATTTTTAATTTATATAATATCTTTTTTAATCACTAGAGTCACTCAATGAAAGTTTTTGCAAGTCTAAGGATGTGAAAAAACCACGTGTAAGACAGTACAATTGCTTTCTAAATGCCTCAATAGCTTTTAAAATCAATAAAATATAAAACTATTATATAATTTTATGATTATAAATATAGTTTATTACTGGATAAACCCAATTAGAATCTTTTTAAAGGTCTTTTAAGTAAATATCACAGCAAGGCCCCCAAATGTAAGGTTTGACTGTGAAACAATAAGTAAAAATTACTAATATTTTACTTATTGTACTATGAATGTCCTTATAATTGAAATAAATAAGATAAAAATAATTAAAATAATAAAGAATTATTATAATTATGGCGTAAAAATGATTATATTATTAATAAAATATAATAATATAATCTATATTATAAAATATAATATAATAAAATAAATATATTAATATAAAATAATTAATATATTTAAAGGCACTTAATTATTGTTACAAACAAATAATAAAGGCTTAGAAAATTGTTTTTTATTAATAAAAAACAATTAATAACAATAATATTACCAATATTAAAGTTATAAATTAATATAAATACTATTTATATTAATTAAAGAATTATTAAAATAATAATAAAGAGAAAATTATTATAATAAGAGAAAATAACTTACTTTTAACACTTAATATAATAATTTTGAAATATTTTACACCAAAAAATATAAATACAACATTTTCAAATTGTATTTACAATAAAAAATAAAGAAAATTACTAATATTCTTGATTTTTATGTGGAAATGAGTTTTTAGAGAGATCTTTAACAAAAAAAATTAAATAAATGATTTAATCACATCAAAATAGATGATTACAACAAGGTGGTCTTTGGTCTTTAATAATATAATGGTTTTTATATATAAAGAATAAAGAAATTACCTTTGACTTAATTGATTTAATGTTTTTTGATGCGTCTGAGGGGAAAATAGGGTAAAAAGAGCTCTATTTATAGTAAATACCTCCCTCCTAGAGTCCAACAGGCTTCTAGTAGACGTTTACTGATTATATCCACTGGAATTGATCAATATTTTCAGGTTTGGAGATGATTACATCATGATCAAACCATATTGCATCATTATTACACCATTATTTAGAGTTATCACTATAACTCTAAGGTTGATGACATCAGAGGCTTGGCAGGACCCCAAATTTCGTTGATTTTATTAGTTTTAATCATAAACTAATAGTATTCACCAATTGTATCACTTGTATGACTGTTAAACTTAATTTAAGGTTACAGTAGGTGATCATAACTGCTCAATTTAAGCTCAAACTTTGATCTTTAATATCTTCTAAGTTTTACACGCTACAGTAGTTCAGAGAGTGAATTCTGATAGCCTGAAATAACCTTATTATGCTTCCAAGAGCTTTTCATTACATCATCAAAACTCTAATTTTGATGATTTTTCTTGTAACTCATCTTTTCTGTCGAAATTCAATATTTTAAACTTCAAATCATGATTTCAAGGGGTTATACCCTGAATTTAATAATAAAAATTACATCATTCTTCACAAATAAGCTAGTAGAATGCAACTGTGTGCTTTATTTTAAGTTTGGACCACTTTCACAACAAAGTAGTCAACAGCTCTGTTGATTTTTATCAATATTTCATCATAGGTTTTAACCTTGTTTATAAATTTTAAAATAAAGTTCATATCTGTGTTCCTACAGTAATTACGTGGTAACTTTATTTTTGGTTCATCACTCTATCTTGTATAGTTTAAGAGATATTAGCTATGATCCTTGAATATATGCGTTGACCAAAAAAGTGCATATATTCAGGTTAATTCCTTAAGTATTAACTTTGGAAATTAGCTCATTAACTGTTTTATGTGTGAATTTTCATGGGGAATCTAATGGTACAATTTATTTCACATGTTGTTTCATTGGTGTTTGAAATAAATAAGGATTTATGGTTTTTATAAGGTATTATTCCTTATAACTCATTAAATATTGACTTTACAGATATGCCATAAAAATGGTATATGTGTATTTTACCATGGGTAAACCAATGGTATAATTTAATTCACATGTTGACTCATTGGGGTTTAAGTTAAACCAATTTTTGTACCAATTTATGGTATTTTTGTATTTTTGAAGTAATTAATTTTAATGTATAATTATTCTAAGTACTTTTAGTATAATTATCTTAAAGGTATAATTATTCTGAGTCTTTCTTGTGACCTTATTCGGTATGTGGTCATATCTCAAGGCTCACAGTTTCCTCTTTCTTTTGATACCTTTTGAGCCAATTTGGCTTAGCTCCATGTTTTGGTGGTATCTTTGCTATACCATTGATTTATGGTATATTGGCTGTCATGCTTGTACTCTGGTTTTGAGTCACAGGCTGACATACCCTCCCTCAAAAAAAAGGCTCATCATTGATGAGACTTTCCTCTCTTCTTGGAGGTATTAGCATGGTTCATTTTACCTTGAGCCAACAACTTTCTTGTGGTCATACCCTCCCTGTCTGATGGCTTATGTTTCAAGCCATCCAGGTGTTTGGTCATTGGTTTCCTCCTTTGGGAGTGGACTGAGCCAATTTCCTCTATTCCATGGTTCTTAAATTCCACCAAATATTCCTCATGGGGGTTGGGTTCACTGTATGAATTATTTCCACAGCCATTCCCCACACTATTAGAGTCAGATTCATGACCTTCTTGGTCTTCTGTTGTTTCTTCCTCTCTTGCAAATATATCTTCCCTGTCTTTGGGAGAATTTTCTGCATAGTGATTGGGTGGTTCACAATTGTAAAATCCTGTTGTGATTTCAGAATCTCAATCATGAGTTTCTTTGGCTTCCAGGGTTGGATTCTCCCTGTTATCACCAGTACTATGGTTATTGTATCTACCAATAGATGTTCTAATCCTTACTTCTTGCAAAGTATTGAATATCTGATCCAAGGTGGATTCTTTGGAGCATCTGCATTTTACTGCATGTTCTAAGTCTCCTGGTAGTTTGGTCAGCAGTTTGTGATTTCTCATTTCTGTTGTTATGTGAGGGTCAATGGCTATTAACCTTTTTGACTGTCTCAGACACCAATCATATGGATCTTTGTCCACTGTGTATCTATCATTCCCAAATGAAAGGGTTTTCTGCCATATCCATGTATCATTTCTGTACTTTTGGATTATTTGGCTCCTACACCATGGTCAGTTTCTTCTGCCATAGATTTCTTGCATTTGTGTGTACCAAATACTAGCATGTCCTTTAAAAGCTGTATTTAATCTGGCAGTAATCCAGTAATCTGGTATACTTGGTACATCAGTGAAGAGTCCATCAATATAATCTATGAGCTCCATATGATCATACTCTCCAGTTCCAGAGAATTTGGGCAAGCTTGAGGCCTCAGGAAGCTGTTTCAAGGCTTCCTTTTCAGTATAAGACATATTATGTCCATCCTGGTATTTTGATGGAGACCTTGCCTTATTCACCAATAAAGAATCTGGTTTGATGTCTTCCTGGTGTTATGGCGTGCTTCCAGAAACATGCCCTTGTGTTTGGGGTTTCATTTTTTGGCAGAAATTGGACAATTTGTCAATATCTTGATCCAGGTATTCCCTTTCCCTTTTGCAGTGATTTTGCTCCTCCAAGACTTGATTTAGTCTTCTTTTGGAATCTTCTGAGGCTTTATACAATTCAATATAGTCCTCTTGAAGAGTATGAATAGTTTTGGTTTGTAAGGTCCAAACCTCTTGTAAGCTTGAAATAATTTCATGGAGTCTTTCAAAAAATCTTTGAGTTTTTTCTACAAATTGGGAAAATTGTAACCATAGAGTATTACTACTTATGGTACTCTCAGGTATCACAACATTGTGTTTCATCTGAGTGGAGATATCATTCCTTATCATAGGGCTGCTAGGTGCATTAGAAGTATTTACAACTGTTTGTTGTTTCTTTGTACTTCTTGCAACAGGTCCAACAATTTCTGGATCATAGGATCTGACTCTTTCAGCCTCTGGTTGAAAGAGGTCTTGTTCTTGCCTTATGATCCTCTTCCTCTCCTAGATTCTATCTTGGATTGGAAAGTATAGTGACTCTTGGTCACTGATCTGCTGGTGCCTGAGTGGTGTGAAGCCACTAGGGAGTCTGGTTGGGTTACCAGTCCTCATGAGCCTGAAAGGGTCAGAGTGTGTTAGCTCTTGTTCCATTTCTTGTCTATGATAAGTTCTTTGAAGAATATGTCTTTGAGGGAAATCTTCTGAATATTTTCTACAAGTTCTTTGTAGTGGGAATCTGGTTTGAATTCCCTGTCTGCCATTCCCCATTGGAGAAGTTCTTGGAATATTTGATGGGTTAGAGCAAACTGTTCTATGCAAGCCATTCCTGGAGGTTTGCTGTTGAAACCCATCTTGGAAGGTGTAGAAAGGTTCATTTTGCCATGTATTATGACTTTGAACAACTTCAACTTCTCTCTTTTCCAGGCCTCTATTCCAACTGAGGTTTGTTTCTCTTTGTAAGGAATAATCCCTTGGAAATCCAAAGTCTTTGGAATGAGGTGGTATCATTTATGATTTGTAAAGTGAGAGTTTCAGCTAGTTGATTGAATCCTTTTGTTAGGAATTTATAAGTCACTTTGGACAAGTTATTATTGAAAATATCAATAATAAATATCAATCAGCTCTCCCCAATATATACTCTGTATATATTAAAAAGATTAATAATAAAATAGGGTTTTTATTTTATTATGAAGTATTATTATTGAAATTATCAATAATAATGATAATAATCAATTTTTCACGCCAGTTTGGGTAAAAAATTGGATTATAAGAGCTTTTCTGTAAGAAAAATTCAAACAATATATACTTTGTATATATTATGAAAAAAAGATCAATAATAAAATATGATTTGTATTTTATTATTGAGTATTATTATTGAAATTATCAATAATAATGATAATAATCAATTTTTCACGCCAATTTGGGTGAAAAAATGAATTATTAGAGCTTTTCTGTAAGAAAAATTCAAATAATATATACTTTGTATGTATTATGAAAAAAAAAACAATAATAAAATATGGTTTTTATTTTATTCTGAAGTATTATTATTGGTATTATCAATAATAATGATAATAATCAATTTTTCACGCAAATTTGGGTGAAAAAAAGAATTATCAGAGTTTTTCTTCAAGAAAAATTCAAATAATATACTTTGTATATATTATGAAAAAAAAGTAATAAAATATGGTTTTTATTTTATTATGAAGTATAATTATTGGTATTATCAATAATAATGATAATAATCAATTTTTCACGCCAATTTGGGTGAAAAAATGAATTATCAGAGTTTTTCTTCAAGAAAAATTCAAATAATATATACTTTGTATATATTATGAAAAAAAAAACAGTAATAAAGTATGGTTTTTATTTTATTATGAAGTATAATTATTAGTATTATCAATAATAATGATAATAATCAGTTTTTCACGCCAATTTGGGTGAAAAAATGAATTATCAGAGTTTTTCTTCAAGAAAAATTCAAGTAATATATACTTTGTATATATCATGAAAAAAAACAATAATAAAATATGGTTTTTATTTTATTATAAAAAGAGAATATTTTATAAATATAAATTATATATTTACAACTCTTCAAAAAATGAAAAAATATTATTTTTTTCAAAAAGGATATGTATACAGTTTTTTTTTATTTTATTTTTTTTATGTCTCAATATATTTTTTTTGAGTAAAAACAATCAGAATAGAGAAAAACCACGAAATGAATCCCCTTCCGGGCTTATTATGGTTTAAAAAAAGTGAAAATAAGCAAGAAAACAAGTATACTAACTTTAAAAGGCATGAAAATTAGCTAAAAATAGTGAAAACAAGCTTCAATGTTGTCTAAAATAGGTAAAAAAACCTGGCCAGGCCCCCAAAATGTCAGGGTGACTCTATTATATAGCTTCAGAATGATAATGAAAGCTATAACGGTGAGTGTGACACAAAAATAATGATGATATTAGAGTGAGAATATGAGTGAAAAGGGCTATACTAAAATAATTTAGTGATGGTGAGTGCTGCTGATAGCCCTGGGTGCAGTGTTTGCCTGTTGGTTTACAATAGCAAAACCTACAATACTTAAGCTTAAAATATACCTGTTAAATTCTAAGAGTATAACTTCCCTTTTTAAGAAGTTATACCATGTAAGAATATCAAGAACAGGATGCTGGATTTGCTTCCTGGTGAGGCAAAGCCTCCTTTTATCTTGTTTTGGGGTAGTGGGAGGTGGTTTACCTCTGCACATGACCACACAGTGAAACTTTTCACTACTGTGGGCTGGTTTGTGGTTCTATACACTCAATACAAGCTAGTATTGGGTTGAAATGTGGTTTTAGAACCACGAGTAGTCATTTTTACCCTATACAGGGTGAAACTTTTCACCAATGGAGTTTACAGATGTATTCTGGTGCTCCTGACGCGTCAGAAACTGTACAGAACCTGTATGGACCTCTGTATTTGACTTAAATATGAGGTATTGAAGTATATGTAAGCTTAAGCATCTGTTTGACACCTCATAATCAGAGTACAACTGTATCCTGTCATAATACAGCTGTATTGGTCATATTGTGGGATTATAACTTTCAACTGGCCATAACTCTGTCAGTTTTTGAGATATCATGCTTAAAGTTGGTTCATTGGATAGCCCTGTATGAGCTATACACAATGATACCCAATTTGGTATGGTTATCATTAACTATGACCAAGGTATCCCATGTACAAGGTCTTTTGTTCATAGGCATGGTTTGGGCAAAAAGCTGTATTGAGCTTGTTTGCCTCATAACTTCTGTTATAGTTGAGACATGAAGAAGTGGATGGCACCATCAGATAGCCCTGATTGTGCTCTTTCCAAAAAGACCCCACCTCAAGTATTCCAAACTAAAACTGTAGAAGTTAGATGAGAGGTGAATGTTTCGTTCACCCTTATTTGGCCTGAAATTGACCATAACTCCAGTAATATTGGTGCTAGCTCAGTTTCGCTGGTACCGTTGGATAGCCCTGGCTTAGAGCTGTATTTTGAGTACCCATTTGATGGGTTTAAGCCTCTCCTTCTAGATTTTAGATGAGAGGTGAAAATTAAGGTTTATGCTCAGCAATAACTTTGAGCAGGAATAACTTTGTTATTTCTTATCCTATGGTGATGGGACTTATATTTTCAGAAAGAGGTGAGTTTCCTCTTTCTTTTGATACCTTTTGAGCCAATTTGGCTTAGCTCCATGTTTTGGTGGTATCTTTGCTATACCATTGATTTATGGTATATTGGCTGTCATGCTTGTGCTCTGGTTTTGAGTCACAGGCTGACGGCTTTCAAAGAGGTTTTGATTGTTCAATTAGTCATAATTCGCATAATAAATTAACTCACTGGCCTGAAAAGGGTGGTACTATGGGATACCCTCTCATATAACTGAATTATGAGTCATCAACGATATTCATAAGATGATCAAACTTGGATTACTCATAGCCTCATTAATAAGAGGCCCCCAGAGACTCAGTGTACATCTCCTGACACATCAGAAGCACAAGAAAAGATCTAGAAGTTTTGTAGAAAACCTTTCCCCCTGTATGGGGTAAAATGGCTACCTGTTAGGATTGCCTATGAGACTCTTGATAATAGTACCAAATGTCAAAAGTACTATGCCTGTCCTCAGTAGAAAATAAAATATAATTGAATATCATAGCCACAAATTAATATAATTATCAAAAACAAATTATATAAAAAAATGAATTAATTCTTATTAAATACTTCCATACTGAAAAATATTAAATATTATAATAAATTATAATTATTCTATTAATATTATAGTTTCTGACAGCTTTAATAATAAGAAATATAAGAGATCTTAATGAGACAATTATGTGTGTAAAAGAGGAATATTTCTTCCCTTATGAATAGTATAGATATTATTCATAAAAGAAACATCACACACACTCTTCAGATATTAATGCTATAGAGAGATTCTTTATGAAAACTAATACTAGATAAAAATTATATGGAAATTCAAATAAAACTTGATTATAATATTTCTTCAATACAATAATTCAAATGGAAACTTTTGGAACATAAAATAATTATTATGAGTTGGAAACACACCAAAATTTGATATTTTAAAGGGATACAATAAACATTTTATTATAAAATAAGATTTAAGACTTCTTATAGATAAATTTGTGGATTTAAAAGATATTTTAAGGAAAAAAGTGTATATAATAAATTCTATTATTGTTGATTACAGCAATATAATCTGAATTGTATGATTTCAATTCTTTTTTTATAATTCATAAAGAGTAGAATCACGTATTTATTACTTGCATAATATAGTGTTTTATATTGAGTACAATATTACTTGTTCAAGATTTCTGATTGATTTGAATGATGATGATGGATATAAACAGTTATTTAAGGAACTTTTTATTCCTTCAGAGCAGCTCTCATCATTCATAATGAATATAGAGGGATTTCTTCTATCAGAACTGAAAAACAATTCTTGAAAATAAAGTTCTTAATTTAAGATGAATAATTTTTCATTTCAATTTAATATTCACAGTTTTATTCTTAACTTTAGTAACTTTAATCCTCTTTTGGGTTGATTATTTCAAGCTCAAATATAAAATACGCTTATTGAAATTGAACTTAATCACAGGAAAAACTCAAACATGTATTTTGAAATGAATACATCTTAAATGGATTTTTAATTATTTTTTGAAGAAATCTTAATTTCTTTTAAGAAGAATTAAAAAGGTTAATTTCAAGGCAAAGTACCAGAGAATCCTTTTTGCAAAATATACTTAAAATTTAATTATTACACAGCTAATATTGATGAAATGCTCAAACAAATTCATTAAGAATTGGTCTTAATGAACTTTTGAAGTTCTTGATATTTTTCCATGTCGCATAGCAATACATACCAACCTTTAATTTTGATAACGCTTTAAGACTTATAAATTGAATTTTTTAAGCTTATTTAAGCTTTTCCATTTCTTATAACCTTGATTAGAAGTCTGCATATGGGGATTTACCCTTTTGCATCTTTGAATTCCTGTTCAATTTGGGAATAACCCACTTTGAACTTTGATATTTAATAAATTTCTAATCTTTAAGTTTCAATGAGCTTAAAACTCCTCCAATACAGGTGGAAGACCTTAATTCATTCCTTGCAGATCCAAAAGGTTTGGTACCCTGGTTCTATTTGGCCTTTTTCCTTGGTCCCACCTTATTGTGTGACTTCTTCCCTTTTATTTATTTAAAAAAATAAAGTGGTTTTAAACCAATTCAAATTGAGCTCATGCAATATTTACATCCTTTTTGGGAAATCATCAGCCAATTCAGTAAGTATGTGTCACACCTTAATTTTAACTAAAGCTCTGCAAGTTTGTGTGAAACTTATTCCAATTTAAATTTAAAGTGAAAGTTAACAATTTAGATAATAAAAATAAAAATTTTAATGTTTTTTATTGGTACTGTCAAATTCTTAAATCTTCCAATCACAAAAGAAATACCATTTTTGGGTATAACACCATATGGGTCTACCCTTGATTATTTTGGGTTTAGAATCCAAAAATTACATAATAATCATCACTTACTTTATAAAAAAATTACACTTCTTTTTTGTTATGTTTTGTTTTGAATTGAATTGATAAGTCTATTTAAGACTAAATAAACTGTATAAAACATTATTTGTGGCCTTATGGGTATGTCATACAAACTTCACAGGCTCCCATTCCATACCACAAAAAATGATTGTATTACAATTTTTCACTTATTAGTATAGCACCAATTTAATTGGGGGGGATAATCCACTGTCCAGCCTCTCTACTTATATCTTCAACTATGAGAAGCACACTATTCACGCTTTATATTAGTGAATTGGTCTTCTCTCCTGTCTGAATCTTCTGAGAAGCCATTGGTAATAAGCTATCTTGCTTTCTGAAGGCCACTCATCTTCATTTTTTGGGTTTCTGTATCTGACTAAGTATTCTCTTTCATTGTTCCCCTAAGCCTTCTTTTTTAAAACCTTTCATCACCTTTTCCTCTTCACTTTGATCAGGTTGTGGTACTTCTAAGGGTGCTTTATCTATCAAAGAAAATAATTCCTTATCACTTGAAATGTAATGACTAACCAGACTGACAGGAAAATTTGAAGATTCATTTTCCAGTTCTCCTGTCAGTTTTACTTGTACATCATTTGTCCAATGAAGGGATTAATAATAAAAGGTCATTAAAAGGAATATTTTGACTTATTTGGGCCTTTGATATTTTTAAAGCTCAGGTTTGAAACTAATATTCAGTCCCCTACTTTGAATTCTAGTGCTTTATGACTTTTTTCCCATTTCTGCTTACCATATTAAAAGGCAATAGTAATTATTTTATTGGAATGTATCTCACTTTATTAAAGAATAGATTGAATCATGAAGAAGGTGGATGAATATCACACAAGTCTTTCTTCAAAGTATCAACTGGAAGCTTAGGTTTCCATCCTTTTTCCAATATTTCAGGATTTTTTCCTCTTGAAGCATGGATAGAAGTCTTGTAGAATAATTCTAATTCTTGTATAAGTGTACGCCAATCATGGGTGAAGCCATCAGAAATGTTAAGCTTCAGGCCATAAGCCCAACATCTTTTCATTGTGTCCTCAAGTGTTTGAGTCATTCTTTTGTTAATCCAACAGTTTGTGGATGGTAAGCTGTTGAGAATGATAGTTTTGTACCCAAAAGCTTATGTAAATCTTCCCTTAAGGCAGATTTTAAATTTGGTTCTCAATCACTAATGATTTTCTTAAAGAGACCTTTACAAGATATGACTCTATTCCACATTAAAAGAGCTATATTCATAGCCATGTAATCTTTATGAAATGGAAAACATATTGATTTTTTTCTCTATCTGTCCACAATAAGCCATTCATTTTTGCTTTTCTCACCACAAGGTGGGAAGACAGTCACCCAATCCATATGAGCCAATTCCCTGTCACAACCACAAAGATTGACCCTCCTCCATGGGTGTTGCAGCAATTCTAACCTGGAACCAAGCTGGGGCCAATTTGCCACACCATAACCTTTATGGCCAATTGGTCCCCTCTGGTGCTCTATGGCCATTTGGCCATTTATGGCCTCAGGCCATATCCTGCCATCATTGGCCTCCTTGGCCAATTTCCACCTCACCAACCCTCAGGCCTTCATCTCTATTTTTGGGCCTGGGGGTCCTTTTGTCTTCTAGGGGCCCCCAGGCCCCCTAGCCATCTCCATCTATCTTGGGCCTACCCCTTTCATTAGGGGGGTTCTGGCGTGATTCATGGTCCGTGGTCCGTAGGCATATTAGGCCCCTTTTGGCCTAATCCAATGAGGCCAAAGGGGGCAACCATCTATCCCCCAAGGCCAGGTGGGTCCCAAACCACAATTGGAACCACCTGAGCCAATTTCGGCCACCAACCCCTTGGACCCAAATTTGGCCAAAAACCCTTTGGACACCAAAATGGCCATAGAACCTGTAGGACCCATTTTTGGCCATGGACCATTATTCCAGCCATGGCCTCTGGCAACCGCCAGAGGCCACCAGACCAGCTCAGCAAACACTCCCCTCAACTTAAGGGGAATTCTTTTCATTCCTCCATGCACCCCATACTCAAGGTTGCAGGAGTGGTGCATATATGGTATTATATACCATTATGCACCAACTTTGCTCAGCAATTCAATGGTGACGCTTTCAGGACCAAATTCCACAATTCCAAATAAAGGTCCCAAAATACAACGCCCATTTTGAAGGAGGATTCTTTAACTCATCATTCTGGCAATCAGAAGACCATTCAAGGACCTCAATCACTGGGCCCTGCAGGAGTTGGGTTGGCAATTTCATTCAGGATTATTTCAAGGGCATTCTCAGAGGCTATACAGTCTTTCAATCAGTTTTCAAGGCATTAAGTATTTCAATACTCTTTGGACAACTCCATTGGTCCATACAGGAGTCAATCAATCAACCTGTATGTACTTGGCCCAATTGTGCCAATTCATATTCCACTGTGGGAATTCAGTCACACAGTTCAATTTTCAAGATGGCCATATCTGTATTGACCCAATTCAGACAATACGGATGGTGACTCACCTTCCAGGATCAGTCTTTCAACTTTTCACATATACTGGCCACCTTTCAGCACCTGGGGACTTTTTCCCCAGTTAATTAATATATTGGATTTATTATTATCTTTATATTCTTTTACCTTATGAAATTTGAATACTGATAATCTTAAGTCAGTCATTCAGCACCCTTTCTCTTTTTCTTCCTTTCCTGTCAGTGGATATTGGTGGTCATATCCTTTACTAATTCCTTTTCCTTTTCTGTAAGGTTGAAACAGTGAATTTATGATTCACTTGGTTGGCTTCTTGGCCTTTGGTTTCTTATCTTTTCTTTTATCTTTGGCATACTTGTCTTTTCATTCTTCTTCCTTAAAGAAATTAATCTTTATTATTCCTTATATCTTTTGGAGCCCTCCAAGTGAGTTCTTGATTCCTGAGTGCCAGGCCCTCTTGATTCCATAACATCCCCTGTGACATTCTCATTGGGCACTTGGCTCTTGGATATTAATAATAAAACCAAATCTTTTACCAGTAGCTTTATTGGCCTTTTGACATCTCTCACACCTATGATAGTACTAAATGACATTTCTTCTCCAAGATGGCCACCAAGAGGATTTCTTAATTATTTCCATTTTTATTTCTTTAGACAGATTTTCAGAAACAATTTTGTCATGGAGCTCCAATGATATCATGTTGTATAACATTCTACTACATAAGACCATCACACATTTCTGTTTTGACATGTGATGTAAGATACCATCAAATAAATGGGATCTTCTATTATGATATGATGTTTTCCATATATCATGAAAAGAATTAGCCAAAGCTGCATCTTTGAATTTTTCAAGTAGAGGAGTCAGAATGTTGCAGTTTTCATCTGACTTATAGCTCTCTTTAACTTCATCGGAGACTCCTGTTCCTAAATCTGTGATATTAATTCCTTAAATTGGAATTTGAGGTTCTGCGTTTGTAGGAAAATAGGATGGTTTGTCAGGTGTATTGGGTAATGAAAACCTACTCAAACCATTACCATTCTTATGCATATTTCATGTTTTATGTACTGAGGTCATATTTCCTCTATCCTCCTGTATAGCAATCTGCCATCTTAACAGGTGTCTGTTTGGAGTTTTCATGGTAAGAAGTAACTTCACTGATTTAAAATCATTAATCACTTCAAAAACACTACCATTGAGATAATAATTAAGTTTTTCCAGAGCCCATACAAGGCAAGGGAACTCTATTTTTCTTGCTCCATATCTAGCCTCAGTAGGTTTTATTTGTCTTGAGATGAAATAAATAGACCTTCATAAGGCTTGTCATTTACAAATTGAAATTGATTGAGAGCTTTACCTAAACCTTCACTATGTGTATCAATATACAGCTTGAAAGAAATTTTCCAATCTGGAATCAATAATAATGGTGCATTGGTTAAGGCATACTTGATCTTTTCATATGCTTTAATCCTTTCTTATGCCATTTCAAAGACAGTTTGTTGATAAAAAATTCTGTAAAATGATCTGACATGAATTGCAACAGCTTTTGTCAGGCTGGGTCTATGTTGAAGAAGTAATAAGGCTATTTATAACTAAAACTATGACTGTGACACGGTAAAAAATGGTTTTAAAAGATAATAAAGTTGATAATGGATCATTACATTGAGATTTTAAGGGCTTTACTATAGAGATATAGTGGTGGTGAGCGCTGCTGAAAGCCCTGGGTGCAGCTTTATCTGTTGGGTTACAATAATAAAAGACTACAATAATTAAATTTATAATTATACCTGATTATTAACCAAGAGCAAAACTGTTTTTGACAGTTTACTACGTAGGTTCTTCAAGAGCAGGATGAGGAGATGATTTTGGCTGTGAAAAGCCCTCCTTTTATCCTGAAATTGGGGTGGAAAGGCTGCTAGACCTTTCCATGTAGAGGAAGTGAAGATTTTTCACTCTCCAGGACAGGCTTGTGGTTTGCAAACAGCCTGTATACCCTGTATTGGGCTCAGATGTGGTTTTGAAACCACATCTGGGCGGTTTTCACCAATACAGGGTGAAAATTTTCATCTGGGGACCTCACAGCCTGATTCTGACGTGTATGACGCGTAGAATGCTGTACAGAAACTGTATGGGACCCCAATATTGGCTGACATATGAGGTATTGAAGTAAAAACATGCTTCTTTGTCTATTTGACACCTCATATTCATGATTATGGGATATTATCCCATGGTAAGGCTGTATATGACAGCAGGTGGGATTTTGACCTTAAACCAGCCATAACTCTGTCAGTTTTTGAGATATCAACCTACAAAATGGGTCCATTGGATATCCCTGTATGAGCTCTACACAATGGTACACAATTTGGTATGGTTATCATGAATTATGGCAAAGTTATCCCATGTACAAGGTTTTTTGTACATAGGCGTGGTTTGGGCAAAAAGCTGTATTGAGCTTGTTTGTCTCATAGCTTCTGTTATAGTTGAGATATGAAGGAGTGGATGGCACCATCAGATAGCCCTGATTGTGCTCTTTCCAAAGATACCCCACTTCAGGTATCCCACACTAAAACTGTAGAAGTTAGATGAGAGGTGGATGTTTTGTTCACCCTTATTTGGCCTGAAATTGACCATAACTCCAGTAATATTGGTGCTAGCTCAGTTTGGCTGGTACCATTGGATAGCCCTGGCTTAGAGCTTCCTTTTGAATACCCATTTGATGGGGTTAAGCCTCTCCTTCTAGATTTCAGACGAGAGGTGAAAATTAAGGTTTATGCTCAGCAATAACTTTGAGCAGGAATAACTTTGTTATTTCTTGTCCTATGGTGATGGGACTTATATTTTCAGAAAGAGGTGAGTTTCCTCTATATTTTGATACCTTTTGAGCTAATTTGGCTCAGCTCCATGTTTTGGTGGTATCTTGGCTATACCATTGGTTTATGGTATTTTGGCTGTCATGCTTGTGCTCTGGTTTTGAGTCACAGGCTGACATACCCTCCCTCCAAAAAAGGCTGATCATTGATGAGACTGTTCAGTCCTCCTAGAGGCTCTGAATCTCCTTAAATGAAGGTTCCCATCTGGTATGGCATCTTCTGCCAACCATTTGTCTTTATCTGCTGTTTGGTTCTTGAATCTGACTAGGTATTGTCTCTGATCCTTCCCATTGAGTCTGATCTTCCTGGCCCTGATGATCTTACTCACAGGTCCAGGGGAGTCCTCCACTTCAACTATCTCTTGTGGTGTGGGATTCTTTCTCCTGGGGGGGAATTTATCCTCCTCTGTCTGGAAGTATGGTTTGACCAAACTCACTGGAAAGACTGGGTGTTTCCTGGAAAACTCCTCAGTGAGCTTGACCTCTACTGCATTCTTCCCTATCAACTTAATGATAGTGAAGGGCCCTACAAATGAGTCTCTCATTTTCTTGGGTCCCTTGAGATTGTTAAAGTTCAGTGTAGACCATAACACCTGTTCCCCTTCCTTAAAGTCAGGTTCCATATGTGATTTATCCCACCTCTGCTTGTTATACTCTTTGGCCTCAGGTATGCATCTGGCAGCAGTGTCACAGGCTTTCTTCCACATATCATGGAAGTCTTTGGCTGTGGGGTGGATGGTTAGAAGATTCTTCTTCAAGTGATCCACAGGTAACAGGGGGTTCCACCCTTTCTCCACCAGTGCAGGTGTTTTACCTGTGGTGGAGTGCTGGCTTGTATTATAAGCCAGTTGGACGGCTGGTAAGAGGGTAACCCAATCATGGGTGTATTCCATGCCATAGGCACAGAATCTTCTGAGGATGTCCTCCATTGTTTGGATCATCCTTTCAGCTAGGCCATCTGTTTGTGGATGGTAGGCTGTGGAAAAAGCAAGTTTGGTGCCAAGCATGGCATATAAGTTAGTCCAGAATTCAGATGTGAATTTTGGGTCCCTATTGCTAATGATGATCTTAGGGACTCCACAGGTGGATATGATGTTATTCCAAAACAACAGAGCAGTATCCATGGCTGTGTCTTCCTTACGGCATGGTAGACACCTCATGCTCTTGCTGAACCTATCAACTATGATCAAACAGGCATTGTAGTTTTCTTTGCCTCCTGGGACAAGTCCTGTAACGCATTCCATGTTGATGGTTTCCCATGGGTGCTTGGGTTCTTCTATGTTTTGAAGTAACCCATACTTCTTCCCATGTTTCCTATTTGCCTTTTGGCATCTTTCACAAGTGTTGATGTATTCACTCAACTCTTGTTCCCACTTGGGCCACCAAGCTGTGCTTGCTACCCTCTCTCTGGTCCTGTCTTCACTCATGTGTCCCATGTAGGGGCAGTCATGGGATTCTTGTAGGATCAATGAGATGTGGTCTCTGTCTACCACTGAGTGCACTTGTGTGCTTTTCTCTGTGGTAGAGCAGGCCATCTATAAGAAAAAACTTATTGTCCTCATAGGCCCTCAACCAGGGTTCTTCCAGCTGGGTTTCCAGTTCTGGACTCCTGTACTTTTGTTGAAGGAGCTGGAGTAGTATGCTACACTGTTTGTGTTTGGCATAAGACTTCTGTACTGTACTGAAGAATTCATTGTGCAGTTCTGAGGAGCTTATTCCCAGTATGGGAGTTTCTGTTCCTTCTGAATCAGTGTTTCCACTGTCAAGGGTACCATTCCCTGGTGCCCATTCAGAAAATCGGAAGTTCCTTCTCCTATCTATTTCCATGAAATGGATAGGGATTTTGGCTGCAACTTCTGGGTCATAAGCTGGATTGCTCTTGACATTGTCCAGTGGGCATCTGCTGAGGCCATCTTCATTGGTATGGCTTTTACCTTCCTTGTATATGATGGTCATGTTCCCTCTATACTCCTGGATAGCTATTTGCCATCTCAGCATATGCCTATTAGTAGTCTTCATGTTTAGTAAAGACTTCAAGGCTGTGCAGTCTGTGTAGACTTCAAAGACTGCACCCTCCAAATAATAATGGAGTTTTTCTAGAGCCCAGACTAGACATAGACATTCAGTCTGGGTGTCCCCATACCTGGCTTCTGAATCTTTCAGTTGCCTAGAGATGTAACATATTACACCCTCTCTTGGTTCACCATCCACAATTTGTCTTTGGTGAAGGGCTGCTCCTAAGCCTTGGCTGCATGCTGCATCTATATATAACTTGAATGGTAGTTCAAAGTCAGGTAAGATGAGCACTGGTGCATTGGTGAGTTCATATTTGATTATCTCATATGCATCCCTCCTCTCCTTGGTTATTTCAAAAACTACATCTTTTGAACATAACTTGTATAAACTACTAGTTATGTGTGCAAATTTTTGATATGGTTTCTATAGTAGCTAGCAAACCCAAGGAAAGATTGCATCTCTTTGATGTTCTTTTGTACTGGCTTTTGCAGTACTGCTGCTACTTTGTTCTGGTCAATTGCCAGACTAAGACCTGATACTTTATGTCCCAGAGCTAGTAGCTCTTGTTGGCCAAAATTACACTTTTTGAGTGAAATCTTCAGATTGATGGGTATACATTTACTTAAAACTCTGTCTATGTATTGTACATGGTCTTCCCATGTCTCTGAGTATATAATGATATCATCAATATGTACTACCATCCAGCCCTCCATTATTTCTTCTTGGAATATGGTGTCCATCATCCTTTGGAAGTGGGCTGGTGCATTCTTAATGCCAAATGGCATTCTGGTGTACTCATATATGCCCATATGGCATATTATTCTGAGTAATTTCATGGAGTTTGGTTTAACTCCATTTTTGGTGGAAGCCTTTCATACAATCCATCTTGGTTATGTATTTGGCTTTGGCTAGCTTATCCAAGGCATGAGGTATCCTTGGTATAGGGTACCTGTCTGCTTTTGTGTAGTTATTCAGGGCTCTGAAGTCTCCACACAATCTAGATTTGTCATCATGCCAAGTGATTAGGACAGGAGTGGTGATTTCCACTATTTCATTATGTCCAATCTTCCTGATGACATCCATATCCAGGAGTTCATTGATGTGTTTCTCAATTTCTTTCCTGGTTTCCAGGCTTGCTTGATAAGGAGGTCTTCTCAGCATGGGTGGATAAGGCCTTTCCACATCCAGATATAGTTCTATATCATGGCCTTTGATCTTGCCTAATGGTTCTTCACCAATGGCAAATACTGGTCTGTTCTTTCTCAGCATCTTCAGTAAACTTAGTTTTTGTTTACTGGTGAGGGTAGTGCTAAACTGTCGCTCTCTGAATTCCTTCAGAAGTTCTTCCAGTGGATCCCGAGAAGATATTTGGTATATGTCAAGTGAAAATTTCTTTTCCTTGTTAGTACCTATGGTGATGTGCCTATTTTTACTGTTGTAAATATCTATGCCATACATCCTCTGGTAATCTGTTCCCAGTAAAAACCCTTGGATGTGGGCATCATTAAGCACTACAAACTCTGGGTTGAGTCTGATATTACCCTTCCTGTGGGGTATAATTATCTCCTTGATAATTGTCCCAATGGA
This sequence comes from Austropuccinia psidii, assembly GCA_023105745.1. Taxonomy (NCBI): domain Eukaryota; kingdom Fungi; phylum Basidiomycota; class Pucciniomycetes; order Pucciniales; family Sphaerophragmiaceae; genus Austropuccinia; species Austropuccinia psidii. The sequence continues at coordinate 40,936,874 of JALGQZ010000003.1, forward strand.
AGTCATCTTCCCTGATACACTTTTAAAGTTCTTTGCCTTAGTGGGCAAGAGCTGTTTTTCCCAGTTTGGGAAGTGGGTATCCAGATAGTTTCTGGCCACTATGGAGCAGTGTGCTCCACTATCAATGATCAGTGGATGCTGAGCATTGTCAATACAAACAGTCATTTTTGTGGCTGTTACATGTATATATGCCATTCCTTTGGTTGGTGTAACCAGGAATGTTTGTGCATCTTGTGTGTGTTTGCACAAGTTCTTGTTAGCAGTATCCTGTGGCATGCCTGCTTCCAACTGTATGTCCTGGATTTCCAGTGGGGTTTCTTCTTGGTATTCCACTAGAAATTCCTCTCTTGGGTCTTGATCATCTTCAGATGGTTCTCTGATGGCATCACCCATAGAGTCTGAATCAGAATCCTCTGTTGGAGGTTCTTCCTCAGGGACTTTCTCTATGGCATAGACTTTCTTCTTTGCCTTTGGACAGTTGTTGGCATAGTGGTCTGTTGAACCACAATTGTGACAAGAATTTCTCTTCTTTGCCACTTCTGCCACTCTTTCTTTGGGTTTTTCTTTAAACGCTACCCTGAAAGGTTGTTTCTCTTTGAAACTACTGCTCTTATATGGGGTGAATTTCCCTATATTTGTCCTTTTCCTTATGTCTTGTAAGGTGTTGGCTATGTCATCTAGAGTGCAATTTTGGTTGCATCTGCATTTTACTGCATGCTCTAGTTCTCCTGGCAGTTGTGTCAGGAGTTTGTGATTCCTCATTTGGATGTTCATCTGAGGATCAATGGCTTTGAGTCTTTTAGACTGTCTAAGACACCACTCATATGGATCTTTGTCCACAGAGTATTTGTCATTTTCAAATGACATGGTCTTTTGCCATATCCAAGTTCCATTACTGTACTTTTGGATGATTTGATTCTTCCACCATGGCCAGTTTCTTCTGCCATTGATTTCTTTCATTTCTGGGTACCATATACTTGCATGACCTTTAAATGCAGTATTCAATCTAGCAGTGATCCAGTAGTCTGGTATGCTTGGTACATCAATGAAGAGTCCATCAATATAATCTATTAGTTCCATATGATCATATTCTCCTTTTCCAGAGAATTTGGGCCAGTTGGAGGCCTCAGGAAGCTGTCTCAAGGCTTCCTTCTCTGAATAAGACATGCCATCTCCAACCTGGTATTGTGATGGAGATCTTTCCTTATTCAACATCATGGCATCTGGTTTGATGTCATCTGGTTGATATGGATTCTCCATAGCTTGGCCTTGTGGTTGGGGCTTCAAGCTATGATAGGAATTAAACAATTTGTTAATGTCTTGATCCAGACACTCCCTGTCCCTTGTGCTGTGGTGTTGTTCTTCAAAGACTATATTCAGTCTTTTGTTGGTTTCTTCAGAGGCTTTGCTCAGTTGAGCATATCCTTCTTGAAGATTTTTAACTATTTGTTCCAAGGAGGCTTGAGTTTGTCTCATCCTCTCTTGGCTAGCTTTAATTTCTGCAAACTGCTTTGCAGATTGTTCAGCATATTGGGACATTTTTAACCACAGTGTATCACTGTTGATGTTACTCTCAGATGTGACAATGTTATTTTCAGTCTGAGTGGGGGTAATGTTTCTATTACTAGGACTACTGATTCTAGAGTGGTTTACAACTACTGCTGGTTCTTGTGTACTTCTTTTACCAAATCTAACAGCTTCTGGATCATGGGGTCTGACTCTTTCCTCCTCTGGTTGAAGGAGGCTTTGTTCTTGCCCTTGTTTCCTTGTCTTCTCCTGGAAACTTCCTCGAATTGTGAAGAATGGTGACTCTTGGCCACTGATCTGTTGGTTTCTGAATGGTGTGAAGCCACTGGAGAGCTGATTTGGCCTTCTCCTTGTGAACTTGAAGGAATCTGAGTAGGCCCTGTCTGGGTTAATTGTTCTTCTATTGCTTGGATAGTGGCTTGATTCTCCCTTATCTTCTGTGCCCTTGCCTCCAGGAGTCTGTGCTGCCTGGTAGGATTCCAACCTTTGGTGATTTCCATAAAGTCTTTGAAGTCTATCTCTTTGAGACAGATCTTCTGGCAACTTGATCCAAGTTCTGACCAGTGAGTTGCTAGGTTGAACCTCTTGTTGTCCATGCTCCATTGAAACAAATCTTTGAGGAGTTGGTGGATCTGAAGAACTTGATCCATATCCTTCCAGTCCTCTGGTTTGAGGTTTCTGTTGAATTGGAGTGTGAATGGCAAGGTTGATATTATCTCCCTCATTGTTTTGCCATCCACCACTGTGTCCAAGGTGTCTTCTTCCAGGTCTGCTGGTTCTGGACAATCCTTCTCTGTCTTCTGGCTGGTTCCTTTGGAAGCCAAGATCTCTTTGACTGTGCCTTGTACAAATTTATTGTCTGCTGACTTGGGCAGTTTGCCTTGTATGGATGCAGAGGTTCGTGGTTTTCTACTTCTCTGAGTGGCTATGGGTGTCCACTTTTTGGCTGTAATGAGACCTTCACTGTGCCTCTTTCCTTTGCCCTTGCTGCCCTCTGGTTCTGAGGGTGTCATGGGTGTGTTGGCCTGTGACTGGGTCTCAAGTGGGATGTAATTTTCTTCCATTATAAGGTCCAAAAAAGGATTTAAAACATGGCCAGGCCCCCAAAATGTCAGGCTGAGTCTATGTTGAAGAAGTAATAAGGCTATTTACAACTAAAACTATGACTGTGACACGGTAAAAAATGGTTTTAAAAGATAATAAAGTTGATAATGGATCATTACATTGAGATTTTAAGGGCTTTACTATAGAGATATAGTGGTGGTGAGCGCTGCTGAAAGCCCTGGGTGCAGCTTTATCTGTTGGGTTACAATAATAAAAGACTACAATAATTAAATTTATAATTATACCTGATTATTAACCAAGAGTAAAACTGTTTTTGACAGTTTACTACGTAGGTTATTCAAGAGCAGGATGAGGAGATGATTTTGGCTGTGAAAAGCCCTCCTTTTATCCTGAAATTGGGATGGAAAGGCTGCTAGACCTTTCCACGTAGAGGAAGTGAAGATTTTTCACTCTCCAGGACAGGCTTGTGGTTTTCAAACAGCCTGTATACCCTGTATTGGGCTCAGATGTGGTTTTGAAACCACATCTGGGCGGTTTTCACCAATACAGGGTGAAAATTTTCATCTGGGGACCTCATAGCCTGATTCTGACGTGTATGACGCGTAGAATGCTGTACAGAAACTGTATGGGACCCCAATATTGGCTGACATATGAGGTATTGAAGTAAAAACATGCTTCTTCGTCTATTTGACACCTCATATTCATGATTATGGGATATTTTCCCATGGTAAGGCTGTATATGACAGCAGGTGGGATTTTGACCTTAAATGTGAGCCTTTGAGATATGACCACATATCCAATAAGGTCACAAAAAGGATTAATAATAATTATACCTTTAATATAATTATATTAAAATTAATTAGAATAATTATACACTAAAAATAATTACTCAAATATACAAAAAATACCATAAATTGGTACTAAAATTGGTTTAACTTAAAAACCAATGAATGAACATGTGAAATAAATTATACCATTGGATTCCCCATGGAGAAATACACATATACCACTTTTATGGCATATCTGTAAAGTCAATATTTAAGGAATTATAAGGTATAATACCTTATAAAAACCATAAAACCTTATTTATCTCAGAAACTAATGAAACAAAATGTGAAATAAATTGTACCAGTGGATTCCCCACAAAAGTCCACATATAAAACAATTAATAAGCTAATTCCCAAAATCAATACTTAAGGAATTATCCTGAATATATGCACTTTTTTGGTCAACGCATATATTCAGTGATCATAGCTAATATCTTCTAAAATATACATGATAGAATGATGAACCAAAAATAAAGTTACCACGTAATTACTGTAAGAACACAGATATGAACTTTATTTTACAAGTTATAAACAAGGTTAAAACCTATGATGAAATATTGATAAAAACCAGCAGAGCTGTTGACCACTTTGTTGTGAAAGTGCTCCAAACTTAAAAAAAAGTACACAGTTGGATTCTACTAGTTCATTCGTGAAGAATTATGTAATTTTTATTATTAAATTCAGGGTATAACCCCCTGAAATCAAGGTTTGAAGTTTAAAATATTGAATTTCGACAGAAAAGATGAGTTACAAGAAAAATCATCAAAATTAGAGTTTTGATGATGTAATGAAAGTCTCTTGGCAGCATAATAAGGTTATGTCAGGCTATCAGAATTCACTCTCTGAATTGCTGTAGCGTGAAAACCTTAAAAGGTATTGAGGTTCAAAGTTTGAGCTTAAATTGAGCTGTTATGATCACATACTGTAACCTTAAATTAAGTTTAACAGTCTTAATAGTGATAAAATTGGTGAATACTATTAGTTTATGATTAAAACTAATAAAATCCACGAAATTTGGGGTTCTGCCAAGCCTCTGATGTCATCACACTTAGAGTTACAGTGATAACTCTAAATAATGGTGCAATAATGATGTAATATGGTTTGATCATGATGTAATCACCCTCAAACCTTAAAATATTGATCAATTCCAGTGGATATGATCAGTACACGTCTACTAGAAGCCTGTTGGACTCTAGGAGGGAGGTATTTACTATAAATAGAGCTCTTTTTACTCTGTTTTCCCCTCAGACGCATCAAAAACATTAAATCAATTAAATAAAAGGTAATTTCTTTATTCTTTAAATATAAAACTCTTATATTCTTAAAGACCAAAGACCATCTTGTTATTAATCACCATTTTTACGTGATTAAATCAATTCTTTAATTGTTTTTGCTATAAATCTCTCTAAAAAGCTCATTTCCACGTAAAATCAAGAAATTTAGTAAATTCTCTTTATTTTTATTGTAAATACAATTTGAAAAGGTTGTATTATATTCTTTTGGCGTAAAATAACTCAAAATTATTATCTTAAGTGTTAAAAGTAGGTTATTTCATCTTATTATAATAATTTCTCTTTTATTATTACTCATAATAATTCTTATTTAATATAAATAGTATTTATATTAATTTATAACTTTAATATTAGTAATATTATTGTTATTAATTGTTTTTTATTTATAAAAAACAATTTTTTACGCCTTTATTATTTGTTGGTAACAATAATAAAGAGCTTTTTAATATATTAATTATTTTATATTAATATATTTATTTATTATATTATATTTCCATAATATAAATTATATTATTATATTTATTTAATAATATAATTATTTTACGCCATAATAATAATAATTATTTATTATTATTATATTTTTAATCTTATTTATTCAATTTATAAGGACATTCAGAGTACAATAAGTAATAAATTAGTAATTTTTACTTATTGTTTCATAGTCAAACCTTACATTTGGGGGCCTGGCCGTGATATTTACTTAAAAGACCTTTAAAAATATTCTATTTCGGTTTATCCATAATAAATTATATTTATAATCATAAAATTATATAATAATTTTATATTTTATTGATTTTAAAAGCTATTGAGGCATTTGGAAAGCAATTGTACTGTCTTACACGTGGTTTTTCACATCCTTAGACTTGCAAGAACTTTCTTTGAGTGACTCTAGTGATTAAAAAAGATAATTTATAAATTAAAAATAATTTTTATTATAATTTAATTTTATAAGAATCATATTTATTTTTTATTTTATTCTTTAAAAATAAAAACATACATAAAAAATATTAAAAAATATTAAAAACCAATAAAAAAAGTTATTTTTATTCATTTTTATTCATTTCTTTATTTATTTCATTTTTTAAGATATAAAAGCAATTTCTACGTGGAAAATTGCCATATCTTGCCAAAAATAACACTTATTATAAAAAGACTTATATTTATTTGTCTTTTTTAGTGTTTGAAGATAACCCAACAGAAGACAACCAAGCTACTGTTGAGAGATTGGTGGAAGAAACTTGTCAAAGTTCTCCTACACCAGTTATCACCAAAAGAAAGAAAGCTAAGAAATTAGACTTTCCAGGGCCCACCATTCAAGACTCTGAAGGTGAGCACCTCTTTTTAAATTGCCATAAAAGAATTTTATTCTAAAATACTTTTATTTTTTCTCATTTTTTAATTATGACTACCAGAAGAGGTTCCCAATACCCCATCCAATCAGATGGAGCTGGACTCAGAAGTAGAATTGATCCCTCAAAAGGGAAAAGAAAGGGCAATATCCCCAGTGGAACAGAATCCACACAAGGAAGTGCCTTATCCCAAAGGCAAGTCCCAGAAATGCCCATGATATCTGAGCCTGAATTGGAACTAAGTATGAGTAACTCAAACAGGTACAAATCACATTCAGAGGGCTCAGATAGACATCTACATGAGCCAGTACAAGCAGTATTACACAGTATACAAGGACAAAGACTGGGAAATGCTGCCTCAAATACACCAAGGAGTGATGAACTCCTGGCACATCCTGAAAAAGTTCCTCAAAGAGGAGGAGATAGTGAAATACTCCAATGGATGGAATCCACTGTCATCCAAACCTCAAATCAAAAAAATCAAGGATTATCATGCCAAAAAGAGAGAGGCAACCAAGGAAGAAGCCCCAGTAGCTTCTACCAGCAAGCCTCAAGCCAACCCACTTCCCCAAGAAGGGAAGAAGAACAAGAAAAAGCATTGGAGGAAACCATATTCCCCAAGCTACAGAATCCCAAGAATCCAAAAGGATGCCATGGACAATGTCTTCAACATGGCCAGAACCTTGATGGAATTCAAGGACAAGGAAGAGCAAAGAATGAGACAACCTCATTTCCCAAAGAAATAACCTTGTCCAAAGATGTTGTAAATACTTTAACAGAAATTAAAAATAGTATATTACCTCTAAAAGAAATTAAAGACAGTTTATTATTACTACAAGAAATAAATAACAATTTATCTTCTTTAACAAAAATTGTTGTACAAAACAAGAAAGAAATTGACAACATTAAGTTTATTGTTGAAAATAATAAACCAAAAAATTTAATTGACAATACTCAAAAATTAATACAAGGACAACAAGAATTGTATAAATACATAAAAGATATCAAAGATAAGACTTTGACAATCAATTATGATGTGAGTATTGACAATCTCACAGAAAAATTAAATAAATTAAGTATTTCTGTAGAAAAATTTGAAGAAAAGACTTCATCACACCAAAAATTACTTTTGGACCATGTGGAAAAAAGTGATGAAGCAAGAATGCATCTGAAAGATGATATTCAAAGTGAAATAAGGCTTATTACTGAAAAAATGGATAAAATTAATGAGGCTAATTTAAATATGCCAAAGTTATCAACACCATTTTCTCATATAAGAAGCCCTGTTAAAACAAAAGAGGAATTGTCAAATCCTTTCATAACAGACTTGAGTCACCAAGACAATAACCAAGTCTTAATGAAAGAAGCACCTCAATTGAAAGAATGGCCAACATTCACAGGAGAAGGTGAATATGACCACATGTCATTTATTAAAACAATTGACATGTTACAAGAAGACTATGCCATACCAGATGAATTAGTTACTGCAAGATTACATTCATTGTTTGAGAAATCTGCAAAAAGATGGTATTATGGCATAAGACAAACAAATGGTAAAAATACCTGGTCTTGGTGGAAACAAGAAATAATCACCAAGTGGGCAAATGATGCCTGGAGGTACAAGATAGAAAATGCATTTGAAAACTCTTTCTTTGACCCTGAGAAAGATAAACCTTTAACTTGGTTTCTAAAACAAGTTGAAAGGCTTAATGCACTGTACCCAGAAATGTCACAGAAGATGGTACATATGAAAATACTTAAAAAATGTGGAGGGGAACTAGAACATGCCCTAAGAAGCAGGTGTATAGAACCATGCTCCACAGAAGAGTATATAAATGCACTAGAAGATATAGTGACAAGGACAAAAATTGGCAGGACTTGGAAAAAATTGGACATTAAAAGCCCAAATAAACCATTTATCAAGAAAGATAAATCAAAAGAATCCTTTAAACCCAATACATCCAACAATAATGAGCAAAGAAAATGCCATAAATGTGGAGGTATTGGACACTTAGCCAATAATTGCCTTGAAAAAGCAAAGATCAATGAAATTGTGGAAACAGAAAACCACAATGACAAAGAAGAGGAATCTGACTCTGAAAAAGAGACAGAAGAGTCAGAGAGCTCTGAAAGTGATGAAATCAATATAATTAATGCACAAATTAATAATATTGATATAATTTATGAAGTACTGGATGTTAACTCAAACTTGCCACAAGTTGGAACATCTGACACAAATCTGACAAACATACAAGATGCCAAAATGTATAGAACCAAACCTGCAAGAGGAATGGGATATACAGCTGGAAAATCAAGTATTAGTATTGTTATGGTTGATAACCAAGAAGGAAAGGTTAACTTGGATACAGGAGCATATTGCACTTGTGTTGGCAAAAGTTATTTAAAAACCATTGTCCCAGACTGGCAAGAAAAACTTATGCCAATACAAGGTGTCAAATTTAGTAGTGCAAGTGAGAGCATGAAGCCCCTTGGAATAATTGATTTAACACTAATCTTTCCTCATCCCTCACAATGTGTCAGAATTAAAGTAGAGTTTGTAGTAATGGACAACTGTACTAGTAATCATTTCATACTTGGGAATGACTACTTATCAATCTATGGTATAGATATCTCCAACCAAAAGGATAGATATTTTACCATAGGAGATAATAAAAGACAAAAGTTTGGATTCTTAAATAACAAAAAACAAATCACAGTTATTAAGAATGAGGAAAAAATTCCAGAAAAAGAACTTTTTATATCTGAACAACTCAAAGAGGCAGAATTCAATCAAGAATTAACAGAAAAAATGAAAGAAAAATTGATTGACCTCTTATTTAAGTATAAAAATGCCTTTGCAACTGACAAAAGGCCACTAGGTGCCATAATTGGACATGAAGTGGATATAATTCTAAATGTAGAAAAACCTTACCCACCTTTATTAAGAAGACCTGCTTATCCAGCCAGTCCAAGAGCTAGAGAAGCCTTAGAGGTGCACATTAAAGAATTAATGGACCTTGGAGTATTAAGAAAGGTTGGACATAATGAGCAAGTAGAAGTTACTACACCTGTCATTATAACTTGGCATAATGGAAAATCAAGGATGGTAGGAGACTTCAGAGCCCTGAATACCTATACCATTCCAGACAGATATCCAATACCCAGAATCCATGAGACATTGACCCAATTGTCACAAGCTAAGTTCATCACAGCTATGGATGCTCTTAAGGGTTTTCATCAAAATTTCTTAACAGACAATGCCAAGAAACTACTAAGAATAATAGTCCATTGTGGAATTTTTGAATACTTAAGAATGCCATTTGGGATAAAAAATGCACCTTCCCATTATCAAAGAATGATGAATACCATATTTCCTGAAGAATTATCAGAAGGATGGTTAATAATCTACATTGATGATATCATAGTTTGCTCAGAAACTTGGGAAAATCACCTGACAAGACTAGAAAGGGTACTACAGAAAATAGTCCAAGTAAATATGAAAATTTCATTGAAAAAATGTCATTTTGCATATAGTGAATTAAAAGCCCTAGGACATGTAGTATCTGGCCTTAGTCTAGGCATAGACAAAAATAAAGTAGCAGCAGAACTACTTAAACCAATGCCTCAAACCAAAAAAGAAATGCAATCATTTCTAGGATTTGCTGGTTACTATAGACAGCATATAAAGGACTTTGCAAAGATTGCTAAATCCTTGTATAAGCTACATGACCAACAAACAGTCTATGAGATGACAGAAGAAAGAGTCAAAGCATATGAAGAATTGAAAAATTCCTTAACAAATGCCCCATTTCTTCTAATGCCAGATTGGAAACTACCTTTCAAACTGTACATTGATGCTTGTGGAGAAGGACTAGGTGCTGCACTTCACCAAACACAAATTATCAATGATAAACCAGTGGGAGGACCAATTTGTTTCATTTCAAGGCAGATAAAGCCAACAGAAGCAAGGTATGGAGCAAGCCAAATGGAATGCTTATGCCTAGTGTGGGCTTTAGAAAAGCTGCATTATTATTTGGATGGCACAGTATTTGATGTAATCACAGACTGTAATGCTGTGAAATCACTATTAAATATGAAGACTCCAAATAGACATATGCTGAGATGGCAAATTGCTATCCAAGAATATAGAGGAAATATGACTATTGTTCATAAATCTGGAAATATTCATAAAAATGCAGATGGTCTTAGCAGATGGGCTCTAGCAAATACCCCTGACAATCCAGCATGGGTACCACAAGAAGAGCACCATATAGAAGGAATATGTGTTACAGACATTGGCACAGAATTCTTTAACCAAGTTAAAGAAAGCTATAAAACAGACAAAAATTGCCATATCTTAAGCCAACTTCTAATGAAAGACTGCAAAGATCCATCACTTTCATCAAAACTAGATGAAATATGGAAAAAGGCATATGATGAAGGAAGATTTCACCTCCTTGATGGAATCCTTTACCATAGAACAAAACACACATGTGTTATGGCCTTAACAGATAGAACACTAATAAACACTATTTTACATGAGTGTCATGATAGTGTTGCATCTGGACATCTCTCAGAAGATAGGACACTAGAGAGGGTGAAAACCTGCTCTTGGTGGCCAAATTGGAAGAAAGATGTTGCAGAGTACTGCCAAACCTGTGACAGATGTCAAAAAGCCAACAGAGCCACAGGAAAGAAATTTGGAATGATGATCCAAATCCAAGAACCAAAATCCCCATGGGAAATAGTTCATATGGATTGGGTAACAGCCTTACCTCCAGGAGGAGACAGGAGTTATAATGCATGTCTAGTGTTAGTTGACAGGTACAGTAAAACTCCCATGTTCTTACCATGTCATAAAGATGACACAGCTATGGATACAGCCATAATGATATGGAATAAAGTCATTAGCCACACAGGCTTATTCCAAAATATTATAAGTGACAGAGACCCAAAGTTCACTTCAGCATTATGGACAAACCTCCATAACTTGTTTGGGACAAAGTTATCATTCTCAACAGCTTATCATCCTCAAACTGATGGTTTAGCAGAAAGAATGATACAGACCCTAGAAGATATGATCAGAAGATTCTGTGCTTATGGGCTAGAATTCAAAGATTCTGATGGTTTTACCCATGATTGGTGTACACTAATACCAGCACTTGAACTGGCATATAAGACATCAATCCATTCTTCTACTGGCAAAACACCAGCAATGCTAGAGAAAGGTTGGAATCCAAGACTTCCTTATGACACCCTCAAAAAGGACTTAGTGGATATACATCCAACAGCAAGCAGTTTCAAGATAATGCTTGACAAAGCAAGACACCATGCAAACAGATGCATGCAAGATTCTTTTAAATATGCAAAAGAAAGATGGGATAAAAGTCATAAACCACCTGACTTCAAAATAGGGGACTTGGTTTTAGTATCAACCCTTAATTTCAATAACATAAAAGGCCCAAAGAAATTGAAAGATTCCTTTGCAGGACCATTTATGATAAAAGCACTTCATGGACCCAATGCTGTGCAATTAGAACTCACAGGTGAACTAATGAACAAACACCCAACTTTCCCTGTAAGCCTGATAAAACCTTACAGTTCAAGTGACAAAGAGTTATTTCCACTAAGAAATAAACCCCCACTTGAAATTCCCCCCTTGGAAGAAGGAGAGGAAAAGAAAATAGTAAAAGTCCTTAAAGAAAGAAGGACAAGAAACAAAAAAGAAAGGGAATACCTTGTGAGGTATAGAAATTCTACTCAAGAAGATGAATGGCTACTTGAGAAAGATATAACAAATGCTGATAAGTTACTAAGAAGGTTCAGACATGAAAGAAAACCTGAAAAATAAAAAAGTTAAGCATTATTGAACTTCAAGACTAACAAAGTCTATTGAAGAGGTAGGACAGTGGATGATACCCTAATCACATATATCAGATTGTGGTACAATCTTTTTTGGTGGTAGGGAATGTGAGCCTTTGAGATATGACCACATATCCAATAAGGTCACAAGAAGGACTAATAATAATTATACCTTTAATATAATTATATTAAAATTAATTAGAATAATTATACACTAAAAATAATTACTCAAATATACAAAAAATACCATAAATTGGTACTAAAATTGGTTTAACTTAAAAACCAATGAATGAACATGTGAAATAAATTATACCATTGGATTCCCCATGGAGAAATACACATATACCACTTTTATGGCATATCTGTAAAGTCAATATTTAAGGAATTATAAGGTATAATACCTTATAAAAACCATAAACCCTTATTTATCGCAGAAACTAATGAGACAACATGTGAAATAAATTGTACCAGTGGATTCCCCACAAAAATCCACATATAAAACAATTAATAAGCTAATTCCCAAAATCAATACTTAAGGAATTATCCTGAATATATGCACTTTTTTGGTCAACGCATATATTCAGTGATCATAGCTAATATCTTCTAAAATATACATGATAGAATGATGAACCAAAAATAAAGTTACCACGTAATTACTGTAAGAACACAGATATGAACTTTATTTTACAAGTTATAAACAAGGTTAAAACCTATGATGAAATATTGATAAAAACCAGCAGAGCTGTTGACCACTTTGTTGTGAAAGTGCTCCAAACTTAAAAAAAAGTACACAGTTGGATTCTACTAGTTCATTCGTGAATAATGATGTAATTTTTATTATTAAATTCAGGGTATAACCCCCTGAAATCAAGGTTTGAAGTTTAAAATATTGAATTTCGACAGAAAAGATGAGTTACAAGAAAAATCATCAAAATTAGAGTTTTGATGATGTAATGAAAGTCTCTTGGCAGCATAATAAGGTTATGTCAGGCTATCAGAATTCACTCTCTGAATTGCTGTAGCGTGAAAACCTTAAAAGGTATTGAGGTTCAAAGTTTGAGCTTAAATTGAGCTGTTATGATCACATACTGTAACCTTAAATTAAGTTTAACAGTCTTAATAGTGATAAAATTGGTGAATACTATTAGTTTATGATTAAAACTAATAAAATCCACGAAATTTGGGGTTCTGCCAAGCCTCTGATGTCATCACACTTAGAGTTACAGTGATAACTCTAAATAATGGTGCAATAATGATGTAATATGGTTTGATCATGATGTAATCACCCTCAAACCTTAAAATATTGATCAATTCCAGTGGATATGATCAGTACACGTCTACTAGAAGCCTGTTGGACTCTAGGAGGGAGGTATTTACTATAAATAGAGCTCTTTTTACTCTGTTTTCCCCTCAGACGCATCAAAAACATTAAATCAATTAAATAAAAGGTAATTTCTTTATTCTTTAAATATAAAACTCTTATATTCTTAAAGACCAAAGACCATCTTGTTATTAATCACCATTTTTACGTGATTAAATCAATTCTTTAATTGTTTTTGCTATAAATCTCTCTAAAAAGCTCATTTCCACGTAAAATCAAGAAATTTAGTAAATTCTCTTTATTTTTATTGTAAATACAATTTGAAAAGGTTGTATTATATTCTTTTGGCGTAAAATAACTCAAAATTATTATCTTAAGTGTTAAAAGTAGGTTATTTCATCTTATTATAATAATTTCTCTTTTATTATTACTCATAATAATTCTTATTTAATATAAATAGTATTTATATTAATTTATAACTTTAATATTAGTAATATTATTGTTATTAATTGTTTTTTATTTATAAAAAACAATTTTTTACGCCTTTATTATTTGTTGGTTACAATAATAAAGAGCTTTTTAATATATTAATTATTTTATATTAATATATTTATTTATTATATTATATTTCCATGATATAAATTATATTATTATATTTATTTAATAATATAATTATTTTACGCCATAATAATAATAATTATTTATTATTATTATATTTTTAATCTTATTTATTCAATTTATAAGGACATTCAGAGTACAACAAGTAATAAATTAGTAATTTTTACTTATTGTTTCATAGTCAAACCTTACATTAAACCAGCCATAACTCTGTCAGTTTTTGAGATATCAACCTAAAAATTGGTTCATTGGATAGTCCTGTATGAGCTCTACACAATGGTACCCAATGTGGTATGGTTATCATTAAATATGGCAAAGTTATCCCATGTACAAGGTGTTTGGTACATAGGCGTGGTTTGGGCAAAAAGCTGTATTGAGCTTGTTTGCCTCATAACTTCTGTTATAGTTGAGATATGAAGGAGTGGATGGCACCATCAGATAGCCCTGATTGTGCTATTTCCAAAGATACCCCACTTCAGGTATCCCACACTAAAACTGTAGAAGTTAGATGAGAGGTGAATGTTTTGTTCACCCTTATTTGGCCTGAAATTGACCATAACTCCAGTAATATTGGTGCTAGCTCAGTTTGTCTGGTACCATTGGATAGCCCTGGCTTAGAGCTTCCTTTTGAATACCCATTTGATGGGGTTAAGCCTCCCCTTCTAGATTTTAGATGAGAGGTGAAGATTAAGGTTTATGCTCAGCAATAACTTTGAGCAGGAATAACTTTGTTATTTCTTGTCCTATGGTGATGGGACTTATATTTTCAGAAAGAGGTGAGTTTCCTCTATCTTTTGATACCTTTTGAGCTAATTTGGCTCAGCTCCATGTTTTGGTGGTATCTTGGCTATACCATTGGTTTATGGTATTTTGGCTGTCATGCTTTCGCTCTGGTTTTGAGTCACAGGCTGACAGCTTTAGGGTGTTGCCTTTAATCATTCCTTTTCTTTCTCTGAGGCATTTTTTTCATCCAGAATGCAGAAAGTTTTTCTTATTCATGCCAAGGCTTAGTCCTGAAACTAAATGTCCCAAAGTGTTTTGACCATGAATTCCAAAATTACATTTCTCAAGGGATAATTTCATTTTCACTTGTAGAGTTTTCTTAAATACTAATGAAAGTCTCTCTCAATGCAATTGCCAGGTTTTGGAACAAATGATAATTTTTTCAATATAAATTTTTCACCATCCCTCTGACAATTCATATGTTAAGATGGTATTCATCATTCTTTGATAATGAGGTGAAATTTTTGATTCCAAAAAAAAAACTTCAAATATTCATAAATCCCACAATGAGAACTTATCCTCACTATCTTCCTATAATGAGGCTTCAAAATAATCTTATGGAAAATTGTAAGGGAATCATTGGCAGTTATTAATTTTTCTTTAGATATTTGAGTAAAAGTCTCATGGATTCTAGGAATTGGATATCTATCTGGAACAGGTATCTAATACTCCAAAATCACCAGAAATCCTTTACTTATAATTATTCCAAGTAATTATGACAGGGATTGTAAATTCTACTTCCTCATTATTTCCAACAGTTCTGAGAACTCCAGGTTTCATCAGCTCATTAATATTCATTTCCAATGCTTCCCTAGCTCTAGGGCTAGCTTGGTAATCTGGTCTTCTTAATAGTGGAGGATAATGTATTTCTAAATTAAGCATAATTTTTATTTCATGGACTTTGATACCTCCTGGTGATTCATTATCAGAAGAAAAGGCTCCTATTTATTGAAATAAGATTCCAATAAGGTTTTCCTCCATTTTTAATATCAATTCAAGACCAATTTGTGCTTCAATGAATTTATCAGTCACAAATTTCTTCTTGTTCATGCTTTTCCTTCTATTATGACAGTTATTCCTTTTCTCTCTAGAGGAAAAGCAAAAAATTTCCTTTTATTTTCTGCTGTTTTGAAATACATGTCTTTATTATCATTAATATTAATACCATAGAAATTGAGATAATCATTTGCACGTATGAAAGGTTGTGAGGTACAATTGTTAATAATAACAAATTCAACTTTCAGTCTAAGACTTCCTTCAGGATGAGGAAATATCATTTCTGCTTCAAAGATTCTCCAAGGATGTGTATCTTGGCTAGGACTACTAAATCGTATACCTTCAATTGGAATCAATGTTTCTCTCCAATGGGTATAAGCCTCATCAACATAAAATTTACCAACACAATTTCAGAAATCACCTTAGTCAAGATGTATCTTGGCGTCTTTGGTTTTAATTACAGAATTAGGGATACACAATTTTCGAGCTGTATACCCTTTTCCTCTTGGAGGTTTGTTTGGCTGAGCTTAAGCATCTTGAACATTTATGAGATCCATACATTCATCACTATATTGTGGCAAGGTAGTATGCACTTCTGTGACTTCAAAGGACACATTTATTTTTTCTATAATAACTTCTTCTGTTAATTCTTTTTCAAAAGGTTTGGAATCAATATTTTGTACAGTAACTTTGTATTAGGCTAGAATATGGTTTTTGCAACAAAGGTTGGTTAAAATTATGGCCAGGCCCCCAAATGTAAGGTTTTTCTATCAAAATATTGCTAATATTAACAAATATTAAGAGTACTATGTCTTCCCTCAGTAGAATGTATAATAAGATTAAAAATTAGAGCCACAAATGAATATAATTATCAAAAATAATTATATATAACCAAAATAATTTAATTTATATTAAATTATATAATAATGAAAAACTTAATAGCTATAATAAATTGCAATTATTCTATTATTATCATAGTCACTGACTGTTGTATTAATAAGAATTTATAAAGCACTTAATGAGACAACTTCATGTGGAAAATAATAATATTTATCCACTCATAAAGAATATAAATAGAAGGGATCAGTTTTTCAGACCTGAAAACTATGTTTTTGAGGAAGTAAGGAACATTTATACTCAGGATAAGAATTGCAGCATTCTATGCAAATTTCTTACTTAATACTGTAAAGATAATTCTTTAATTGGAAGAAATAATATGATGAAGCAAGATTTCATTTACTTGATGGAATAATCTGCCATAGGACCAAACACAAATGTTTAGTGAAAGTGGTAGACAGAGAATTACTCAATCTTTTATTGAATTAAATTCATGACAGCCCCTTCTCAGGACACCTATCTGAGGAAAGAAAAGAGAGACATTCAAGACCTGCATATAGTAGCCAATGTGGAAAAAAATGTTTCAGAATATTGCAAAACCTGTTATGTGTGTCAAAAAGGAAAATAGATACAGTGGCAAAAGACTTGTAAACATGATAAAAATGCAAGAACCCAGTAGACCATGGGATATTGCCCATATGGATTGGCTAACTGGCCTACAGCCAGGAGGTGATAGAAGCTGTCATTTCTACCTAGTGATTTTTTACAGGTTCAGTAAGACTCCAATCTTTTTTGCCATTTCACAAAGATGCTACATCCATTCATACATATCTTCTGATATGGGATAAAGTAATATCATGGACTGGGATATTCACAAACATCATTAGTGACAGAGATCCCAGATTTACCTCAGTACTATGGAAAAACCTTCAGCAATTATTTGGAACAAAGTTATCCTTCTCTACAGCTTAAAAAACACAAATGGATGGCCTAGCTGAAAGGATTATCAAAACTTTGGGAGAAATGGTCAGAATATTTTGTGAATATGGCCTAGAGCTCAAAGATTGTTATGGATTCACCCATTATTGGTGTACCTTTATACCTGCACTGGAATTAGCATATAAACCATCTATTCAGTCCAGTACCAAACATACTCCTGCTATTCTAGAAAAAGGATGGAATCCCAGACTACCCCAAGATTCCTTGAGGAAGGATTTGGTTTTTATAAATCCCACAGATGCTAGATTCAAAGGAATTCTACAATAAGCTAGAAATAATGCAGTAAGATCAATGGAAGACTCGTTTGTATATGCCAAAGACAAATGGGACAAGTCACAAGCTGTTACAGCTTCAAAGCAGGGGATTTCCTACTTGTATCTGCCACTAAATTCAAGAACATAAAAGGAAGAAAAAACTCAAATCCTCCTTTGCACAACCTGTTGTTTTCAAGGTGCTTCATGGGGAAAATGGTGTTGAAGTAGAATTGTCTGAGGAACTTATTAATAAGCATCCTAAATTTCCAGCAACATTTATAAAGCCTTACAAATCTGGTGATTCTGAAAAATTTCCCTGAAGGTATAAATTTCCCCAGCATATACCTCCTGTTTAATTGTCTGTTACTAATGAAATTACCAAAGTTCTCAAAGAAAGGAAATTGAAAACTAAGAAAGTAATGGAATACCTTGTCAGGTACAGTGACCCAACTTGTGAAGATGAATGGTTAGCAGAAAAAGGAATACCTGAAGCTACCAAACTTCTCAGAAGGTTCAGAAACATTATAAATGGAAATATTAAAAAATAATATTCTTTCTTTGGCAGAGGGAATGTGAGTATGAAAGGTATTTTTATATACCCAAAAGACCACAAATAACTAAATTATGTTTTAATTATAAATAAATAAATTTATATATATCATGAAAACAAGAATTGAAACATAAATAGAAAATTTATACACAAAATCAAAAAGTTTATTACAATATAAAATTAAAATAACATTGCAATTCAAAATTGTTAAAATAAACTTTTACTTGGAAAAATTAAGTAAACATAAATTTTCAACAATTTTATTAAAAAAAATATTTTTGGAAAAAGGTTAGATAAAAATTGTTATCAATTTTTTCCAATAAATAAACTTATCAAAACTATTTGTCATGAAAAATGAGGTGGGGTCACCTCTGGGCAAAAATTCTGTAACTCAACTCTAAATAAGCTTAAATTAAGTTTTTCAGTATTTTTGGTATGAAAATTCGAAAGTACTCAAAACCTCAATTTCATTCAAAAATGTGATGTAAAACATCAATTTTTGTGTTAAAATTTGGGTGTGGTGTGTAGCTTAGAAGTTATGAGGAATTGAAATTTCAAAATGTGCACGTGTATTACATAAGTGAACTTGAATTTACATATGAGGTATCAACTATTACAGTTCTGTACCCTAACTTTTCAATTGAATTCAATTTGTAAATTTCTAGTATAATAGATGACAAGGAATTAAAGAAAAAATAAATTGGAAAGATTAATTTTTGGGGGAAGGAATCTTGGCTTCAAGGGTGCCAGACTCCTCCAAACTCCTTTCTGACAGGCATGGGATGTCAAATTTCACACAAATGTTCATCACTTTGGGCCTGGAATTGAGTCACAGGGTTGGTGACTCAATTGATGATGAGTTTTTTATACCTACCAGGGCTGTTTTAGCTGTTTCCAAGAGGTTAAAACTACCCTTAAGCTAAAAAAGATTAACTGGTTTTGACACCTCCTACACACATTCTGATGTGTTTTGAAGGATTGAAACCAGTTACTACTATAGCAATTGCTGATTTAAGGGACTAAGATGGCTAAAACCAGCCCTTTTTCATCCAAACCAGGCTTCAATGATTCCATAATTAGATTTTATGGTGTCAGATTTTTTCTCACAGCTTATTAGAGTAAATATTACTTTTGGAGTAAGAAAATTGGTGGCTATAAAATAATGTCTTCTTTTCCCACTTTTCTCTTCATGTTAGAATCTTTTTTTGTTTTATAATAAGCTTAAACACTGTTGAATAAATCAATAAAATTATACAACCACCTTCTTGAAAAATATTTTAAACCTTCCAAACATGTGAAAAAGTAACTATAATCATTTTTACCCTTGAGCCACCCCAAAAGTTAATTAAATCATGTTTCATCACTAATAACTTTGTCACTTTGTTTCCAAATTCACTCTGGTCACTCTTGGGTGTGTTTTTATTTGATATTCTTTTTGAAGACTTTCTTCTTATAATAATTTTCTGCATTTCTTTTCTCCATTAATTCCAATTTAAATTTCTCTTGAAGAAATTTCTTTTGTAGCCTTATATATCCTTTGAGAAGATTTTTGAATAAATTTTTATTGTTGGTAAAACAATAAATCTTTATAATATCATTTTTTTATACTAAATAATTTAAAAACAATAAATTTGGTGTTTTTTCTTTTAAAAACTCTTAGAATTTATTATTCTTCATTCAATCTTACCTTATACAAATTTTGAGGATGGTAAAACTACTTGATTTTTAATCAAAGTTTCATATCCACAGCTCAAAATTTTACTAACCAATTAAAATTATTACAAAATTCAAATAAATACAAATAAATGGAAAACTGGTGAAAATTTTTCATAAGCCAATCCTTCACAACTTTTAATGCTTGATGGTACAGTGGGTTGTCACATTATAACTGGAAGCATTATGTATCCACTCATAAGTTTTTTCAATTTGAAATTATTGTTCACTTAAATATTTATACCCTCAGGCTAGAGAATAATGGTTCTTTAACTTAAATAAGTAGTTTATCAAAGCAAAAATTAATAAATTTATGGTCCATCAAACCAATATGTTCTATGTTTACCAAAATCCCAATTATATAATGCGCATTAAGATACATTGGCGATATCCAGACCTGAAACCATGGGAAAAATTATCTATTTTTTGATATATCCCTTTTAGAGGAATTGGAGGTCAGTTCCTATTAGGAAGGACCCAGGGTTGGCCCCTTGATTAGGTGTTGGAGTTTGGAGGCCTAGGGAGGTTCCCCTTGGCCTTGTGGTCAATTTTGGAAAACCTAGGGCTTATGAAAAATTTGGGATTTGGTAGTCAAAAAAGGAACTTTGAGGCCCTGTGGTCCATAGTATGTAAAACATGGCCTTCAGGCCATAGGAGGCTCTCTGAGGGGCTGGAACAAAAATGGCCAACCCAAACATGGGTCCCTGAAGCCAATGGAGAGTGTCCTGAACATGTGATTTTCCTCCAAGTTGCTAAATGGATTATTGTTCAAGAATTTCCATCAAAGTTGTTAGTGCCAATTATTCCATAGATGATGAAATGAGACTTTCCATATGGTTTGTGATAGTTGAGCAGGTGCTGTTGGTGTTGTTTGTGACATGGTATCTTTAGAGGAAATCTTGATGGTTCTTTCCAGTAAACTGTGAATGGAAATATTTAGGGTGCACAAAGAAATATCTGGTGATCAGGAAACTGAGGTTATCCACTTGCCTAGTTTCTCTCTCACAAGCACAACAGCCCCCTTTGGAGACCATTAATATCCACAAGGATTGGGAGAAAGATATTTTTGGAATATTATTCAAATGTTGTTTTATGTAAAGGCTTCCTCAAAACCTCCTTTGTTCAAAATACCAATTTCGCACTTTTCAAAAGGTATCAAAATCAGTCAAAACAGTGTTTGAACAGCTTGGCAAACTGATAGAAATTTCAATTAGTCCTTCAATACCTCCTTTCATTCTCAATTCCTAATAGCTTGCTTTTCTTTCAAATTTCTTTCATCACCTTGGAAATACTTGTCTTCCTTTGAAGTAGAACTAGATGTTTAGGAAGCTGAAGTATCAGAAATATATATATATTATTCATAATAAGATTTCATGCTTGAACTCATTACGACGATCAAAGAGATCTCTCAAATCTTGAGATTTAGGCCCCAGTTCTTACCTTTTGTGTTTTCAAAGAATGCTTCAAGTGTAGAAAAGATTCTGGGGTTCTCATAATAAGTAAAGCTTGGTCAGAGCTAAAGAGAAACATCTCAACGGTGGAACACTCCTCTGGCTTGTTTGGGATGCTAACCAAGGTTTTAAAACACAATATTTCTACCAAAGTATCTAGTAAATTCTGAAAAGCTGAAAGCCTTATTCTCAATAATTAATATTTTGAAGAGCACTTGTGAATCAATTAATTTTGTCATGTAGTTTGATCTTTGGAGCTATGTTTCTTGTTTGCATGACGGTGGGACAAGAGCAAATAATAGAGTTTCAAAGTGATAATTTTGCTGTTTTACTTCTCTTTTCTCCAAGTTTTTGTCACATTTAATTTACCACAGAAGCATGACTAGGAAGCTGTAAAATTGCAATAGATTGAGTGCAGCTCATATTCAATGGAATTTTATGGTAGACGGAAAGTGTTTGAGGAGGCAGGACTATGATTATTATGAGCCGTGAGGAGGAACATTTGGGTACAAGAGGCAATCAAAATTAAATATTGAGAAATAAAGAGCAAAAATACTAGGTAAGGGAACCTGATTTGTCCACATGAAAATGTTTTATTCTACGCCCTACACGGCAAATCCTCCTCATGGTAGGACTATGAATGACTCATCTCACGGGGTTTGGGCGAATTAAAATGAGATCTATATCAATAGTTAAATCAGCCCAAGCCTTTGAGAAAGGGTTTATTCTGTTGATGGCCGATTTATGGCTCAAGTGCATTCTGCTCCCGCTCACAAGGCCAAGTTTCATAGGGCGCAGGATAGTCGCAACCCCCCACCTGAAGACCCCACGGCGCACAGGGCCCTCCTTTTGACCACGATGACATCATTCCAGGGGGGTTGTTGCTGACGTCAGCATCGATATCCCATATCACACGATTCCGCCGCCTTCGTGTTCTTCACAACAATCCTTCGGGATTGATGGCCATCGGAGTAGGCAATGAGCTCCCTGGAAGAAGGAACATCAAGATCTCATAGACTCTTGAGGAGTTGTTCTTATCGGAAGCACACAGGAACGGGGAAAGAATAGCTTTTTAGAGGTTATCTTTTGACTTTTCTATTGATTACATCGGATGATAGCGACAAAGGAACTAATGCAACAACAAAGCTCAAGAAATTTCGAAATTACGTCAAGCGAAAGAATACCAAGAACGCAAAAACAGGATATTGTTCAGTTAAACAATTCTGGATGCGTTTTTTCATGCTTTTGGATATCATGATAATAATAGTATTCTTTCGGGCATCCTGCCACCCTACATTTATCTTTTCATCGGAAGAAATCAGTCTAAATTAGTTTCTCACCTTGATAAATGATTGAGAAGCTTTTATTACTTACATTTCGTCCTTTGACACTTTGGCAAATGTGTCAGTAGATGCCGCTCGAAGTTTGCTTTCCGCTTTATTATTTTGCCGGTATTGCATATTGCGCAAGTATAAGTCACTGGCTGATTAAATTCGTCCTTTCGACGTCTTTTCCCTAAACAAATATCTATCTTAAATATCTTCTGATGAATGAGTGCTAGAATGAACACACGTACTTTGTTCCACCAATTTATCTGACTTTCCAACCTTCTTCTTGGTTGCGCTTGAAGCCGCCAGCGCTAGACTCCCCGAATCTACATCACCATCCTCGGTCTTTCTCTTCCTTTCCAAAG
This sequence comes from Austropuccinia psidii, assembly GCA_023105745.1. Lineage (NCBI taxonomy): Eukaryota > Fungi > Basidiomycota > Pucciniomycetes > Pucciniales > Sphaerophragmiaceae > Austropuccinia > Austropuccinia psidii. Next base: position 40,960,011 of record JALGQZ010000003.1, read on the forward strand.
GAATCAAGTGTGAGGTTTTGTTCTCTCCGAGATTTGTTTGGGGGTTTGTGCACCGGGAAGTATCCAAAAAGGTCACATGCGCCGTCTGAAAAGTTTCCGTGTTATCGTACAAAGTGACTCCGGGAGCTTGTTGGTTCGAAACGCTGGTTGAGTCAGTTGAAAAAATCATTCCTTCAAATTTATTAAAGCCGATTGTTTCCAAGATGGGCGTGTCCCAATGCCAAGTCATACTGGAGACAAAAGGCGAGAATTCAGCCTGGGCTGGAAGACCAGTGCCTTCTAGCAGTGTTGCAGAGTTCGAGGAGCCAACTTCCAAACTTCCCTTCTGTTTTTGGAAGGATCCTTGGTAACTTGACTCAAAATTTATTAGGTTCTCGTAGCTCTGTGGCAAGCTGTCATAGCTACCCATGCTTGAGGGCCCCGCAACGTCAGGCAAAGCTCCTAGATCATGCATAGTGCAATGTGAATTTTTATTATAGCAGCCTTTTATGATATAAGCCAAACATACCTAATTGGACCCAATTGTGTGGCGCCGGATCATTGAAATCATAAGCCAGAAAGTTTTGAGACGCGCGTCGGTCATTCTCGCGGTATTGCTTATCGACATCGATGCTTTCATTTGCTGTCGTATTGAGAGAAAAGTCCCAACTCAATGGGTTTACTTGGGCGAAGTCTGTTGTTATATAGAGTTATATAAGAAATTTCTTAAATATTATGCAATCAATAGAAAAAATAACTCCTTACCAAACCATTCTGCAATTGGTTGCGTCAAGAAAGGGTCTTCAAAAAGCTGGGGAAAGGTAGTTGGGACAAGGCTGGAAGCTGAGGATTGCGATGGGCTTGATAAATTATTCATGCTCATCGATTGACTTAAGAATAATGGATATGATCCAGAACTTGACATATCTCGAAGTCCGCAGAGGTTTTGAGGATGGTTGAAGTTAGACTCATCTTGACGTAGCCTAGTTTGACGCCATGGATCATAACAAAAGAATGATCGACATCAGTTCAAAAAGAATCATACACTACAAATGAATATACGATTCGAATAGTGATATGAAGAACGCTTTACCTCGTCAAAGTAGGACGAGCACCCTCTTGGGTGACTGTTGAAGTAGTTCGACAGTCCAAAACCTTTACAACTGACTCAATATTCGTAAAGCTTCTATCAAAAAGATCATTTGGCAGATTATACGTGAAGCTTTCTGGAGGAGCAGCAAGAAAATCCCTCATAAAGTAGCGCGTTTCACTATCAAGGCTTTCAAAACCAAGGTATTTTTCTTCAGACATCGTTGTGGAAGCCTAGAAGGGGGGTAATTCACGATTGAGAAGGAAAATTATTGATATCCTGCCTTCAAATCAAACAACACGTTTTTGAAAAGATTTATTTTAGATTCTTAAGATGGAAGCTTAAGCAAAAAGATTAAGACCAGTGGCAGAGAATAAGAATCAGTGGGTATTAGTTATAAAAGCATTCAAATTGCGTTGGAACTCAGCTTTACCGTCTTTTTTGACTCATTCCAGCGATGTTTTTGGGCCACCTGAGCTGCTTAGGACTTTTGCTCAGCAACCTCCCAGACCGCGGCGGCTACTAAAGCGTACTTTACCTCTTGTGAAGTAGTGCAAGGCACGCTCAGCAAAATACTTCGATTGTACTAAAGCTTAGCCTTTGGTTTAGTAACATATGTGTTGATGTCAATAACTATTGGCGCATTGCATCAAATGCAATGGATGGGGACGTCAAGGAAAAAAAGTGATCCGACTTTTGTTTCCAAGAGGGAATCCAGAAAAAAGCCTTAGCAAAATCCTCCTCTTCCTCACTTTAATGAATATTTTCACTGTATAGAACTTTATTTTCAATAATTCTCATAGAAGAGCTCAATTGTCGCGGTACAGATATCTTAGCATCTTGGCTAACGGCTAGTCTGGAATATTTTAACCATTTTTATTCTTTTTAACCATCATCAGGTATACAAAAACTACAACTTTTTTTTATTGATGGAAGCGCTAGCGCAAAGTTAGCTGTTTCAAAGATTCTTTATTCTTTCCCAATGATTTATTCTTATGACTTTTATCCTTGAAGAGGCCAAAATTACCACTCTTACAAGTCCATAGCACTGTATTGTCTGCGATTTGGTGTAATTAGTCTTTGGGCCTCACCAAAACCAAAGAGTACTCTTGTTTTCTACATGGATAATTTTTACAGCCTTTTTTCAAAGAGAAATTGCTGCAGGTGGTGACCTTCGCACATCGTCTGTTTTTCACTTTTCTCAGCACACCTATGAGCGAGGCTAAACTGACTGAACAATGGTGTTACAAACTGAGTACGCAAGGTGTTTCTGCGCCGAGTCTTACTGAGAATAGTATATTTTATCACCTTATAATATACTATTTTAACTTCAGGAGTTCTATTGTGTATACTTCAAGGTGTTAACTTACCTTTGCTATTCAGGAGGAGAAACTGATGGTAAGAAATGTCCTGCTCAGTTTTGCGCGGAGTCACGGTATGGAAAAGTGAAGGTTTTAACTAGCCACTACTCAGCCAGTTGATTCTCTGGCTTTTGCAGTGTCTTTTGACCCATCTTAATTTTGCTTAGCTGTAAGAATGATTTTGCTTTCAGTGTCATGAAAAATCTCAGTATTGTAAGACTTAAAGCATGTGAGCTACTGTAATAAACTTGCCCAAATAAAAAAATCCTAACCAGATCTCGGAGACCGTGAAGATAAAACTTTAGGCAAATTTTGTTTTTTCTTCATATTTTTATGTTTACATGGACTGTCCCATTGATTGAGTGAGAGTGAGCCTGAGTGGAATCAATGCGTGAGTCACCCAGATATTAGCTTCCAATGAAATTAAATTTGTTTCAAAGTTAAAAACCAAGTATATAACATCAACCTAGGACTATTTCATGGGAAATGCATAAAATCGTATAATTCCTAAACGTTCTTGACTGGAAAGAGCATATTTTGTTTAGCACTTTGCTTTATTTTGTGATTAATTAATTTAGACATATAATGTAGATTCACTTGGAAGTCTTGAAAATTCATCATGGGGGTTTTGTAATTTTCAGAATTGCATGGCACTTTGTACTTTTTTGCAGATTTTGGTGGAAAGCAGTGGCCAAGGGGAATCTAAGTTCTTGATAAAGTAATTATATTGAAAGCCTATTTAGGCCCCATTTGGTCACCCTGCCTCAGGGTAGAGTGTATTATGAAGCTATAAGAGAGTAATTAAAAGCTTAAGCTATGACTGTGACATGTAACACTAGTATTAAAAATAATTAAAAGGGATCAAATAGTTGAATATAGTTGTGATTAGTCTCTTGAAAGCCCTGGTTGCCACATTCATCTACTTGTGTACAATGATACTTGAAAAAATAATAAAAACTATAATTAGATCTGACATATTCTAAGGTTTAATCCTGTTCAAGAAATTATAGTCACATAAGAATATGCTGATAAGATGGTGTTGGGTTTTTCCTAAGGTGGAAAGACTTCTTTTGTAAAAATTTTCACTCAGGTGGTTGGATTGTGGTTCAACACAACCAAAAACACTTGTATTTTAGTCCCATTTAAGGCACGAATTTTCACAAATGGAAGGTTCAGGAATGTTCTACAAGTCAAGACACATCACATGATGTACAAATCACGTCTTGGGGACTATTTCATTTTGAGAAAACTGTTATTGTTTACACATACCACACTAAGAATAAATATTTAAAAGAAGAAAAGTAAAATTAAGAAAAAATAAAATAAACTATATACAATTTTTAAATAAGCAATTCAGTTCTTTAAGTGCCTATCCCTCCCCTAAGGTATTTGGTTGAGGTTGGTTGCTGTGGGTACTTCTTTGGGTTGGGTTTTTCCAGTAGGGGGGTCTGTTCCATAGTGGTGGTCAGAAACACTTCTTTCTACCTTCCTGCATAGTGAATTTAGTCAAAGATGTATGCTGCTTCAGGCTGAAGTGTGGTTGTTTCTCTTGCCTCCCCAGTGGGTCACCAGGCCACTGGGAGGTAGCTGCAAATATGATCTGCTTTCGCATAGGGTATATCAATTAAATCGCAATTTATAGCAGATAGCAGTTGAATGGGGTTTCTTGTCTGTGATTTTTTTTGTGCATGCAATACCATGAATTAAAACCAATCAGTGCCATCCAGTATGTGAAATTTTGATTGCCACTCATTGCACGCTCACCTCATCTTCCTCATTGCAATCCTACCATACCAAGTACACTCATGCTTTCCATCACCAGTCATCTTCACCCAGCAAGCACTTTGACTGAGACTCCCTGGTTCTAGCCAAATTCCAGGAAAAGAACCTTTTTGTGAGATTATTACAGTCTTCAAGGATTGGTTGGATCTCTCTTCATCCTACCAACTTTGAATTGACTCACCATATTTTGATACAGATGCATATTTGAAAAAGCTGGTTTGGTATTCACCTTTAAAATAACTTCTTTCCACAGCAAATGGACTATATTCCTCAATTCAAGAGCTGAATTCTGAGCAGAAAAGTCTGGTTTATGGTCATCATAATGAGCTAGTTGAGGCTAGTGCGATGATTGGAAAAGTATGTTCAATCACATGAGGTCATTGCTGGCCTTTTCTCACAATTCAACTGAATTTTTTATGAAAACCCTTCTGCTGTTCTGTCACACTAGATGAAAGCAGGCTCTGATAAACTGGCTGGCACTCTTTGTTGAACAGGTTGAATACTGTACGGTTTGAATGATTGAGCAGTTGTGAGCTTTGTCATCTATGGAAATTGAATGATAGTCTGTTCAGCTTCAAGCTTTTATTAAATTGAGATCACTTATTTTATCTATGTCTTGGCTATCTATTTATAAAAGATGATCCTCTGGGGAAAAGACATCTTTCATCTTAATTTTTATTTATCACTTGTTTATTATATTTCTCTATTTACAATCTTTCTCATCTTATTTCTTTCAACACGGTCAAGTTTTTCATCTAGGTTTATTCTAATAATTAGGAGGAGCTATAGTTTAGCTCAAGTGGAGGTATTCTATACATTGTCTTATAAAATTTTGCGTTAGAATTGCATATGTAGATGTCTAGATATATTTATAGTTATGCAACCTCAATTGTCAGGCTTGGTGTTTTACGTTATTTGACAGATTTCTTATATTAGTTTATAGTCGCTAATAGTGGTGTGTGTAGAACCTAATAGGTAAATATTTTGAGTATTTATTTACATTCATTGTTCAGGTTTAGTTATATTAGAAAATTGTTCCTTTAGTTACTACTGCTAGTTTTTTGTGTAACAAAGTATTTATAGTTCTCATATTATTACACTCTTGTCCTACTCCAAGATTCATTTTCATCTATTTTGAAACTCTCGTCCACAATTTCCACTCTTTTCATTCCCAAACCCGTCACTCCCATAAATGGGCAAGGTGGTGTTGATGATGATTCTTCCTGCAAAGATAAGATGGCCTGGCATCTATTGGCGCTTCTTAGTTTACCCACCATTTTGAAAGGTCTATTGACTAACAATAATAAAGGTGCAGCAGACTAATTATGGGGACAATGGGAGCCAGCCTTACGGTCATTTGAAGAGACAGAAATCAAGGGTGCCAAGAAAATTGGAAACAAACTCCAAGATGTGCTGAGGGCTGCCTCTCAGAATTACCCAATTCGGTTGAAAACTCCGTTGGCATTGTGTGATCACATTCAATTGAATGAACTCCATAATCATCTATAAAATTGTTACTGTGCCCCACATCGCTTTAACTCATTAACCCTCTTCTCTCCCACTGGCTGAAATCTATGAGGGATCATTTCCTTATTCTCTGAACTCAAACTACTGTACATGTTGAACCAAGTTCAGTAGCAAATTGAAAAATCGACATCTGTACCGGACAGTCCGCTTCTGTTGTCATTTTGAATGTGCCACATTTTTTCTGTATTGCAACACCGGTCGGAGGTCATGAATAAGGACAGAGAACATCATTGAAGAAAGTACGGCAGACCGAAAATTGTGGCCAGAAATTCAATATTATTTTCCAAGAGGTTCAAGACCAGGGCTTCAAAGAGAATGAGTTCTGACGAGATATATTTCTTTTGGCGGCATGAATTCCACTCCAGACGCCAAAATCTGGAAGGTTGCTTGATTTTAATGGCACAATTTGTTCTTCCGATCAAAGCCAAAACTATGAAATCATGTGGCAACTCAAGCGCCCTCAAGTTGCAAAGTGCCGCTTAAGTCAATGGCGAGATCTTAGCCGCTGTACCTGTAAACTCCCCGGAATCCCTAAACACTTGCGTAAATAAAACACCATAGAGCGCCGTTGTGGTCCATTCTCTTTTAGAGTCCTACCCATTTTAGCTTGACACGAGTACTTTCCCTTCCAATTGTGGACTTATTTTTTCTCTTCATTCACTCTTATTATTCTCTCCTTCATTTGACACTCTGCGCCTTAATTTTGGGCGGTAGTCTGCTTTTTTTGATCGGCATTTAACATAACTGCTAGTACCCTTAGAGATCCGCCACGCAAGACATACCATGTTGGACTTTGTAATCCTGGCCACCCTGAGTGGACTTGCTACTTTGATGAACTTGCCGGATGTCACCGCTCATTCGACTAGGTCGCACTCCGCCAGAGGCCATCTCAACTTTGCTTGCCCGAAAAAGACCTGGCTTGAGAAAAACCCGCGTATGTCAAGTCTCAAGCATATACTTGTCAGGAGATATTGACCCATATGCGTTCACGTTCCCATTTGAAGCTTCCAAAATTAGCAATAGGATACAAGTAGCAGAATGCGCTCGCGAAGTCAGATTGCACTCTTCCCAAGGTAAGGTTTCTCTGCATTGATTCCAGCCACCAAGAGCTGATATGTTGTCTCACAAAAATAAGTACAAGTTTATGCCTACTTTGTTGTCGACCATAGCATGGATTTGGCGGAGGGATGTGTACGTCTCAACGCCTAGTGCAGGAGAAATCGTCGTCTGTATCTGATCAGCCTTGTAATAGCCCCACGGAACATGTTATGCGTTCGAGACCCTTCCTGGTATGGACGAGCTTGAGATCAGTCCCGACTGTTATTCCTACACATGGAAGTAAGCATTTTTTCCATTTCTCCGTCCAAAAGCTCTTTGTACCGATTCGATGTATATTATTGACCTGTCAGTTTTATGGGAGGATTCGCAGGAGGTAAGTCGTTTTGTTTGTGATGGAAGTTATTGGTACAGGGCTTACATATCTTTACTTTGGTATGCAACCTCAATAGTGGGAACAAGGGAGATTTGTGAGTAGCTCACTTATGGAAGCATATCGTGTTAAACATGCTAAGCCATTTTGCTTTCAGACGACCATAGAACTCAAGAAAGTAATTCTGCACCCCCTCTTGTTGCATGGAAAACCCCGCCTAATCATCTACTCCACAATCGGAAGCGCGCTGTACACGCCCACGTCAATGGCTCAGTGAAGCCCTGGCCGTCTAATGTGGGAAAGATGTTAGGATTAGTCGACCCCCCTTTTGGACAACCTAAATGCGGAAAGTCCTGTAGGTGGAACATCTGCAAACATGATATAGCAATCGAGACATTAATTTAAATTTGACATTTCAGGTGAAATCAACACGGATCCTGGTGTGCCTGTGAGTCAAAAGGGGACTTACAAACCTGCCAGGGCAGCTCAGTTGAGGAATTTCGAGCCGATTCGCTCAAAAAGCTGGCCGACGTGTCCTACCACCCCAGACGGAAAAGTTAAATTCAGTAATCCCAACCCGCAAAGCACTGACAATCCCTACTGCCAAGTTTTTGTCGATTCTGAAGCCTGCACATCCGAGCAAAGCGTCGGAAAATGGGAGAAACCCATTGATTGCACAGCAAATCCAAACACCAAAGGCTGCGTACGCCGTACTATTGCGATGCCCCCCACAATCAGCGAATGTATAAAAAAACCCATTCTCTGCGACCCAAACTTCGCCCATCCCAATTAAAACCCAGTCAACCACTGATTGTCTCTGCAAAGCGTCGCTACGGTATTTGGGTGACCCGTCTCGTCGACAAGAATCCGAGCGTGAATAGTTGTACATACAATCAGATTACTTAGCCCGAAATTCAAGAGGTTTATTCATTAGGATACAAACTGAAAGGTTTGGATCACGTCAATAAAATGGGTACTTTAATGATAATAACCTAGAGATAAGCTACCTGAAAGGTGAAAGACAAGAGTAGCAATTAAAGCTTTTAGTGAAGGTACGTTTGGATGATCTAAACAGCAAAATCAAATAATACAAATATTAATGAGACTCTCATGTAGTTAAGCACACAGTAGAGATTAATTACCTGAATCAGATATGGTTCTTCTATATAAATTATTTTACATCACACTAAAAATTGTCATAGGCAACAAAAATGTAATAAGCTATCAACAAGGTTAGACAAATAAATATTAAGTAACTAAATGAATAATAATCATAAGTATAAAAAGTAGATTGTGAAGTAAATGGAGTTCTCAAAGGAGAAGAAACTTCTTTTCTTACATCATCAATTCCTTAAAGTGTTCTATCATGATGTAGTATTCATTTCTTGGTCATTAAATCATTATATTTTTGACTCTTTGTTAGGGAGGACATCATCTGAGAGTGAAAATCTTTTTCTTTGACTATTTTTTTTGTTTCAAATTTAATGATGCCATCTTGGATCTCAACAGCACCCTTTCTCTCAGGCAAAAAACTTTTAAACAATATAGATACCTTGGGATATTAGAATAGCCATGCATTACCATCCGTTAACTTATGAATATTTAATATATTTTCTAATGTAAAGCCTCTGATCTATAAGTGACACTGTTTTCAGATGATGCTTCTATTCTTAGACTACATCTATCTTATATTTGGCTTGGATATCCGTGTTAATCACAGAAGTCCTTATGATTATGTGTAGTGATTTCAGAGAGTTAACTTTTTACACTTTATTTCGATAAATTAACACTTGTAGTGTTCAGCAGTAGCTAGTAACAGTAACTGAATTGAAAGGTAAGTCTACACGTTAATTCACAGATGGATAGTGTCACAGAGCTCGGAATGTACCTTGTAGCAACTAATAGCTTAGTATCACAGATCGGATTACAATTCTTTGCCAGAAATTTGTTTTGACAGAGTAGAACCAGCCTAGCTTATAATATTAGAATAATGCAGAAGCATAAAAGAAATACATTTAATAGTTCAGTTACCTCCACTAGTCTCCTCTTCACTGATCCTGGTCTTGATGTTGTCAATCGCGATCCCTTTAAGCAAGTGAGTTTGAGTTGAGGATGGTAAAAACTAGATAAGTGAATGGACTTTGTAAAAAATAATCAGAAGGTCTCTTCCTTCCTCTCTATTTACCGTTGAAGGTTGGTTATTTAAGTACTTGAGCTGTAATACATAAATGCTAGAAAACTGATGTCATCACTATTTCACGTGTTAATCCTGAATTGTGTCACCTTTCATAAGATCACCCTTTTATTATGTCACCTCTTAACACAGCGCACATTACTGATGTCACTGGTTGCGTCACTTCTCATCACAGCGCATGTTGCTTATGTCATTATGATTGAACTCCCTGCCTATTTAACCCTTACCTTAGCTCATGTTGTTCCAGAATCATCCCGTTTGTTACTTCTTTCATTTCTTATTGTTTCCAGGTTTGCTGTTGTCTCTCCTGTTCCCATTTAATGACCAAGACCAATATAGTCTTGTGTCCTAAAGGTTTTCTGTCGTCTCTCCTGTTCCCATTTGTTGACCAAGACTAATATAGTCTCGTCTCCTAAAGATCCATTACCTTCTATTAGATTATGAGACCAGAAGTCTTCTACTAACTCACAAAAGCATCTACGAACAATATAAATATTACCATGGGAAACTTCAGTCTTGAATTCACCAAAAAATACAAGCTCTCAGGCTTAAACTTTCTAGATCGGAGAGTCAGGATGAAATATATCCTTTGTATCAAAAAACTTTACCCCCAGGAAATGGGCACTGAAGACACAGAGATAGCTGCCAAAAAGAACAAGATCAATCCAGATTGAAAAGAAATAGCATTTTAAATTATCTGCATAAAGTGCAATGTCAAAATTGAAGCTCAATTCTAAGCTGAAGCAAACGATGATCCAATGCTCGTTTGGAAAAAAATTGACAAGTTTTATCAACCAAAGACTGTTCAAAATCCAACTACTTACTTAAGTAGAATCTTTTCCACCTTCTTGCCTAAGGCAAAATTGGAAGAAGCCCTCAACAAATTGTTAGAAAACACTCAGACCCTGTGCAGGTGAATTCACGACAACAGAGGCACCCCATCAAGTCTTCTCGACCCAGTTGTAGCAGTGTGGACAATCATCAACTTACCAAACGATTACAAAACCATAAGTGAACTTTGGCTCAAGAAATGCAATATCCAAGAAACAACTCCCTCACTCAAAGACACCATAGAAGAAATAGAGTCATACATTTAAAGAACTGAAGAAAACACCAAAAATGCAAAAGCACTGGCCACTCAACAAAGAGAAAACCAAAACTCTCAGTTAAATAGCAAGTGTAGCAACAAGTGACGTAATTACCAACATTGTCAATGACCTAATCAAGTGACATCAGAGCTGATTACCAGATGACGTAATTGATAACCTAACCTGCCGCACCAGTTCAGCTCATCCCCATATAAGCTCACTCATTTCTTACTCCCCAATTCAGAAAACGAAAACCTTCCCAAAACTGTCATTCCTTTCTTCCGCCTTTTCATTGCATTTGATATGATCCAACTGGCATGACCAACCAATTAAAGATCCAATACCATTGGCTGACTACAAGTGATACACAGATACAGTGGAGGTAAAGAATCATCGAATTATAGAGCCACTACAGATTTGTGACAATATTATTAACCTTTCTATCTTTGTACTCAGGCTGTATATGTGTAGTTGAAAAAGTAGTACAGTCAGATAGATTGATCTTTATTATAAGTGTCCTAGTTTTCAAAGGTATTTACTCACTAACCATATAGCTATCCAATTATCCTATTCATATCTAATAAACATTACTTACGTTGTATTGAAACAGCTTTACAACTAATGTGTGTTTTAGTTAATCAAGATTATACTTCAACAGAGTGATCCAGAGATTGTTAGAACATAAATAACTCTCGACTAAGTTTACATGGTAGCAACCAAGTCTCACTTGGTATAATAACGAACACACAGAGCTGGAAAGAAAATCTGTAATCCAAATGCAACCCTCACCAAGCGACCAGAAGCTATTCCAAATGGAAGCAGAAGGGGATGTCATTGCAAGACAACCCATTGTCAAACTGACCCGCCAGAACTGGATATGGTGGCGCCAACAGTTAAAATATGCCTTTGTATACAAAGGATACAACAACCTATTTGATGCCGAATGGACCAAATCCAACAAGTCATCCCCAGAATTCATCAAGGCAAATGCCTTTGGTATGTCTACATTATTATCTAACATATCTGACAAACTCCAGCCAGTACTACTCCAAAAGGATTACTTTCTCAAATCCCTGGAGGCACTAGCCAAAGCATGTGGTCAAAATTCAATTATAGCCCTATTCCAGAAGCTCTTTGACCTTATCAATCTTACCTATGACCCCAACACATCCCTTTCAAGTCATGCTTACAAATTTGTCAACCTATACCAAACATTCCAGAATTTTGCAGCGGGAAACACGTTCCAGATGGACATTGGAGTAAGTGCCGTTGCTGCTATATTACTAATGAGCATTGGGCAAGACTCTTCCCTCACAGGACTCGTACAAACACTATATTATGCAACCCCTTTCAACCTAGAAAAAATAACTAATCGATTACTTGTCGAAGACAGCCAAAGGTCCAAGAAACCTATTTACTCTACCCTATACCTAAAAAAATCCAAACAGCTATATCAACCACCTCATTTCCACTACTCCAACCCTGAACAATCTAAGACCTGCACTAGACTAGGTAAACCAAACTTCACTAACCGCACTTCCCAAAGGTCAACTCCATCTGGCTCAACCCCCACATGCTTTAACCAAGGATCAAACCTGGAAGAGAAGCTCAAGGTATTTCTAGACAAATATATGAAGGAGTATGTCAACAATGCTCACTCAGAAAATCAAGCCAAGGAGAACAGTGGGGAAGACAGAAGCACAGATGACACACCAGAAGATGATGAAGGCTTCTACATCCAAATGGATCAAACCAACCAATTACAAGTAATGTCCTTATCTGAATCCATGAATCCAGTGCTTCACAATCAACCATGTGCAATCTAGCTCTTCTGTCCAAACCACAACCAACACACGTCACTATGAGAACTTTCTCCGGTACTATCAAAATCACTCTAATGGGAAAACTAAGCCTGGGCAGTTTTACCCTTTACCTGGTATACTATTCCCCTCAAGGGAGATCAAACCTTATCTCAGCATCCCAACTTGAGGACCATGGACTCAGGTCGTACCAGAAGAACAACATGATCATTGTAAAGTCCGGCAACAAAATAGTCCAATCCTTTCCAAGAAAAGGGAATCTCTATGTATCTCAATATAATTTCTCATCCAATCTAATCCAAGAAGGTTGTTCATCTCCTTTAGCTACAGACTGGCACATCTTATTAGGTCATCCATCACCCAATACTTGAAGAAATTCCTGCAACTCAACAAGATTAATAAACAACCATCTTTCAGCACCATCAAACATTGCCATGTGTGTAAGTCATGTAAACTAAAAGCAATGCCACACAACCGACCCATTCCTTCCGCGAAGTTGCCCTTTGAAAAACTTCACTTTGAAACACTCGAAATTACGCCTCTAGCTAAACATTCTACCCAATATGTTCTTGTAATCATAGATGACTTCTCCCATTTCAACTGAGTCTACTTACTCTCCCAAAAATCACAAGCCGAGTTGAAACTGCTCTTGTTCATCAATGAAATAAAAAACAAGACTCACAGGTGGCCAGCCTATCTTCACACGGACCGGGGAGGTGAATTCAACTCCACCCAATTTTGTACTGCCATTGAGGTAATGGGTATTGTTCTTGAGCAAGGACCAGCTAACAGTCCTCAAACAAATGGCATTGCTTAGTGGTTCAACCAAGCCTTGTTAACCAAATGCAGGTGCATCCTTGCACAGTCAAATGTATCCATCAACTTTTGGGATGAGGAAGTCAAATACTCTTCCCTGTTGATCAATAACCTAACCTCTCGCAGCTTAAATTGGAAATAACCTGTTTTTGTATCTAGGTCGATGGCCTCAAAAGTACTCCCCCATCTAAACCGCTAATCTACCTTGGTCCAGAAGACTACTCAGATGCAGGCCGCTTCCTTGATCCTCAAATCCATAGGCTCGTAGTCAGCCAAGACTACACTCCCACTATTATCAAATTTTACTATCACTCACCTGATACTGTTAAGAAACCTATCACCATGCTCCCACACAGACCTCTATCCACAGCCTCATCAACTCACACAAATACATTCACCACAATACCTCTACAAACTAGTTCTCCCAAACTAACAAGCCAACAACTACCTCCCTCACCTAACTTGAGTCCTCTAACCCAAGAGTAACCAACTGTCCCAACCAAAATAACAGAACCTGAAGAACCGCCTACTCACCAGAAGGTACCTGTTGCATCAACCTCTCCATCCCGTATTCCAATCCCACAAAAGAAAGGATACTCATATGTACCACACTACACCACCGTGCCAAAGAACATCAGAAGCACAGTATCCCAAGACAACATATTAGCATCCTCTTGACAAGGAAAAATCCCCACCAAAGGTAACCCATCCTCATCAACAGTTGATGAAGACTTATTCATCAATGAAGACATACCCTTCAAGACTGCATTCCAGGACCCCAATGAGGCCCCAAGGTGGAAAGAAGCAATGGACCAAGAATTCAACTCACTAACATTCCAAAACACTGGAACCTTAGTTCACTCACTTGGGACAGACAAGACAATTGGGGGTATGTGGCGTTTAGTAAGGAAACAAAATGAATTTGGGAAAGTAGTCAAGTACAAGGCTTGCTGGGTTTGTTTTGGAAACCACTAAGAGCATCAAGTCAACTACTTTGACACCAACTCTGTGGTAGCACGCACTGAGTTGTTTAAGGTGCTACTGTCAATATTGGTCAATCGCGGGTACTCAGCCTACCAATTTGATGTGGAGACCGCTTTCCTGTACAGTGAGATGGATGCACCAAACTATGTTGCACAGGCTTCCAACTATGAAGTACCGGGAAAGAAAGATTGGGTTTGGAAGCTCAATAAATCCTTATATAGTACCAAGCAAGCACCCAGACAATGGAAGGCTCATTTAGTTAAAACATTAAATATGTTAGGATTAACCTCAAAGGAGACTGATGAATGCCTTTCTACCAACCATGACAAAACCTGGTTCCTCCACATCCATGTGGATGATGGCTTCATAATGGGTAAATCGGAAAGCATGATCAAAGAACTCCTAACGCAACTTAGCCAGATTTATGCCATCAAAACTAAGAAAAATCCTACCCAACATTTAAAGTATACTCTAAGTTGGCAATTGGATGGCTTGATTATCCTCCACCAACACGACTTCTGCACCAAGATTCTCGATGAACTCAACATGACTTTGTCCAACAGCATCAAGACCCCAGCTCCAGCAAATATACACAATGTTGTGGTGCAAACCTCAACCCCCTTCTCCAAGCACACCATGCAGAAGGTCATTGGGATGCTCAACTACCTTGCTCTTCACACCCGACCAGACATCATGTTCACCACCAACTTACTCTCACAGTCCGTCAGTGAGCCCACAATGTCACACTGGAACCTAGTCAAGCACCTCCTACGTTACCTGAATGGGACACAAGGACTTGGCATACATTTCACTAAAGCCCAACGACGCAAAGACAAACTGATGGGGTGTGCAGATGCTGACTATGCTACCTCCCTAGTAACCAAGAAGTCACACTTGGGGTATCTAATCACGTTTCTGGGTAATCCTATCTCATGGACAACAAAGAAACAATCAATTGTAGCTCAATCAACTACCGAAGCGGATTTTGTCTCAATGAACAGGTGCTCAAAAGAGGTTCAGTGGTTATCCCACCTGATAACTTCTTTAAACATCAAATTGAAGGTCCCAACACTTAAGAATGACAACACAGGTGCAATCACTATCAGTAATGAGGCACAACTCAACCCAAACTCCAAACACATTGAGGTGAGGCTTCAATCCCTACATGACCTGGTCAGAAAAAACCTACTGAAAGTGCAACGTGTTCCAACAAATGACATGTTTGCTGACGTCCTCACAAAAGCATTGGGGACTGCTAGACATGCCCAAGCAACCAAGATGCTTAAGCTGACTTACCCTGATAAGGCCACAGAGGGGTGACGTAATCACCAAAATTGTCAATGACCTAATCAAGTGACGTCAGAGCTGATTACCAGATGACGTAATTGATAACCTAACCTGCCACACCAGTTCAACTCATCCCAATATAAGATCACTCATTTCTTACTCCCCAATTCAGAAAACAAAAACCTTTCCAAAACTTTCATTCCTTTCTTTCTCCTTTTCATTGCATTCAATACAATCCAACTGGCACGACCAACCAATTCAAGATCCAATACCATTGGCTGACTAAGAGTGATATGCAGATACAGTAGAGGTAAAGAATAATTGAATTATAGAGCCACTAAAGATTTTTGACAATATTATTAACCTTTCTATCTTTGTACTCAGGCTGTATATGTGTAGTTGAAAAAGTAGTATGGACAGATAAATTGATCTTTATTATAAGTGTCTTAGTTGTCAAAGGAATGTACTCACTAACCATATAGCTATCCAATTATCCTATCAATATCTAATACAAATTACTTACGTTTTATCAAAACAGCTTTACCACTACTGTGTGTTTTAGTTAATCAAGATTCTACTTCAACAGAGTGATCCAGAGATTGTTAGAATGTAACTAACGCTCAACTAATCTTAAAACCAGTTCCACAATCCACTAGAAAACCATGCTAAAGAAAATTGTTGTAAACATTACCCTGAAAAAAGACCAAAAAACAACAAACCAGTAAAAGCACTCCTTGTCATGAAGGATACCTCTAGTAAACCAAATTTTTTCCTAGACTCCGGAGCCATTACCAACATGGTAAATCATCTCAAATGTTTTGAGGACATAGAAATGAGAAAAAAAGAAATTAAACTGGTGGATGGATCCATAATAAAAGCATTAGGATCTGGAACTATCTGACTAGAATTAAAAAATGTTATTCTCAAGATTTCAAACACCCACTTTATTCCAAATCTAGCCACTAACTTAATTAGTACGTCTACTTTTCTTAAAGCTAAACATGCTATTTGCTCTCCCAAAGAAGAAGACTTTGAAATAATCAATCAAAATGGTAATCAAGTTGTCAGTGAATCACTACTATCCACTGGAAATATAATACTTCACAAGCACCTTCAGAGTGCCTTCTCAACAACTGAAATCCCTAATAGTATAGTAATTCTCCATAAAGCCTCCATTAATCTTTCCCCAGAATATTTCAAGAAAATGTACCCAGCAAAACAGCTTCCAAATCTTGAATGTGTGATATGCTCCACCTTCAAAATGACCAAAACTCCATTCAAAGGGACCTTTCCAGAAGACACTCGGAAGCTTCACTATCTCCACATAGATCTATATGGGCCAATCTCCCTCTGTCAGTTTCTGGAGCAAGATACTTCCAGAAAGTGCTTGATAGATTTTCCCATTTTTCATGGGCATTTTTTCTCTCCACTCAATCAGAAGTCAAAGACATTTGGAAGAAACACATCGTCAAAATTGAAAGATAATCAGATTCCAGAGTTTTTAATATCATTTCAAACAATGGAACTGAATTTGTAAACTCCTCTTTGAAGAAAAAGGGATATCACACCTCACCACAGCACCTTATACACCTGTACAAAATCCTTTTTCTGAGTGAGGGAACCATACTACTGTTAATAAAACAAGATGTCTCCTCAAAGATTCCGGTTTAGATTCTACCTATTGGTCTGAAGCAGAAAACACTTCCATATATTTTGAAAAGCATCAATTATGATGTTCCCTTCAAAGAAATGGTTTGATAGGAACACTTCCTTGAAATACCTTGAACCCTTTGGCTTGCTAGAAATCTTTTTAAAACAAAGTCATATGGGAAAATATAGTGAGGCTGGAAGTGGAGGAATTTTTCTGGGATATGGAGAGATGCATTGAGCTTATAGGATACTGGATGTGGAGACAGGTAACGTCCAAATAACACATCACATTAAATTATTACAGAACTCATTCCCTGCATAAAAGGGTGATATATTGAATCTGACAAACATTTGTTCATTCTAGTCCCAAATGGAACAGATATTTTCTCCAGAAGCTCATCTACTATCCAAAAAACTCCTGAAACACCAAGTTTAGAACCAGTAATGCTTTCACCAGCCTTGGATCCAGTTGAACCTGATCCTCCATTTTCTAATTCCAAAGACCTGGTGGTTGCAACTCCTAACTTCCCTGTGCATAAAGGATATTCCTGGATACCTGAACACAAAATAAACTCCCCCCAAGAAATATTTGGAAATGTAGGAGATCCAAAAAACATCATAAATAATCTGAGATGTCCCAAACACCATGCCAATTTATCCAAACACCTCTCACTTGAACCCAAAACGTACATACAGGCCATAGAAATCCCTGAAAGAGAAGAATGAATGATGGCCATAAGCTCAGAACTAAAAACCATGACTAAAAATTATGTCTGGTCTCCAGTTGAAAAGGTAGATAACATCAAACATTTAAGCACTACATGGGTTTTCAAAATAAAAACTATTGGAAATGGAAATCTCACTAAATTCAAATCTTAAGTATGCATACAAGGGTTCCATCAAAAATAGAGTATAAACTACAGCAACAGTTTTTCTCCCACAGGTGGACTATGTTCTCTTTGACTTTTCCTCACGCTGTGTCACATCTATCACTATCCTATTGAACAAATGGATGTTTGGTGTGCCTTCCTGAATGGCACCCCTGAAGAAGTGCTAGAAATACACCGACCACCCTGACAACAAGGTATTTGTCCTAAATAAATCACTCTACAGTCTTAAGCAAAGTCCTCACTTCTGGAACAAGGTTGTGAGAAACACTCTGATAGCCATAGGTCTCTCTCTGTGCTATACTGACCCCTGCCTTTACTACTCTCAAGATAGAAGCCAACTGATGTGGTTATTTGTGCATGTTGACAATCGTATCTTTGAAGGAACCTGGAATTCCCTTTTAAAAAACAAATTCCAGTCTATCTTTGAGATGGAAGACCTTGGAAATATTGAATATGAATTAGGAATTAGAATTAACCAAACCCAAGAGTCAGTTGCCCTTATCCAAGACACATTTATCAACCAAATTCTTGTTGAATTTAGCATAGAAAAAGCAAAAGCTCCAACTTCTCCTCTTCCAAGAAACTACAAAGAATTGAAAAACTTGTGTCACAGCCCCCCAAAATACCTCCTTATAGCTTCTGATGTGCAGTAGGACTTCCTCCATACCTTTTCCAATGCACTAAACCCAATCTATCTTTTGCCACTTCCTACCTATCACAATTCCTCAAATATCCTTGAAAACCTCACTACCAAGCCATAATTCACGCTGTCAAATCTGTCCCTGGCACTCAAAATTTCACTCTTATACTTGGAAAAAGCTACTTTAACCATCCTGCCTAATACTGGGGAGGAATTACTGAGAAGAAATAATTTTCAGACTTAGTCTGTATGAAACATATCATTCAGGAAGCCATAGGAATCAACTGCTCATGTACGCTCTATTTGAACAACCAGAGTGCTATTGCCATAGCCTCCAACCCCATCTATCATCACAGTACTCAACACCTTTATTTCTGACTCCACTTTATTAGAGAACACCTAGAAAAACAACTACTTTGCCTAAAGATTTTACCTAATTATGACATTATAGCTGACCTACTCACCAAAAACCTTTCTCTGACTAAATTCCTACCTCAACTCAATATTCTCCTATCAAATCCCAGCTTAACAAGTATGGGGGAATATGAGAATAGACTTGGATTCCCATCAATTAACTTATGAGTACCAAATCTATTTTCTAGTGTAAAATCTCTAATCTATAAGAGACACTATTATAAGATGATGCTTTTATTCTTAGACTAAATCTATCTCATATTTGACTTGGATATCCATGTCAATTACAGAAGTCCTTATGAAGATTATTGTACTCCCTGCCTATTTAACCCTTACCTTAGCTTGTGTTGTTCCAGAATCATACCGTTTGTTACTTCTTTCGTTGCTTATTGTTTCCAGGTTCTATGTCATCTCTCTGTTCCCATTTGTTGACCCAGAATAATATAGTCTTGTCTCCTAAAGGATGTTGTCTAATTCTTAATTTGTTCACTACTCTCTTTCTGAAATTGAATCATCCCGTTTGTTACTTCTTTAATCACTTATTGTTTCCAGGTTTTCTGTTGTCTATACTTTTCCCATTTGTTGACCAAGACTAATATAGTCTTGTCTCCTAAAGGTTCACTGTTCTCTCTCCTGTTCCCATTTGTTGACCAAGACTAATATAGTATCGTCTCCTAAAGTTCCATTCCCTTATATGATGGGAGTATATCTCAAAAGAGTGATTTAATCATGGAGCCAGAAAGCATTTCAATTTCTGGGTTGGAAGGCAGTTTTACCATGAACCTTTGAGATATGACCACATACCCAAAAAGGTCACAAGAAAGATTTAAAATAATTATATACTAAAAATAATTATCTTAAAGCTATAAAATTGCCATAAATAGGCATAAAACTTGGTTTAACTCAAGACCCAATGAATAAACATGTGAAATAAATTACACCATTGGATTCCCCATGGTAAAATACACATATACCATTTTTTATGGCATATCTGTAAAATCAATATTCAATGAGCTGTAAGCTAAAATACCTTATAAAAAACATAAAACATTGATTATTTAAGAAACCAATGAAGAAACATGTGAAATAAATTGTACCATTGGATTCCCCATGAAATTTCACACATAAAGTAACTAAGAAGCTAATCTTCAAAGTCAATACTTAAAGAATTAAGCTGAATATATGCACTTTTTTGGTCAACACATATATTCAAGGACTTTAGTTAATATCCTTTGAAATATACATGATAGAGTGATGAGCCAAAAATAAAGTCACCACGTAATTACTGTAGGAACACAGAAATGAACTTTATTTCTCAAATTCTAAACAAGGTTAAAACCTGTAATGGATTATTGACTAAAATCAACAGAGCTGTTGACCACTTCGTTGTGAAACTGGTCCAAACTTATAAATAAGTAGACTGTCAGATTCTACTAGTTCATTCGTGAAGAATGATGTAATTTTTATTATAAAATTCAGGGTATAACCCCTTGAAATCATGGTTTGAAGTTTAAAATATTAAATTTCGACAGAAAAGATGAGTTACAAGAGAAATCATCAAAAATAGAGTTTTGTTGATGTAATGAAATACTCTTGGAAGCATAATAGGGTTATGCCAAGCTATTAGAACTCACTCTTTGAATTGCTTTATTGGGTAAAACTCAAAAGTTATTAAGAATGAAAGTTTGAGCTTAATTTGATCATTTATGATCACTCACTGTAACCTTAAATTAAGTTTAACAGTCATATCAGTGATAGAATTGGTGAATACTGTTAGTTTATGATTAAAACTAATAAAATACACAAATTTTGGGCTTCTGCCAAGCCTTGACATCATCAAAACTTAGAGCTATAGTGATAACTCTAAATAATGGCGCAATAATGAGATAAGATGGTTTGATCATGATGTAATCATCACAAAACTTTAAAATATTGATCAATTACAGTGTATATGATCAGTAAATGTCTACTAGAATCCTGTTGGACTCTAGGAGGAAGGAATTTAATACAAATAGAGCTCTTTTTACTCTATTTCCCCCTCAGATGCTTACAAAACATTAAATCATTAAGCTCAAAGGTAATTTCTTTATTCTTTATATGTAAAACTTTTATATTATTAAAGACCAAAGATAATCTTATTATAATCATTATCTTTGACGTGATTATTACAATTATTTAATTGTTTTGTTTAAATTTCTCTCAAAAACCTCCATTCCACGTAAAATCAAGAAAAATTGTAATTTCTCTTAAATTTTATTGTAAATACAATTGAAATAAGTTGTATTTACATTTTTTTGGTGGAAAATTATTCAAGATTATTATATTAAGTATCAAAAGTAGGTTATTTCTCTTATTATAATAATTTTTCTCTATTATTAATTTAATAATTCTATAATCAATATAAATAGTATTTATATTAATTTATAAATTTAATATTAGTAATATTATTGTTATTAATTGTTTTTTTATTAATAAAAAACAATTCTTTACACCTTTATTATTTGTTGGCAACAATAATAAAGTGCTTTTAAATATATCAATTATTTTATATTAATATATTTATTTATTATATCATATTTTATAATATAAATTATATTATTATATTTATTTAATAATATACTTATTTTTTTTACGCCATAATTATAATAATTATTCATTATTATAATTATTTTATCTTATTTTTCTCATTTATAAGGACATTCATAGTACAATAAGTGAAATATTAGTAATTTTCACTTATTGTTTCATAGTCAAACCTTACATTTATCCTAGATGCTTTGATTACCTACCTGATGAAATGCAGTTGAATTTTTATAGGGTTTGTAAAGCTTCTATTTGAGTGACAATTTCTGTTTTCAGTGTTTATACAACCTTTATTATTTTGGAGTACCACTCTGGGTCCCTTGAGATCCACCAAGCCCAGTTATGCCACAAAACTTCATTGGTGAGGTTAGCCAAAGCCTTGTATTAAGACTGACTGGTTATCAGGGAAACAGGGTACTGTTCCCTGTCTTCTAGATACTCAATAAAGCTAAATATGAAATAAAAATGAGCTTTTCGGCTCATGGCTACCCTTGAATTCCCCCAGTCATAATCTGAGTTTGTTATTACAAAGATAAGCCAGGAATTGTTTTAGAATGCATTTAAGAAATTGGAGGACATGCAGGAAGGCATTCCAGTTCTGAAATCCTGCATAGGATAGTCTACTTCATTCAAAAGGAATTTTCAATGTAGTGACTGTGCTGGGGTGGCTAAGACTACCTGTAAGTAGAAATCACTGATATTTTACTTATTGTACTATTGTGGGAACTACTCTTGTGTGGGATTAAAATGACGCAGTACCTGGAGGGGGAAATCACAGGTAACTAGTTTTGAATTGCTAATAACTCCTGTAACTAAGGGTGGCAAGGGTGTATTGCCTGCACCTCCTAAAATACTGAACAAAATCTTCCTTGGAGCTCACAAACCAGAATAAAATTAGTAAGTGGCTTTACAACTGCAGAAGACAAAATTAAGCAGTCTCAGATCAGACCTATTCAATATATAATATGAAAAATAATGTCAGTAATTTTGGTTAAATTTGAGATTTAATGAAATACTTGTCTGTTTAATTTTAATATTTATTTTTTGGTTAAATGGAGGTGAGTGGTTTCTTCTTGGTGATAAATCCTTGGTAAGATGGGTTATTTAAGGTTTTCTGGAAAATTTGATGAGTTTGATAAAGGTAATTTTGTTAAGTTAAAGTTATAATATAGTAAAATAACTTTTAAAGGTTTGTTATTTTTTTAAGATTGTTTAATAATGAGATAAAATAGTATTTGTTAAGCTTAAGAGGTAAGATTCTTTGATATTTGATTTTAAATGGATAAGTTAGTTTTTAATCTTGTTAAATGAAGTTAATTTTACTAGTTAAAATATTCTAATAGAGTAGTAACCCTAATCTTGGGTACTGGGTAATTTTCATTTTTATTTTAATAATAATAAGATTCCACTGAGCTTAGCTACTGGGTAATCTTCAACACTATACTTCCACTGAGCTTACCTACTGGGCAAGTAAATTTACTATAATTTTCTGGACTACCTCCCAGGTGAGGGATGAATTACTCCTGTGCTTGCAATGTGCAGGGGATACATTTTTCATAGGATATAATTTTCATGGGGGGGATTTTGAAATTTGGGGGGAGAGAGCCTCTCTATTTATACCTTTTGGAAGCCCAGGGGGCCCTCCATGGGAGCTGTCTCTTCCCACTTTAATTCCTCTTGATTTCATCATGTGACTCCATTTTTTGGTGAGGCCCTTTCTTGCATGGGTCAGGTGATTTAAGGTTTGGTGAAAATTTTTCTCTGCAAAGCCTTCTTTCATCACATGATGGTCTTTTGGTGAGCTAATTATGATGTGATTTTCTTGAATTTTCCTTACATGCATGAGGTGATTTCATTTTGGCTGAGGATTTTTCTTGTGCACAGCCTTTTTTCTGTCACATCATAAGCTGTTGGTGGGTTCAGTATCACATGATGAATTTGTATTTCCTTTGCATATGTCATATTTTAGGCTTGGTGGAAGTGGCTGTGTAATTTATGCAGGTGTCATGGTTGTTTCTCTTCTTTTTGAACTTTAAAATGAGGTCAGGTGATAATTTCTTGCACTGATGAATTTACTGTTATGTATGAGATGATGTGATTTTTGAGTTTGACACATGCTGGGAATAGTCATGTGGTTGAGATTTAATTAGAATTGTGTACTTCATGCAGCCTTTTGTAACTAGCTTTGGTTTGCATGAGGTGATGAGTGGTGTAAATAATTATGATTCTGTTTTAAGGTTTTAAGTGGGGTTACTGTGGATATAAGATAAGGTACTCCTGTGGCTGTGTTGTAAATGACTTGCAGGAATTCCATGGGGTTGAGCTTTGCATCATGTGACTTTTCTACGTTGAGTTAGAGGTTGCTGTGTAGTTCATGCAGGTGTCCTTTTATTGATGCATGAGTCCTGTGGCTGTAAGGGGGTGTAAAGCTGGGTGGGGTGTGTAATTTAAAGGGTGGTACCTTATTTGTTGTAACTAGTTTACTATATACAACTTGATTTTTACATATGCATAATGAAATTGAATAATTTATTTAAACACATACACTGCCATTTGGTGCCTGTGCAATGGTTTTATGAGTTAAATCCAGCTTCTTGCTGTAGAATTATACTATTTGTGTAAAATTTGAGTGTAAGTCTGCCTGTAGGCTGAATTTACTGCTGTTTTGGGGTACTATGAGCTTGAGGCTGATGAAAAAAAACTGTATGGAATACCACATCCCCCACTCCATTTAATGCTGTCCCCAGAATTCCAGGTGAGAGCTCTCTATTCTTCATCTGATTCTGTGGTTTCCTCAAATACCTCTTCCTCATTTATTGCTTCATCTTCTTCACTTTGTTCTTCTTCTGTGTCTTCTTTTGTGTCCATCAACTTTCCTCTTGGGTAAAACCTTTTGACTTGAGATGCTCCAAATCTTCTTGCTAGTTCTGTTCCATCCAGTTCCTCCAGTTAATATGGTCCATTGTTTATTTGTCTGATTACTCTGTAGGGTCCATTCCATTTGTTTCTGAAAAGTAGTCCCCAATTAGTTTCTATTGCTTTGTTGTAAGCCAGGACCAAATCTCCTGGATTAACTGGTGATCTTAGTTGGTGTGCCATTCTTCTATCCCAATATTTCATTGAGTCCTCCCTTGATTTTTTGAGTTTTTCTGCTGCTTTCCTTCTCATTTCTTCTTTCCCTTCTAATTGTTTAGCTCTGGCTTCCATTAATTCCTCAGTTGTGGATATTTTGTGCCATTCTACTGCTAAAAATGTTTTTGTTTCAATGTCAATTGGTAATACTGGGAGTTGTCCAAATTGGAGTTCATATGGTGAGAAACCAGTTGTCCTTTTAGTGGAAATTCTGTCAGCCAATGTCACTAGTGGTAGATATTTTTTCCATTTTCCTCCATTTTCTCCACACATATTGACTAATGCATCTTTGAGTTGCTTATGGCCCCTTTCAACCATTCCTTGAGACTCTGGGTAATAAGGTGTGGTGACTCGGATCCTTGATCCTGCTTTCTTTACTGCATCTTTCAATTCTTTTCCAAACTCCGGCCCCCCATCAACAGCTACTTCCTTTGGTGAGCCATACCTACATATCCATTCTGAGGTGAACCATTCTGCAACTGTCTTTGCTGTTAATCTAACTAGTCCAACTGTTTCTGGCCATCCTGAAAAATCATCTCTGGCCACAACCATATACTTCCATCTTCCAGATTTGATATGGACTGCATCCATACTGACCCTTTCAAAGATTGTTGATGTTGATGTAGATTTTCCTTGTTCCCTTTGTAAGTTTTGACTTCTCTTTTGGCAGGCTAGGCAAGATTGAACCCATTTCTTTACTGATTTCTTCATTCCTTCCCACCAAAATCTTGCTTTAATTCTTCTATAAGTTTCATTTTCCCCTCTGTGGCCCATGTCTTCATGAAGTGACTTTAAGATTTAGCTTTGAACTTGTTGACTTGATATCACCAATTGACGGTTTGGGTTATTTCTTCTTTTGAGTTAGCCATCTTCCAAGAAAAAATTTGGATGACCTTCTTTTTATCCTTCTAAACTCTTCATCTTTTCTTGATTGTGGTTTTTTCATTGTACTTAAGTATTCTTGCATTCTCTTCCAAAATCCTTCTTGTTTGGTTGGTACCTGTATTCCTGAAAAATTGAGTGAATTTATAGTCTTAGCCCCAAATCCAGGGTGTGGCTTGATCCAATCTTCTTCTTCATCAAATTCTGGTGCATCTTCATCTTCTTCTTCTGAGTTTTTTGGTCTTCTGGATAGCCCATCTGGCATAGTGAAAGTTTTCCCTGGTTTGTGTACCAAATCAAAGGAAATTAGCTGAATGAAAGCCACCCATCTTGTTATGGGGGCATTGGGTAAGCAAGGGGTGTTTATCATTTCAATTAAGGCCTTGGCATCAACCTGTAATTCAAAATGTTGTCCCCAAAGTATTGTCTGAAGCTTTTTGAGAATTCTTGCAACTCCACAGAGCTCCAATTTGGGTTGTGAGTATTTTGATTCTAATTTTGAAAAGGTTATTGATTCATATACTATTGGTCTGTCTTTTCCTTCTTTGTCTTCTTGAGTGAGGACTGCTCCTGCAGCAATGTAGCTTGAGTCTACTGCTAGCTTAATCTTTCCTTCTCCTTTGTCATAATCCGATTTCTTGAGGGTTATTTCTTCTCCAACTATTCTTCTGAGCTTATGGAAAGCTTCTTCACATTTTTGATCCCAGTCCCAGTCAACATCTTCTCTGGTGAGCCTTCTGAGTGGTGATGCAACTTGTGAGAAGTTTTCAATGAACATCCTTACATAGGCACAAAGTCCAAGAAATCCTCTCATTTCCTTTTTGTTGAGAGGTGTTGGCCAATTTTGAATCTTGTTGATCTTTTGTTTTGAGATTGTTCTTCCTTTGAGTGATACAACATGCCCTACTATGTCCAAATCTGGAACACAGCATGCAAACTTTGATCCTGAGATAGTAAGTCCTGCTTCTTCAATCCTGAATAAGACTATTTCTAGGGTTATGGCATATTCCCATATAAATCTTTTAATTGAGGGGTTTTCTGGTAGGGCTTCTTGGTTGTAAAGTGATCTTGGTCCTTTTATTCCTCCATCATCAATAAATATTCCTACACTTTCTGGTATTTCTTCTTGAAGTATCCAGGTCATTTGGGCTTGGTATACTCCTACTGAGTTGGTGGCTCCTTGGGGTAGTCTTGTGAGTTGCATCCTTCCAAGGGGTGTTTCAAAAGTAGTGAGGGGTCTTGTAGTGACATCTAATTCTCTTTCATCATATCCTCCCATGATATCTCCTAGTCCATAGCATGCTCTTCCTGCAAATGCATCTACAAATTCTTCAATATGAGGTGGTAAGCCAGCATCCTTTATGGTGACTTTGTTGAGTTCTTTAAGGTCATGGACAATTCTGAGTTTCCCATTTGATTTGGCCACACAAAAGATTGGGCTTGTGTAGCTTGAGGTGGATTGCTCATAGAGTCCAGTCCTAATTCTTTATCTGATTAATTCAGTAAACTGAGGTAAAATTGATTTGGGTATGGGAATAGGTTTCTTCTGCCAAGGTTCATGAGGTATTACTGGTATCTTGCAAGGTTTTCCATATGAGTGTTTGAGTAATCCTCTTTCTTCTTAACAGAAAGCTATTTCTTTTTCCCTTAAGGTAATAACATTTTTGAGTAAATTGATTTCTTCATTTGATAACCATCCTGGTGGGCCAAAATTGACTGCTTGCAGTTTTTCATGGGTGACCTTGAATGTTTCTTGAAATATAGGTGGGTTTGGTGATAAGGGTGTTTCATAAGGATCTCTTGACAAAGGTGGGTTAAGGTCTTGTGGCATTGGCTCATTGACTGGTCTCACCTTCTTCAGGACTGATTTATATTTGGCTGCTAAAATTTGGTGATGCATCTTCGATTAGTGATTTTTAATTATTTCCAAGAATTTGCTAGTGTCCTGAAATGTTGAGGTCTTCACATTCTTCTTTTTTCTTTCTTCCATAAAAGATGTAGTTTAAGGTCATACAGGACCTACAACTAGGTGTGTAACCCCTGTATATTAGGTATACAAGTCCTGCAAGGACCTCCTGGCCTAATCCAAGGGCTTATCTTGATTCTTGAGCTCCTTTGGGCTTGAATTTGGATTCCACTTGACTCTTGTTTTATTCTTCAATCTTCATTATTCCCACTTGATGCAAGATTCTTCTGGTTGTTTTATTTCTTGATAAGGAATTTTCTTGTCTTAATTTGACGGCTTGGGACTCCACTTTGTTCATTCTGGCCAATTTGATAATGATGAAAACCTGTGAAACCCCTTGTTCCTGTTACACAAAGGGAGCAGTTTATTGTCATGCTGAGGAAAAAGATGGTCCTTCAGCACTTCTCCTGACTAGGACAGTCCCCTCCAGCTTCTTGGCTGTTTTTTTATATAATTTTCCCTGCCCAAGTCTACAGGTGAAGCAGTTTAGTGTCATGCTGAGGACCTCTTGAGTCTTCAAGCTTCTTCAAAATCCCAAGGGAAATTTGATTTAAGTGTTGTACATTATCTTGTTAGTCCTTCATGTTGAGTGAGTCCTGAGTCCATAATAAATCCAGTGGGTCATCCTTCAGTCCATAAATCCTGACAAGTGATTCTTGAATTCCAAATGAGTTTCAATCCAGAATCAAAGAAACTTCCAAGGTCTGGTGTTCCCCAAAGGTCAATCCATAAGGAACTCCTGCTTTTCTTCATAAACAATCTTTTTTATTTTCAGTATTGTGAAAATTGGTATGGGATATAATGTTCCAAATTATATTGATATTTCTTTAAAATAATTTACTTCCTTTGGTTCTTTTGTATTCCTAAAGTATTTTTGTTATAGAAAATAAAATGAAAAATGAAAAATTATAATAATAGGATAAAAATTGATTTTAATATTGATTGATTTATTTTATTATTTTTTTTAATAATAATATTTGTTTGGATGAGGGCTCCCCTCTCCATTTAAAAATCTTGAGTTGGTTTACAAATTTTGAAGAGGATATGTTCTCATTGCCCCAAAACTTCCACTATAAGGGATAGTGTAAGAAATAAGTTTACCCACCCCTTATTTTTTATAGTGATTTTGATAAGGATAAATAATGATACAGAAAATTTACACAACTTTTATTTTAATGATGATTCCACAATAAGTTGTTTTCTTTTTTTTTTCTTTTTTTTTTTTTAAGTATAAAATAACCATTAAGTAAGATATCTGAGTAAAAATCACAATTTGAAAGAAGTAAACCTGAATCACAATTAAGATCATGGAACTGTTTGTTTAAAGGTGGTAATTTATGCCAATAAGTAAAAATTGGTGCTCTTGAGAATATTTATGATTAATATTCCATAATTGAATGATCATAGTTTGAGTCCTTTATTCATATAATGACCCTTATTATGCCACAACTCTTCCTTTTGGAATCATCATTGTGACTCAGACTTTATTTCAAGTCCATCCCCTTTATGGTTCAGATTTTCTGTTACCCATAAATGAATTTGAGTTGTTAAAAAAAATAAACAGTGAAATTAAAAATTTGTACGATTTTTTAAAAAAACTCTTGTTTGCTTTTTGGGGGGCTTTTAAATTCTTTTTGGAATAAATAGCACATTGAGGTGTTATTAATATGTAAATTCCCCAAATTATGTCATCAATTTATGAGTTTTTTAATATAAATAGCTCCTTAAGAGTTCAATTAATGCCTTCATGGAAAAAATACTTCTTCTTTTCAAACAAGTTCCAATCACTTTCTTTTAATTCAAGAAATATTTTAAATAAATTGATCATTTTTTTTTTAAAAAAATGACTTGATTTAGAGTTTTTTTTTAATTATTATTATTTTTGAGTGGAAACATTGAGCCAATTTAATGGCTCTTATTGTAATATTAGGAAAATTATAATAGAAAAAATATAATATTCTTGAGATCATGAATGGGATATGCCCCTAATTCTTAGGCAAAATAAATAGTTGAATTTTGGGATAAAAAATAAAATTAAAAAAAAAATATGTTCAAAAGCTTAAGTCAGTACATCTTTCCAATTCTTTTTTATAATGAAATAAAATTAGAAAAAATAGGAAATAAAACCTTAGGTAGTTTATAGTCTTGCCTAGGTCTTATCCTCCTTTTGTAGTCCTTTTCCAATCTTTTTGAATACTTTAAATAGGCAGTTTATGGTCTTGCTAAGGACCATTGGTTTATTGTGTTTTAGCTTTGAGTCCTTGTTGATAATTCTAATGGTGGGCAGTTTATGGTCCTGCCAAGGACCTTTGGTTACTTTTTCTTGATTATTGTTGATAATTTGAGTGGGAAGTTTATGGTCTTTCCAAGGACCTTTGGTTTGTTGTTTTGTATTGAGTCCTAGTTGAGAATTGTCAGTGGTGGGCAGTTTATGGTCTTGCAAAGGACCACAGATTCTCTTTTTGTTGTTTTTTTGTTGATATTGGCTTGATTTCATGTGGATATTTGAAGGGGCAGTTTATGGTCTTGCCAAGGACCATTGGTTTATTTTTGATTATTGTTAATAATTTGAGTGGGCAGTTTATGGTCTTGCCAAGGACCATATCTTGTGTACAGGCACCTGATTGTTGCACTTGGGGCTTCCTGGAATGTAATTTATCTTCAAAGCCAAGTTGTATAGTTATCTTAAACAGTTTATAGTATTATTGAGGACTCATCTTTTTTTTAAAAGCACATCTAAGCCTATAAAATAAGAGAAATACTTTATTAATGTTGCATACCTGTGGAAGCCAAATCAAATATGTTAGTATAGTTATCAGTCAAAATAAGAAAGCATAAAAGATAAAATAGAAGTTTAAAGCCTTGCTCAGGGCATTCATTTTGTCCTTCATAGCCCTGTAGCACATAAAAATAAATAAGTCAGCTTCATTTAATATTAATGAGAAAATGAAAAAATTCCAGCAGTTTAATGTCTTGCTGAGGACATATTACTGTTTTGTATACCCTGTAGCCTAAAAAATAAGCAAATTATTAGTAGCTAGACAGAACTAAAATCTAATAAGAAAGAATTATCATTAACAAGAACAAAAGCAGTTTAAAGCCTTGCTGAGAGCTCTTAATGTCATCCCAATATAATTTTTTAAAAAATAAACCATCAGTTTTAAGCCTTGATTAGGGCTTTTTATTAATTTAATAACTGAAAATAAAAGACATTGTTACTAATTCAAAGGCCAATAAATGAAAATTAGCCAAGATCCTCAAAAAAAGCAAAAAAAAGCAGTTTAAAGCCTTGCTTAGGGCTTTTAATGTTATTTTATTGTTACTTTATCTGTAGCAAAGACTAAAAAATAAAAAATAAATCACAATGGTTAGTCAATTAATTTAATTTTTTTAAAAGAAAATGGAAAATAAGCAGTTTATAGCCATGCTGAGGGCTTTTTCATTGTTATTTATAGCCCTGTAGAATTTCAAAATGAAAAATCAATTAGAAAATTCAAAAAGCAGAATTATAATTCATAAGAGAACTTAGCAGTTTTAAGCCATGCTGAGGGCATATTACTGTTTTGTATCCTATTTTTTTTATAATCTTTTTTGTTGTTTTTCTTTCTAAGACCTGTATCAATTAAAACTTTCAAGAAAAATCAATCATAAGAGAGAAAATCATTAAAAATTGAAAATAAACACAAATAGAAGAAAACATCAGTTTAAAGCCTTGCTGAGGGCTCTTATTAATTTATAACCTTGTGACTATTGAGAAGATGAGATGTCAGTTAAATTTCAATTTTAAAAGGATTCTCTTAAGCTTGTAAAATCCTAAAATTTGTTCTAATGTTGAATAATGTTTTTTTTGCACTTGTTCCTTTTGTTTTCATTGAAATACACCTGTATGAAATTAAATAACATAATATTAGCATTTATAGAGGCAATATTATTCAAATAAAATTAAAACCAAGCAGTTTTAAGCCATGCTTTGGGCATTCTTTTCTTTATAGCCCTGTAGCACATCAAGATGAAAAATGTCAGCTTAATTTGATATTAATGAGAAAATGAAAAAAATTCCAGCAGTTTAATGTCTTGCTGAGGACATTTATGTTATTTTTTTATCCCTGTAACATAAAAAAATTAATCAACTAAATTCAATCAATTAAATAAGCAAAACCAGCAGTTTAAAGCCATGCTGAGGGCTTCTTTTGGTATTTATTTGAAAAAAACTTCTCCAAATCTTAGGTTATAGTCTGTTTTGTATATTTGAAGCCCTGTATAATAATATCAGTAAGCTCAAGAATTAGTAATTATAAATGAAATTGAGCAGTTTAATGCCTTGCTCAGGGCATTTATATTGTCATTTTATAGCCCTGTAGGATATCAAAAATGAAAAAATAAAAAATCAATTAGCCACTTAAATCATCAAAATTACAATTCATAAATGAATTAAGCAGTTTTAAGCCATGCTGAGGGCATTTTATTGTTTTTTAGCCCTGCAGCATGAAAAAAAACATTAATAAACTAAATTAAGTAAAATAAATAAGAAAAACCAGCAGTTTAAAGCCATGCTGAGGGCTCCTTTATTTAATTTATAAAATACATTAATCAAAAGAAAAAACATCAGTAATATTCAGCTTTAATAATTAAAAAATAGAAAATAAACGGTTTTAAGTCTCGTTCAGGACTTATTCTATTGTTTTTTTATTATTATTCAAAACTGCCTTCACTAAAGATGCCATAATGGTTGTTAGTGGCTCAATTAGTTGTGTTAGTGCTTATATGCCCCTTATGGGGCTTATAATGTGTTCGGGAAAGGTAGGTTTTGTTGTTGAGGGCCAGAGCACTCCTGTTGCACTCTGTAAGGGGTCATGCCTCAATTGGTGGCTATATTTGAGCTCTTATGGATGCTATCACACCTTATACCGGATACAACAATGTCATGTGGCTTTCTGTAACCCTAACCAGCTTCTGATGACTGATTTTTTTCTGATCAGAAGGTGTTTTTCACTTGATAAGCCTCCCTTGGGCTTATAAGTACTTTGTTTTTTTTTATATTATTGGTTAGAGGAGAGTACAACAGTCGTCTGCTGCAGGGTGGGTTATTTCATTTTTTTGTGAATGTTCCAACACCCTTTAGGGTGCTGGAAGACTGATCAGGTGAGTTGCTTTTGTCTCGAATCTTCTTGAAAAGAACTTCGGGTGGGTGATTTGTAGCTATAAAGGTACAGACAGTACTTTGACTGCCCCTGTAAGGTTTCATACCTCATCCGGTAGCTTTTTCTGGGGGAGTTACAGGTGTTCATACACCTCTGAAGTACTTTAGAATTTAGTCGCGTTGGTTGCTTGGGTAGTGGGAAGGTGTCTAACACCCTCTACTGTTCTTAGAAGGACTTCGGATTGATGTCTTTTTAGTTAAATAGCCTCCAGATGCCCCCATTAGCTTGATAATGGCTTGGTTTGGAGTATTCTTGCGCTCGGTGGAAATATCTTTGCTTCAGCTCAAGTCGCGTCAGTGGTCCTGGTTGTTTAGAGTGGACCCTCATGGTCTACTGAGGTTGGGTAGGCTAGTTCTTAGTTTGTAGTGTACAAGGTGGTATAGTACCTTTATGATGAATCAAGTTGCCTGATTATTTCTCTTTTTACTTCCGAGTGTTCCCAAAGCTTCCAATGTGATCCTAACCAGGTATACCTGTGGTGGCGGCCATAGAATTCCATCTCTGATCTAAATACACTATAAAAAATAAGACTTGTCATTTCCTGCCCCCACGGAGTTAGGAAGGAACCTTCTGTTGTTGGTGCATAAGTCAATTTTGAGCTTAAGTATTTAATTCCTGGTTTATTGGAGTCGGTGGGAGGTATTCCTTTAGTACAGCAGTATGTTTGTTTAGTCGTAGTGAATGCTTCAGAACCTCTTGACTGTTTAAACCTTTAAATGGTTATAGCAAGTGATATCCTTCAGGTCTATGCCAGATTGCTCAAAATGTGCATGCACATCATTCCAAACTACCACCAAATCAATAACTCCTCCAAGAATATAACTTATTCTTAATTCTGATGTCTTGTGAATCTGACAGTTGTCCTTTGATTTGAGAAGCTGCCAGAACTTTTGAGACAACAACCCGCTTATTCCCAATTGCTGGTTTTTTTGTTTTGTTTTGACAGTATTTTTTATTTTATTCTATCCTTTGTGACAGAGCAAAATCCATTTGCAGCGGCTTGAGGTATGTTGTCGGCAGATTTCTTGGCTTGAAATTGTAATTCCGAGTGGATTTCTATAAATCGACAAATTCTGCTACCCTTCCTCTTGAGGCAGTGCACCAATAAATGTTAGATCTGGTCATCAAGGTCTATCAGCACTGCGTTTTATGGTGGCAGGTGCTGATTTTTAATGTCAGATTGATTTAGAGTAGTGAGTCAGTGATCTGACTGTGTTGATTATGGCAGTATCATGTACTAGAACGAAGGAGGAATTAAATATCCTCGCAGGTAAACTGTAGCTTTGGTGGGAAAAATTTAGTATGTTCCTCCACTGCAAAAGAAATGATCTCCTCCGATCAATTATGTTTCCTCAAATCTGGTAGTATCATGTGATTCAGGGCCTATACTGATTGTACTAGGCTGGTGATCAAGATGCAGTTCATTGCATTAGGATCCTAATGACGGCAGCTGAGATTACTCCATGAGCTACATCCGGATAAGAAGAGGGATTGAGTTTGGTCATGATTAAGATTGTATAAGCCCTGTTGGAAGATGAAACTGCTTTAATCATCATCTGATTCATTTCAGTGCTCAAGTATATTCATGTCTTGGATGCGTTGTGGTATTCCATACCATTAGTACCAGTTTCAAGCTTACCAACAAAACAAAAGAAAAAAAATGATGATAAAAAGAATTACGCAAAACAGATTTACAAATTACAATTACAAATTTCAAAAAGGAATATGCAATACACAGCCTCAAGATCTTATCAAAACAGTATAGTATCAAAGAATTTATCCACCTTATTGCATCATCAATAACAAATTACCTCATTAAAGGAAGTTAATTTAAATAAAGGTATATGAAGATGGACCAAAGCATCAGAAGATGTATTTTCCCCACCTTGATTCAATTTAAAGAAGAAATACCTCAAGGCTATGCATAAAATTTCAATATATTTTCCAAGAAAAAATGCTTCCTTAGTAATAATAACACGCATCAAACTTGATAGAAATGATAAAATCTGCATATGAAATGATACAATATAAAATAAAACCACCAGCATAATTCTCTCAGAACATACGCAAAAAATAGAAACAAAAAGACTTTCTCCGCCTTCAAGAAAACATCACCAGCCAAATTATCTCAAAGACATCACATGATTTTGATAAGAAACAGAAACACCAGCATAATTTTCTCATATATATCATATGACTAGAAGACAGTTCAATTGTCAGGAGCTGTATTTTCTCCACTTTTTTGGAAAAAAGAAAATCCCACCAGCCAAATTATCTCAAACACATCAGATGATTTTGATAAGAAAAAGCACCACCAGCATAATTCTCTCAGAAAATACGTAAAAAAGTCACCAAAAATGAAAGTGTCACCAGCAAAATTATCTTGAAGACATCACATGATTTTGATAAGAAACAGAAACACCAGCATAACTTTCTCATATATCATATGACTAGAAGACAGTTCAATATTCAGGAGCTGTATTTTCTCCACTTTCTTGGCAAAAAAGAAAGTCTTACAAGCCAAATTATCTCAAATACATCACATGATTTTGATAAGGAAAAGAACCACCAGCATAATTCTCTCATAACATACGTAAAAAATAGAAACAAAAAATACTTTCCCCACCTTCAAGAAAACATTACCAGCCATATTATCTCAATGACCTCACATGACTCTGATAAAAAGAAAATCTCACCAGCCAAATTATCTCAAATACATCACATGATTTTGATAAGAAAAGAACCACCAGCATAATTCTCTCATAACATACGTAAAAAATAGAAACAAAAAATACTTTCCCCACCTTCAAGAAAACATTACCAGCCATATTATCTCAATGACCTCACATGACTCTGATAAAAAGAAAATCTCACCAGCCAAATTATCTCAAATACATCACATGATTTTGATAAGAGAAGGAACCACCAGCATAGTTCTCTCATAACATACGTAAAAAATAGAAACAAAAAATAATTTCCCCACCTTCAAGAAAACATTACCAGCCATATTATATCAATGACCTCGCATGACTCTGATAAAAAGAAAATCTCACCAGCCAAATTATCTCAAATACATCACATGATTTTTATAAGAAAAAGAACCACCAGCATAATTCTCTCATAACATACGTAAAAAATAGAAACAAAAAATACTTTCCCACCTTCAAGAAAACATTACCAGCCATATTATCTCAATGACCTCACATGACTCTGATAAAAAGAAAATCTCACCAGCCAAATTATCTCAAATACATCACATGATCTTGATAAGAAAAAGCACCACCAGCATAATTCTCTCAGCAAACACGCTGCTACACCAAAACTACACGTCTCACTAGCTAAAACCTCTCAACTATGTTTTTTTCTAAGTACCCTATTTTGAGAAGCTCTATGGAGGCCCAAAAGCTATAAATAGAGGTCCTCTCTCCCTCATTTTTCCCATCATCATGGAACAAGTTCCCACTATCCAGGATCACAACCATCCCTGAACTAGCAGGATATCTAGAATAGTAGTAGTGTTTTAGTAGTGAAAAGCTCAGTAGCCTTGCTCAGTAGCTTAGTATTAGTGAAGAATAGTAGTATAACCATAGTAAAAGCTCAGTAGCCTTGCTCAGTAGCTTAGTATTAGTGAAGAATAGTAGTATAACCGTAGTAAAAGCTCAGTAGCCTTGCTCAGTAGCTTAGTATTAGTAAAGAATAGTAGTATAACCATAGTTAAAGCTTAGTAGCCTTGCTCAAAAGCTTAGTGTTATTAAAAAAAAAAGTATTAGTGATATAAAACTCAGTATTAAAAAAAAATTAAAAAGAATCAAATCCAGTAGTCTTATTATTAGTACTCATATCAAAAAAAAAATCATTATAATCAACCTAAAACCATAAAAAAATATATATATTCTTATCATTCTTATCAAAAAAAAACAAAAAAAATATTCTTATTAGTTTTATTACAATAACAGAAACCCAAAACAGATATATATATATATTATCATCACTTTTATTAAAATAAAGTATAAAAAAATCTAGTGTTTATTTTATCAGAAATTTTAGATCAGAGTTTTTACTGTAGTGTTATTGATAGGTCTGATTTAGAGACTGCTGATAAGTCTTCTCTATCTGTTAAAGGCACAAATCTTATTTTATTTTGTGATTCTCTGTAGGCTGACCATTCAGTATTATTTATAGGGGCAGCTAATACACCTTAGCACCCATGGTTATTGGAAAATTCTGAAATTCAAAACAGACTTACCAATAATTTCCCCTTCAAGGTACTGCCTTATTTCATCCCACACCAAAAGGAGTTTCCACAGTGTCCTTCTTTAGCTCTATGAACTTGGGCAGGCCTATAAATCCCCATTTGAAGCTAGCTACAGGGTGTAGGAATGCAATGCCTATAAATACCCCCCTTTTCTCAGCTTTGCACCTGTTTTTCTTTTTCTTCTTTTTCTTCTTCTTCTTTTTTTTTATTACCAAAACTAGTATTTCGTTGACAAAATTGAATATTAATATAAGCAAAATAGAATTAATCCATCTTTGAATTTGGACAATCAAATCCCCTTTCAAAAGCTGTAAACAAGATTTTTTTTTCTTCAGATTTATTAATTTTTCAGTCTTCTAGAAGAGATTTCTAAGTGTCAAAAGATAAACGTTGTACTGATGTTGGGTCAATTTATATATGGTGGCTAAATGTATTCATTTTTTATGATCTTCAGTTTGTTTCTATTTTTTGATTATTTTGAAAGTGACCTAAGGTGATTGCTATCTCATAGCCTCCTTTTTACAAAGAAGCAATCTATTTATAGTGAGAGAACATCTGTTCTGAGTAAGATGACTGTGATGTTTTGTTGTCATTGTTTGATGAAAACAACAGTCTTTAGTTGCTTCTATGATGGTGACTTAGGTCTTAGCTCTTTACAGTTTTGTTTTCAACAACCTCCACTCAGAAAAAAAAAGTAATGAATTCAAGAGTCAGTGTCAATATATTTTTTTTGTCTACTTTTTACAGCAAAAGGGAAAAATGAAAAATGATAATTTGATTGAATTGAAAGCTGTAAAAAAATATAATGTTAGTTTGAATGAGTTTTTAGTAATTGCTTATCTTCCTTTTCCAGTTGCACCCACCTATATGACAAGAAAGCTGGTATCTGCTCCCTGATGACTGTATATAAAAAAAAAACTTTGCTTTGTTTCTTTACAAAAGAAATAAAACTTGGAATAGAAAGCATGTAAACAAGATTTTTGTAAGTTGTGCTGCAAAAAAACAGCAGCAAAATTTCAAAGTGAAAGAGCTTTTCAGATAAAATTTATAAATTGATATAGTAAATGTAATTTTGGTTTTTATTCTGTTCTAGATACAATAGGATAATTCCTTTTATTTATTTATTTAATTTTTTTTTGACAGGAATGTTTTTTTATAAAGTTAATGATTTTTTTTATTTAATCATGAGAAAAAAGCACTATAGCTATCAGAGAAAATATACAATATCAGGTAAGATTATATTCTATTTCTTTCTTCTAAGCTTATATGAACTGAAGCCAATTGTTTTTTAGGATGATCATGAAAGGAAAATTAAAATAAAATAACAAATAAAAGCAATAAATGATAATAATAATATTATTGATGGAAATAGGGAAAAATCAAAGAATTGGGGACTTAGCAGGTAAGATTTAATTTTGATTAATTTCTTTGACCAAGCATTTTCTTCACTAATTCTTGCTTAATAAGTCTTCCTCCCCTCAACTTCTCTTTTTTGAGAGCTTTAAAGAGGTATTCCTGGAAGAAAGAGTCCCAGTCTTCTGTATTTATTCTATCTGAACCCCTTGTGAGTCTGAGGATTGTTGGTATAAGTGTTTCTTCCCAGTGACATTTCCAAGTGGGATTATTAATAACATAACCTCTTGATATATTGCTTATCTTTCCATTTTTAATTTGAAAATTATGGAGGTTTCACCAGTGTTGGAATTCCCAGGTCCTCCAAAATAGTGATTTCCTGAGGTATTCATCCATGTGGAATATTTTATTCCAGTATGGGTTTCCAAGGTTGCCATCAATTCCATCCCATGTCAGTAATTCCAAGAATTCATACTTTGTGAGGTTGAATCCAGGTAGTTCTTTCCATGGATGTGGAGTTACAGTTTCTGATGGTGATTTTTCTTTTTCAAAGATGTCCTCAAACTCAATGTATGGAAGGAATATGGTGGAAATATCAGGACAAGGTTCTGGTTTTATTTTCAAGAACCAGTCAGGATTCTCATCTATTTCTTGTGGATTAATGTAATTGGCACAGACTTCTTTTTCTTCTATACAGATGGTTTGTGTGTCCAATGACCAGGGATTTTCATCAAGTAATGGCCATGATTTCATTTTGAAGGATTTGGTGGAGTTTGAAGTGTTAAGGTAAGATGAATTGAGAATAGTATCAAATTTATTTATCAAAAATAGTTTGAGGGTAGGTTGAATAGATTTTAAATGGTAATTCTGGGTAAGAACTTGGGTATTCCTCTTTGATAAGGCAGGAGGTCACTGACTAGTGATGCTTGATTTTTGGTGAGTGATATTGGTGATTTTGATTGCTAAGAAATGATTTTCCTCTTTGATAATGCAGGAGGTCACTGCCTAGTGATTATTGATTTTTCCTTGGGGTGAGTGAAATTGGTTATTTTGGTTGATAAGAAATTATTTTCCTCTTTGATAAGGCAGGAGGTCACTGCCTAGTGATTTATGATTTTGGTTTTTTTTTTTTTTTTTTTTTTTTTTTTTTTGATATTGATGGAGTATCTTTGAAGTTCCAAGGTTTTCTGTATTGACTGGCTTCCAAATTGGATATTAATTAAAATTTTGGTCTTCTTTTATTAGTTCTTCCCCATTGGATTCAAAAATTGGTGAATTGGCCATGGTGGAGGTGATTGTTTTTTTTGTAAGATTTTTCTTTTTATATTTTTATTTTTTATTTTTTAAGAAATAATTTGTTAATGAATGTCTTCTTTGTTAAGGCAGGAAGTCACTGCCCAGTGAGAGAAAAATGAAATAAAAGAGAAAATAATGATACATTTGATGAATGATACTAATACATTTTTTAGAGAAAAAAAGCTTGATTTTGTTGATTTATTTTAGAGTTGAACTCCCCCAAGTGGGAAAGGTGAGTGTCTGTTGAGTAACCTGGCCAAAATCAGGTCTTTGAGGGCTTCCAAAAAGTTATTTCTTTCCTCAATTTCTGGTTCTGATGGAAATTCTGACCACCAGAAGTCTTCATCAATGAATATATATCCATCTACAACCCATTTCAATTTTCCAGTTTGGTATGTTGATCCATGTAATCCAAGGTAACACTGGGCCCAAATTTGATTGAAGTAAAGTCCTCTTCTTGGTAATGTGGCCATTTCAAATATTTCATCCCAAAGTTGATTTTCAAGGTTACCTTTAATTCCCTCTTCAGTTAATAAATCTAAGAATTGGATATTGTTCAAGTTTGCTCCTGGAAGGTGACATAAGTATTTATCTTCACATAAAATTTCTTGAGCTTCATCCCCATAAATGTCTTCAAAGGTGATGTATGGCAGGTAAATGTAATTGTATTCATTTTCTAAGATGGATTCTGTTTCATCCTCTTCATTGGGAGGTTGCTGGATAAATTCAGGGTTTTCCAGTTGCCATTCATAAGGTTCTTCTTGGTTGTTCAATGGTCTGTCCAAGAAGTTGATATGGTATGTGTCTTTTAAATTTTTGTCTCTTTCTTCCATAATTTTGAGGTCTTTTTCTATTTCATTGATAGTTTCTTCATCTGAAAGCTCATGATGTTCACTAAATCTCACTTTCCTCCTCTTGGGCTTAGTTTTGAAAGGGTTTCCGTTTATTTTCTCATTTCCATCTACTAAAATCTGGAATTTTTCTTTATTATTGTTAATTGGCTTGTAACTTATATTGGGTAACTCATCTTCAGAGGTTGAGTCTTCAAGTTGTCTTTTGAGGTTGTTTGGCCATTGGGTATTTTGTAAATCTTGACCAAATTCATCACTTTTTGCAGATATGGATAAATGTTGGGTCTTCTGGGTCAAATTGATTATGGTATTGTCTCTTTTTGCATTTTGAAACTTCTTTCCTGGGTTATTTCTGACCAATTTTGCCATATTGCATAAATCCATTCCTCTAGGTGGACCAGTTTGCCATCCAAGTGCTTGAGGTTTGCATATTGGCATGCATAACCTTCTTCCATCATGTTCTTGACAACTGAGTATCTCCCCTTGTTTATGGGAGAATTCTAGTCTGATATTGTTGTCTGCCAAGAAAGGTCTTCCAAGTACTGTATGGACAGATCCTTTTGCAATGAAGAAGTGAATTAGAGCTTCTTCACCTGAAGCCAAAATGATTGAAGTAAATTCTGAAAGTGCAACCAATGAAGTGGTATGGCCTCCAATTCCCCTAAGGTTCATGTTAAAATTTCTTATTGTGAGTGAGGCTTTTATTGCTATATCTTCTGGTATAATGTTGAGTTCTGCCCCAGTGTCCACTAATGCTCTGATAGGATATTCTTCCTTTCCAATGAAGATTTCCATGAATCCCAAAGGACAGGCATAATGAATCTTGGGCTTTGGTATTTCTTTGAATCCAAATGTTAATAGTCTTTCTTGAAGATCCATTGAGTTGAGTGATTTAGTTTTTTCCTTGTCTTTTTCTGATAATTCTTGTAGTTTATGGACAAAACTGGGTGATATCCTCAAAATTTCTTCAATGGTGAGATTGATCTTTTGTTGCATAATTTTCTTGATAATTTTGTCAATTTCTAATTTAGTTTCAACTTGTTTCTTTTGAGGTTTTCTGAACTTCTTTTCTTCTTTGGAAATTTCTTCATCTTCATTCTTATTGGCAATACTTTCAATTTCCTCATCAGGTTGGTCTGGTTTTGGAATATTTGAATTTTGGAATTTGGTGGGAATTATTACTCTTTCTTCTTCCTTTTCTTCTTCAATGTA
Source organism: Austropuccinia psidii (assembly GCA_023105745.1). Lineage (NCBI taxonomy): Eukaryota > Fungi > Basidiomycota > Pucciniomycetes > Pucciniales > Sphaerophragmiaceae > Austropuccinia > Austropuccinia psidii. The sequence goes on from JALGQZ010000003.1 coordinate 41,001,693, forward strand.
AGTTCCTGGAATTTCTGCTTTCTTCTTTGGCTCTTGATTCTGGGCTTGTCTTTCCATCCTTTGTTTTGTCTGTCTTAATCCAATATGTGATTCAAAGGGGTCATTGGCTGAGGAAATGGTAGGTGGTTTCCAATTTGACCATTCTTCAACATGAGAAGTTGAGGTTGTTTTATCATCTGATTTCTTTTCAGTGGGCTTAACCTCTTCTTCTGGTTTTGGTTTGACAGTAGGTTTTTCCATAAATTTCTTGTTAAGTTCTGCTTGTTCCTTTGCAAAAGCTCTGACTATGTCTTTGGCACTTTCATTTCCTTCCATAGGTACTCTCTGATAGTTGGGGAAGAGGTAAGATGCTCCTTGTGTGCTGAAAATTCTTTTGTCCAAATCTTCAGCAAGGTGAGTGCATCTAGTTGCTGTTTGACCTTCTTCCTTGCAGTAAGCACACTTCAATGGTGGTCTTGGAGCCATTTGAGCTGGTATGTATGGTTGGTAACTAGATGAAAATGGTGGTAAAGGATTCCTTGGCCTATATGGCTGATTATTTTGAGGGAATCTTTGCTCTTGATTGTTGTTCCAGTTCCTTCTTGGTGGATTCACTGCTTCTGAAAGGCTTTTAAGTTGATTTCAAACTTCTTTAACTGATTCTTTTCCCTCATTTCTTGGCTGAGGTTCTGGTTGTGGAGGATTTTTGATCTTTTGGGTGAGTTCTTTTACTTGTTTTAAAACTTCATCCCAGCTTTCATCCTCAAATCTTGTTTTCTTTTCTGGAGGTTTTGGTTTAGAAAATACTTTTTGTTGAATAAGTACCTTGGCCTCCAAGTCTTGTTCAATGTATAATTTCAAAATATCCAATCTTGGAATGATGTAACCTCCATCCAAGGCTTGATCCATAGCTCTGTATTTAATCATTTCCTTGTAAATTGACTCCTTAACACTAGTGGAAAGGCTGGAAAATATTTCCTGGTTATGATTGATATCACCTTGGATATATTGGTATCTTTTGAGGTAAGTGATGATTGCTTCATATTCCCCAATGAATTTTCTGTATTGAGTCATGTTTCTTATTCCACCTTCTTGTTGAGTTTTTGTGAATAAATCAGTGATTGAGGATAATCTGTATCTTCTTTCAGGTGAGACTGTTCCCCATCTTCCTTTCATATCCACTTTCAATTGATCCCAATCAGCTGTTTCATATCCTGGCATTCCTTCAATATGATAACTGATTTCTTAATCTTTTGTCCAAAATGCTATTTGTATCGCAATGTCTCTTCCACTTGCTCCTTCAATTTCTGCAATATTTTCAACCTTTTTGATGAATCATTCCACATCCTTTTCATCAAACCACAGATTATAGTCCTTGGCTCTGATTTTTAATATTGGAGTAGAGTTTCTTGGAATTTCTTGATGTAATGGAGTTGGGATTTGAGAAGAAATGTTTACTCTTCTTGGTAAGGTACTTTGTCTTTGTTCTGTATAAGGTGTTGATGTGGCCATGGGTCTAGGGTAAGGTGAAGGTGATCCATGCTGCCTGAATGATCTTGGATGGGTGGTATGCTCCTCAAGTGGACTATTTTGTGGAGTATAGCTTGATGATTAGTTTTTTCCTTCCTTTTTGATTAGTGCTAGTAATTCTGCTTGCATTTCTAGCATCTTCTGCTGAAGTCTCTCTGTTGAAGACATTTCTTCCTGTCCTTCAACAGTCTCTTCATTAAGGTTTTCTTCCTGAATTTCTTCAATACTGGAGGGTAATTTTGATGATGAAGGTTTATCCATTTTTGATTTATTTATTTCTTCTTTTGAGATTGATTTATTGAGTTTGCTTCTTTCAAGCAGATCAAGGAAGAATTTCTCCACAACCTTCAAGTCCCTTTTATTGGTTCTTGGTGTTGCAATTGGGAAATTTGAATATTTATTTGGTTCCTCCCCTAGTTCTGTTTCTTGCTTTGGTGGATAATAGTAATGGTCAGAGTGAGTTGATGATTCAGATTCTTTAGATGATGGTTTTGGCTGATTTTGATTATTTGACTCCAGTTTTTGTTATGAAAAATAGTATTCTGGGAGTAGTTAAGAATTTTATAATTTATTGTAATTTAATTTATTTTTTATTGAAGTTGAGGTTGTCGGCCACTGTTGGGACACCAGATGTGGGAACTCCTCTTGTGTGGGATTAAAATGAGGCAGTACCTGGAGGGGGAAATCACAGGTAACTAGTTTTGAATTGCTAATAACTCTTGTAACCAAGGGTGGCAAGGGTGTATTGCCTGCACCTCCTAAAATACTGAACAAAATCTTCCTTGGAGCTCACAAACCAGAATAAAATTAGTAAGTGGCTTTACAACTGCAGAAGACAAAATTAAGCAGTCTCAGATCAGACCTATTCAATATATAATATGAAAAATAATGTCAGTAATTTTGGTTAAATTTGAGATTTAATGAAATACTTGTCTGTTTAATTTTAATATTTATTTTTTGGTTAAATGGAGGTGAGTGGTTTCTTCTTGGTGATAAATCCTTGGTAAGATGGGTTATTTAAGGTTTTCTGGAAAATTTGATGAGTTTGATAAAGGTAATTTTGTCAAGTTAAAGTTATAATATAGTAAAATAACTTTTAAAGGTTTGTTATTTTTTTAAGATTGTTTAATAATGAGATAAAATAGTATTTGTTAAGCTTAAGAGGTAAGATTCTTTGATATTTGATTTTAAATGGATAAGTTAGTTTTTAATCTTGTTAAATGAAGTTAATTTTACTAGTTAAAATATTTTAATAGAGTAGTAACCCTAATCTTGGGTACTGGGTAATTTTCATTTTTATTTTAATAATAATAAGATTCCACTGAGCTTAGCTACTGGGTAATCTTCAACACTATACTTCCACTGCCCTTACCTACTGGGCAAGTAAATTTACTATAATATTCTGGATTACCTCCCAGGTGAGGGATGAATTATTCCTGTGCTTGCAATGTGCAGGGGATATATTTTTCATAGGATATAATTTTCATGGGGGGGATTTTGAAATTTGGGGGGAGAGAGCCTCTCTATTTATACCTTTTGGAAGCCCAGGGGGCCCTCCATGGGAGCTGTCTCTTTCCACTTTAATTCCTCTTGATTTAATCATGTGACTCCATTTTTTGGTGAGGCCCTTTCTTGCATGGGTCAGGTGATTTAAGGTTTGGTGATAATTTTTCTCTGCACAGCCTTCTTTCATCACATGATGGTCTTTTGGTGAGCTAATTATGATGTGATTTTCTTGGATTTTCTTTGCATGCACGAGGTGATTTCATTTTGGCTGAGGATTTTTCTTGTGCAAAACCTTTTTTCTGTCACATCATATGCTGTTGGTGGGTTCAGTATCACATGATGAATTTGTATTTCCTTTGCATATGCCATATTTTAGGCTTGGTGGAAGTGGCTGTGTAATTTATACAGGTGTCATGGTTGTTTCTCTTCTTTTTGAACTTTAAAATGAGGTCAGGTGATAATTTCTTGCACTGATGAATTTACTGTTATGTATGAGATGATGTGATTTTTGAGTTTGACACATGCTGGGCATAGTCATGTGGTTGAGATTTAATTAGAATTGTGTACTTCATGCAGCCTGTTGTAACTAGCTTTGGTTTGCATGAGGTGATGAGTGGTGTAAATAATTATGATTCTGTTTTAAGGTTTTAAGTGGGGTTACTGTGGATATAAGATAAGGTACTACTGTGGCTGTGTTGTAAATGACTTGCAGGAATTCCATGGGGTTGAGCTTTGCATCATGTGACTTTTCTATGTTGAGTTCTAGGTTGCTGTGTAGTTCATGCAGGTATCCTTTTATTGCTGCATGAGTCCTGTGGCTGTAAGGGGGTGTAAAGCTGGGTGGGGTGTGTAATTTAAAGGGTGGTACCTTATTTGTTGTAACTAGTTTACTATATGTGACTTGATTTTTACATATGCATAATGAAATTGACTAATTTATTTAAACACATACACTGCCATTTGGTGCATGTGCCATGGTTTTATGAGTTAAATACAGCTTCTTGCTGTAAAATTGACCTTTTGGTGTAAAATTTGAGTGTAAGTCTCCCTGTAGGCTGGATTTACTGCTGTTTTGGGGTACAATGAGCTTGATCCTGGTGAAAAAAAATGGTATGGAATACCACACTATGAATGTCCTTATAAATGAAATAAATAAGATAAAAATAATTATTATAATAAAGAATTATTATAATTATGGCGTGAAATAATTATATTATTAAATAAATATGATAAAATAATTTATATTATAAAAAATAATATAATAAAATAAATATATTAATATAAAATAATTAATTTATTTAAAAGCACTTTATTATTGTTACCAAGAAATACTAAAGGCGTAAAAAATTGTTTTTTATAAATAAAAACAATTAATAACAGTGATATTACAAATATTAAAGCTATAAATCAATATAAATACTATTTATATTAAATATAGAACTATTAAGAGTAATAATAGAGCAAAATTATTATAATAAGAGAAATAACCTAATTTTCATGCTTAATATAATACTTTTGAATTGTTTTACACCTAGAAATGTAAATATAACTTATTTAAATTGTAGTTACAATAAAAGTTAAGAGAAATTACAGTTTTTCTTGATTTTACGTGGAATTGAGTTTTTTAAGAGAAATTTAGAAAAAACAGTTAAAATTATTGTAAATCACATCAGAGATGAAGATTATTATGAGATTATCTTTGGTCTTTAATAATATAAAAGTTTTATATGTAAAGAATAAAGAAATTACCTTTGAATTTAATGATTTAATGTTTTGTAAGCGTCTGAGGGGGAAATAGAGTAAAAAGAGCTCTATTTATATTAAGCTCCTTCCTCCTAGAGTCTAACAGGCTTCTAGTAGACGTGTACTGATCATATCCACTGGAATTGATCAATATGTTAAGGTTTGGTGATGATTACATCATGATCAAACCATCTTATCTCATTATTGTGCCATTATTTAGAGTTATCATTATAACTTTAAGTTTTGATGACGTCAAGGCTTGGAAGAACCCCAAAATTAATGTATTTTATTAGTTTTAATCATAAACCAACAGTATTCACCAATTGTATCACTCATATGACTGTTAAGCTTAATTTAAGGTTACAGTGAGTGATCATAAATGATCAAATTAAGCTCAAACTTTGATTCTTGATACCTTTTGAGTTTTATATGCTACAGCAATTGAAAGAGTGATTCAAAACTCTATTTCTGATGATTTTTCTTGTAACTCATCTTTTGTGTTGAAATTTAATATTTTAAACTTCAAACCATGATTTCAAGGGGTTATACCCTGAATTTTATAATAAAGATTACGTCATTCTTCACGAATAAGCTAGTAGAACTTGACTATCTACTTATTTTTAAGTTTGTACCACTTTCACAACAAAGTGGTCAACAGCTTCATTGATTTTAATCAATAATCCCATGCAGGTTTTAACCTTGTTTATAACTTGTGAAATAAAGCTCATTTCAGTATTCCCACAGGAATTACGTGATCACTTTATTTTTGGTTCATCACTCTATCATGCATATTTCAGAAGATATTAGCTAAAGTCCTTGAATATATGCATTGACCAAAAAAGTGCATATATTCAGCTTAACTACTTAAGTATTGACTTTGGAAATTAGCTTCTTAATTGTTTTATGTGTGGAGGTTTATGGAGAATCTAATGGTAACATTTATTCTTTATGCTTTTTCATTGGTATTTGAAATAATTAAGGATTTATGTCTTTTATAAGGTATTATTACTTATAACTCATTAAATAATGACTTTACAGATATGCCATAAAAATGGTATATGTGTATTTCACCATGGGGAATCCAATGATATAAGTTATTTCACATGTTTATTCATTGGTTTGTAAGTTAAACAAAGTTTTATGCCTATTTATGCCGTTTTTGTAGTTTTAAGGTAATTATTTGTAATGTATAATTATTTTAAATATTTCTTGTAACCTTTTTGGGTATGTGGTTATGTCTCAAAGGTTCACCTTCCCTACCACCAAAAAAGATTTTACCACAATCTGATATGTGTAATTAGGGTATCATCCACTGTCCTACCTCTTCAATAGACTTTGTTAGTCTTGAAGCTCAATAATGCTTAACGTTTCTATTCTTTAGGTTTTCTTTCATGTCTGAACCTTCTTAGTAGCTAATAAGCATTTGTTATATCTTTCTCCATTAGCCATTCATCTTCTTGAGTTGAATTTCTATACCTTACAAGGTATTCTCTTTCTTTTTTGTTTCTTGTCCTTCTTTCTCTAAGGACTTTTACAATTTTCTTTTCTTCTCCTTCTTCCAAGGGGGAATTTCAAGTGGGGGTTTATTTCTTAGTGGAAATAACTCCTTGTCACTTGAGCTGTAAGGTTTATCAGACATACAGGGAAAGTTGGGTGTTTGTTCATTAATTCACCTGTGAGTTCAAATTGCACAGCATTGGGTCCATGAAGTCCTTTTATCATAAATGGTCCTGCAAAGGAATCTTTCAATTTCTTTGGACCTTTTGTGTTATTGAAATTAAGGGTTGATACTAGGACCAAGTCTCCTATTTTGAAGTCAGGTGGTTTATGACTTTTATCCCATCTTTCCTTTGCATATTTGAAAGAATCTTGCATACATTTGTTTGCATGGTGTCTTGCTTTGTCAAGCATTATCTTAAAACTGCTTGCCTTTGGATGTATATCCACTAAGTCCTTTTTGACGGTATCATAAGGAAGTCTTGGATTCAAACCTTTTTCTAGCATTTCTGGTGTTTTACCAGTAGAAGAATGGATTGATTTCTTGTATGCCAGTTCAAGGGCTGGCATTAATGTACACCAATCATGGGTAAAACCATCAGAATATTTGAACTCTAGTCCATAAGCCCAGAATCTTCTGATCATGTCCTCCAAGGTTTGTATCATTATTTCTGATAAACCATCAGTTTGAGGATTGTAAGCTGTTGAGAATAATAAATTTGTCCCAAACAAGTTATGCAGATTTGTCCATAATGCTGAAGTGAACTTTGGGTCTCTGTTGCTTATAATATTCTGGAATAGGCCTGTATGGCTAATGACTTTATTCCATAGCATTATGGCTGTGTCCATAGCTGTTTCATCTTTGTGACATAGTAGGAACATGGGAGTTTTGCTATACCTGTCAAGTAATACTAGGCATGTATTATAGCTTCTGTCTCCTCCTGGAGGTAATGCTGTTACCCAATCCATATGAACTATTTCCCAAGGGAATTTTGGTTCTTGGATTTGGATCATCATTCCAAATTTCTTTCTTGCGGCTCTGTTGGCCTTTTGGAATCTGTCACAGGTTTGGCAGTATTCTGCAACATCTTTCTTCCAATTTGGCCACCAAGAGCAGGTTTTGACCCTTTCTAGTGTTCTGTATTCTGAAAGATGTCCAGCTGCAACACTATCATGGCACTCATGTAAGAGAGTGTTTATCAGCGTTCTATCTGTCAAGGCCACAACACATGTGTGTTTTGTTCTATGGTAAAGGATTCCATCAAGGAGGTGGAATCTTTCTTCATCATATGCCTTTTTCCATGTTTCATCTAATTTTGATGAAAGTGATGGATCTTTGCAGTCTTTCATTAGAAGTTGGCTTAAGATATGGCAATTCTTGTCTATCTTATAGCTCTCTTTAACTTGGTTAAAGAATTCTGTGCCAATGTCTGTGACACATATTCCTTCTATATGGTGCTCTTCCAGTGGTACCCATGCTGGATTGTCAGGGGTATTTCATATTGCCCATCTGCTAAGACCATCTGCATTTTTATGAATATTAACAGATTTATGAACAATAGTCATATTTCCTCTATATTCTTGGATAGCAATTTGCCATCTCAGCATATGTCTCCTTGGAGTTTTTATATTTAATAGATATTTTACAGCATTACAGTCTGTAATCACATCAAATACTGTTCCATCCAAGTAATAATGTAATTTTTTTAAAGCCCACACTAAGAAGAGGCATTCCATTTGTATTGCTTCATATCTTGCTTCTGTTGGCTTTATTTGTCTTGAAATAAAACAAATTGGTTCTTCCACTGGTTTATCATTGATCATTTGTGTCTGGTGTAGTGCAGCACCTAGTCCTTCTCCACAAGCATCAATGTAAAGTTTGAACGGTAGTTTCCGATCTGGCATTAGAAGAAATGGGGCATTTGTTAAGGAATTTTTCAATTCTTCATATGAATTGCCTCTTTCTTCTATCATTTCATAGACTGTTTGTTGATCACATAGTTTATACAAGGATTTGGCAATTTTTGCAAAGTCTTTTATATGCTGTGTATAGTAACCAGCAAATCCTAGAAATGATTGCATTTCTTTTTGGGTTTGAGGCATTGGCTTAAGCAGTACTGCTGCTACTTTATTCTTGTCTATGCCTAGACTAAGTCCAGATACAACATGTCCTAGTGCTTTTAGTTCTCTATATGCAAAATGACACTTTTTCAAGGAAATTTTCATATTTACTTGCACTATTTTTTGTAGTACCCTTTCTAGTCTTGTAAGGTGATTTTCCCAGGTTTCTGAGCAAACTATGATATCATCAATATAGATAATTGACCATCCTTCTGATAATTCCTCAGGAAATATGTTATTCATCATCCTTTGATAATGGGAAGGTGCATTTTTTATGCCAAATGCCATTCTTAAGTACTCAAAAATCCCACAGTGGACTATTATCCTTAGTAGTTTCTTTGCATTGTCTGTTAAGAAATTCTGATGAAAACCCTTTAAGGCATCCATGGCTGTCATGAGCTTATCTTGTGACAATTGTGTCAATGTCTCATGGATTCTGGGTATTGGATATCTGTCTGGAATGGTATAGGTGTTCAGGGCTCTGAAGTCTCCTACCATTCTTGATTTTCCATTATGCCAAGTTATAATGACAGGTGTAGTGACCTCTACCTGTTCATTATGTCCTACTTTTCTTAATACTCCAAGGTCCATTAATTCTTTAATGTGTGCCTCCAAGGCTTCTATAGCCCTTGGACTAGCTGGGTAAGCAGGTCTCCTTAGTAAGGGTGGGTAAGGCTTTTCCACATTAAGAATTATATCCACCTCATGCCCATTTATGGCACCTAGTGGCTCTTTGTCAGTTGAAAACACATTTGTGTACTTAAATAAGAGGTCAATCAATTTTTCTTTCATTTCTTCAGTTAATTCTTGATTGAATTCTGCCTCTTTGAGTTGTTCAGATATAAAAAGGTCCCTTTATGGCCTTTTCTCTTCATTCTTAATAACTGTGACTTGATTTTTGTTATTTAAGAAGCCAAACTTTTGTCTTGTGTTATCTCCTATGGTAAAATATCTGTCTTTTTGGTTAGAGATATCTACACCATAAATTGATAAGTAGTCATTTCCAAGTATGAAGTGATTACTAGTACAGTTGTCCCTTACTACAAACTCTACTTTAATTCTGAAACATTGTGAGGGGTGGGGAAAAATTAGTGTTAAATCAATTATTCCAAGGGGCTTCATGCTCTCACTTGCACTACTAAATTTGACACCTTGTATTGGCATAAGTTTTTCTTGCCAATCTGGGACAATGGTGTTTAAATAACTTTAACCAACACAGGTACAATATGCTCCTGTATCCAAGTTCACTTTCCCTTCTTGGTTATCAACCATAACAATACTTATAATTGATTTTCCAGCTGTATATCCCATTCCTCTTGCAGGTTTGGTTCTATACATTTTTGGAATCTTGTATATTTGTCAGGTTTGTGTCAGATGTTCCAGCTTGTGGTAAGTTTGAGTTAACATCTAGTACTTCATAAATGATATCAATATTATTAATTTGTGCATTAATTATACTAATTCCATCACTTTCAGAACTTTCTGACTCTTCTGTTTCTTTTTCAGAGTCAGATTCCTCTTCTTTGTCATTGTGGTTTTCTGTTTACACAATTTCATTAATCTTTGCCTTCTTGAGGCAGTTATTGGATAAGTGTCCAATAACTCCACATTTATGGCATTTTCTTTGCTCATTATTGTTGGATGTATTGGGCTTGAAAGCTTCTTTTGATTTATCTTTTTTGATAAATGGCTTTTTTGGACTTTTAATGTCCAATTTCTTCCAAGTTCTGCCAATTTTTGTTCTTGTCACTATTTCTTCTAGTGCATTGATATACTCTTCTGTGGAGCATGGTTCTATACTCCTGCTTCTTAGGGCATGCTCTAGCTCTCCTCCATACTTTTTAAGTATTTTCATGTGCACCATTTTTAGTGACATTTCTGGGTACAATGCATTGAGTCTTTAAACTTGTTTTAAGAACCAAGTTAAAGGTTTGTCTTTTTCTGGGTCAAAGAAAGAATTTTCAAATGCATTCTCTATCTTGTACCTCCAGGCATCATTAGCCCACTTGGTGATTATCTCTTGTTTCCACCAAGACCAGGTATTTTTACCATTTGTTTGTCTTATACCATAATACCATCTTTTTGCAGATTTTTCAAACAATGAATGTAATCTTGCAGTACATAATTCATCTGGTATGGCATAATCTTCTTGTAGCATGTAAATTGTTCTGATGAATGACATGTGGTCATATTCACCTTCTCCTGTGAATGTTGGCCATTCTTTTAATTGAGGTGCTTCTTTAATTAAGACTTGGTTATTGTCTTGGTGACTTAAGTCTGTTATGAATGGATTTGTTAATTCCTCTTTTGGCTTAACAGGGCTTCTTATGTGGGAAAGTGGGGTTGATATCTTTGGCATATCTGAGGTAGCCTCATTAATTTTATCCATTTTATCAGTAATAAGCCTTATTTCAATCTGAATGTCATCTTTCAGATGAATTCTTGCTTCATCACTCTTTTCCACATGGTCCAAAAGTAATTTTTGGTGTGATGAAGTCTTTTCTTCAAACCTTTCTCCAGAAATGTTTTATTTGTTTAATTTTTCTGTAAGATTATCAATACTCAAGTCATAATTGATTGTCAAAGTTCTTTCTTTGATATAACTTATATATTTGTACAACTCTTGTTGTCCTTGTATTAATCTCTGGTAATATCAATTAATACTTTTGGTTTATTATTTTCAATCATAAATTTTATGTTATCAATTTCTTTTTTATTTTGTGCAACAAGTTTTGTTATAAGATATTTTTTATTTAATGGAAAGATAATAAACTATTTTTAATGTCTTTAAGATGTAAAAGACTATTTTTAATCTCTGTTAAAGTATTTACAACATCAGGAGACCAGGTTATTTATTTGGAAAATGGGGTTGTCTCTTTCTTTGTTCTTCCTTGTTCTTGAATTCCATCAAGGTTCTGGCCATGTTGAATACATTGTCCATGGCATCCTTTTGGATTTTTGGAGTACTGTAGCTTGGGGAATATGGTTTTCTCCAATTCTTTTTCTTGTTCTTCTTCCCTTCTTGGGGAAGTGGGTTGGCTTGGGGCTTGCTGGTAGAATCTACTGGGGCTTCTTCCTTGATTGCCTCCTTCTTTTTGGAATGGTACTCCTTGATTTTTTTGATTTGAGGTTTGGATGATAGTGGATTTCATCCATTGGAGTATCTCAATATTCCCTCCTCTTTGAAGAACTTTTTCAGGATGAGCCAGGAGTTCATCACTCCTTGGTGTATTTGGGGCAACATTTCCCAGTCTTTGTCTTTGTACACTGTGTATTACTGTTTGTATTGGCTCATGTCAATGTCTATTTTAGCCCTCTGAATGTGATTTATACCTGTTTGAGTCACTCATAGTTAGTTCCAACTCTGGTTCAGATATCATGGGCATTTCTGGGACTTGCCTTTGGGATAAGGAACTTCCTTGTATGCATTCTGTTCCACTGGGGATATTGCCTTTCCTTTTCCCTTTTGAGGAATCAATTCTACCTCTGAGTCCAGCTCCATCTGATTGGATGGAGTATTGAAAGCCTCTTCTGGTAGTGATATTTTAAGAAAAAATAAGAAATAAGAGGATTTCAGAACAGGAATTCTCTTATGGCAATTTATAATTGAGGTACTCACCTTCAGAGTCTTGAATGGTGGGTCATGGAATGTCTAATTTCTTAGCTTTCTTTTTCTTAGTGACAATTGGTGTTGGAGAACTTGGTCAAGTTTCTTCCACCAATGCTTAAACAGTGGCTTGGTTGTCCTCTGTTGGATTGTCTTCAAACACTAAAAAAGACAAATAAATATAAGTCTTTTTATAAGAAGTGTTATTTTTGGTAAGATATGGCAATTTCCCACATAAAAACTGCTTTCATATCTTTTAAAAAGTGAAAATAAATAAAGAAATGAAATTAAAATGAATAAAATAACCTTTTTATTGGTTTTTTTTTCATATTTTTAATATTCTTTATGTTTTTTATTTTTAAAGATTAAAATAAAAATGAATATGATTCTTTTTTTGAAATCAAATTATAATATAAAATTGGTTTTAATTTATAAAATATCTTTTTTAATCACTAGAGTCACTCAAAGAAAGTTTTTGCAAGTCTAAGGATGTGAAAAACAATGTGTAAGAAAGTACAATTGCTTTCCAAATGCCTCAATAGCTCTTAAAATCAATAAAATACAAAATTATTATATAATTTTATGATTATAATCAAATTTATTATTGGATAAACCCAACTAGAATCTTTCTAAAGGTCTTTAAAGTAAATATCACAGCCAGGCCCCTAAATGTAAAGTTTGACTATGAAACAATAAGCAAAAATTACTAATATTTTACTTATTGTACTATGAATGTCCTTATAAATGAAATAATTGAGATAGAAAAATTCTAACAATAAAGAATTATTATGATTATGGCGTAAAATAATTATATTATTAAATAAATATAATAATATAATTTATATTATAAAAAAATAAAATAATAAAATAAATATATTAATATAAAATAATTAATATATTTAAAAGCACTTTATTATTGTTACCGACAAATAATAAAGGCGTAAAAAATTGTTTTTTATTAATAAAAAACAATTAATAACAGTAATATTACCAATATTAAAGTTATAAATTAATATAAATACTATTTATATTGAATATAGAATTATTAAGAGTGAAAATAGAGAAAAATTATTATAATAAGAGAAATAACCTACTTTTAATGCTTAATATAATAATTTTGAATTGTTTTACGCCTAGAAATGTAAATATAACTTATTTAAATTGTAGTTACAATCAAAATTAAGAAAAATTACAATATTTCTTGATTTTACGTGGAATTGAGTTTTTTTTAAGAGAAATTTAGACAAAACAGTCAAAATAATTGTAAGAATCACATCAGAGATGAAGACGATTATAAGATTATCTTTGGTCTTGAATAATATTAAAGTTCCATATATAAAGAATAAAGAAATTACCTTTTTATTTATTGATTTAATGTTTTGTAAGCGTCTGAGGGGGAAATAGAGTAAAAAGAGCTCTATTTATATTAAATTCCTTCTTCCTGGTGTCCAACAGGATTCTAGTAGACGTGTACTGATCATATCCACTGGAATTGATCAGTATTTTAAGGTTTGGTGATGATTACATCATGATCAAACCATCTTATCTCATTATTGCGCCATTATTTAGAGTTATCACTATAACTCTAATTTTTGATGACGTCAAGGCTTGGCAGAACCCCAAAATTCTTTTATTTTATTAGTTTTAATCATAAAATAACAGTATTCACAAATTGTATCACTCATATGACTGTTAAGCTTAATTTAAGGTTACAGTGAGTGATCATAAATGATCAAATTAAGCTCAAGCTTTGATTCCTAATAACTTTTGATTTTTACACGCTACAGCAATTCAGAGGGTGAATTATAATAGCTTGGCATAACCTCACTATTCTTCCAAGAGTATTTCAATACATCATCAAAACTCTATTTTTGATGATTTTCCTTGTAACTCATCTTTTCTGTCGAAATTCAATATTTTAAACTTCAAGCCATGATTTCAATGGGTTATACCCTGAATTTTATAATAAAAATTATGTCATTCCTCATGAACGAACTAGTAAAATCTGAATGTCTACTTATTTATAAGTTTGGACCACTTTCACAACAAAGTGGTCACCAGCTTCATTGATTTTAATCAATAATCCCTTGCAGGTTTTAACCTTGTTTATAACTTGTGAAATAGAGTTCATTTCTGTATTCCTACAGTAATTATGTGATGACTTTATTTTTGGTTCATCACTCTATCATGCATATTTCAGAAGATGTTAGCTAAAATCGTTGAATATATGCATTGACCAAAAAAGTGCATATATTCAGCTTAACTCCTTAAGTATTGACTTTGGAGATTAGCTTCTTGATTGTTTTATGTGTGGAGTCTTATGGAGAATTCAATGGTACCATTTATTTCACATTCTGTTTCATTGGTATTTGAAATAACTAATGATTTATGTCTTTTATAAGGTATTATTCCTTATAACTCATTAAATATTGACTTTACAGATATGCCATAAAAATGGTATATGTGTATTTCACCATGGGGAATCTAATGGTATACCTTATTTCACATGTTTATTCATTGGCTTTTAATTTAAACAAAGTTTTATGCCTATTTATGGCATTTTTGTAGTTGTAAGGTAATTATTTTTAATGTATAATTATTTTAAATATTTCTTGTGACCTTTTTGGGTATGTGGTCATATCTCAAAGGTTCACACTACCTGTGACACTGAAATAATTCATTCATGTCAGCATGAATATAGGATATAATGATGGATATGTTATACCTATGAGTGTGATATGAGATTACTACATACAAAAATCTTAAAAGGCATTTATTATAATGATATAGTGTTTATCAATCTATTGAAATACCTGGTTGCACTTATTATCAGTTGGGTTCTTATAATAGTCACTATGAGAATTAATACTAAGATTATAAATGTTTAATTCTAATAGTAATTCTATCTTCAACAGATTTATTATGTAAGAATTACAATCAAAAACAAGATGAGTTCTTATTTTGGTCTGGAAAAGACCTCTATTTAAGTTACTCCAAGGTACTGGGAGGTTATTCCCCCTTACACACAACAAAAGAGTGGAAAGTTTGACTCCTGTGGCTTACTTGTGCTCCCACAGACTCAATAAAGCCTTTGAATGAGCTTAAATGGGATTTTGGAACCATAGGCTACCATTTTTACCCCATACATGGTAAAAGATTTTAGTTGTGCATCTGTCACATCAGCAGCTGTAACCTACATGTATGGTGGGCTCTGATTAGTCTGGTTATGAGTAATCCAATCTTATTCATATTTTGAATAGCTTTAATGGCTCATAATCTAACTATATGGGAAAGTCTCCCACATTACCACCCTGTACAAGAAGGTAAGATGATTTATTACCAAAAAGATGAACAATTAACTCATAAATACCCTTTTAGAAGCTTTGATATGTCATAATTCAATAATCTGGGATAGTATCCCACAATACCACTGGGCGTGAGATTTTAATATTACTTCCTCAATAGCTTTGTCAGTTTTGATGATAAAGTGCTCAAAAGTGGCTGAAATTGTATCCACAAGGGAGCTATACTAGATCTTTATACTTACAACACACTTTGAAGTTTCTATTTCAAAGAAGTACAGGGTCAAAGTATTTTTAATTCTCTGTAAAAGAGTATTTTTCTTATTTTTTGAGAAAAGTACAAAGAATTCTTCATCTGTGTAAGATAAAGGAGTAAGAGTTGAATTCGCATGTAGCCCTCCTGTATTATCACTGTAAAGTATGCTAATTAATATGTTTCTAGTTCAAACCATAGAAGCTGGATGAGAGGTAAAAAATGGTAGGTTTTTCCAGGCTTGACAAATAGTATTTTTGTGGTAATTTCTGATTTAATTGTGCTAAATTCTTGTAAATAATGCAATTGTATATCTCTAATTTAGAAATTAAATAAAATACTACACTTGGTATATCTACAATCTAAACTATATATTTTAGAAGAGAGGTGAAGATCAAAATTTATGCTCAGAAAGAGTTTTCAGCTTAAATAATTTGGCTCATACTCATTATTTGATCACAAGAGTAATAATTTCTGAAGGGTTAAGGTTTCCTTCTTCAGATGGTCAGATTTACAAACTATTTTAGGATCTGATATTTGTGTTTATGGCATCATCATAATTTTATTTGGTTGAATAGAATTTGAATGTGTGTATTTCACTCCTTCATATGTCTCATGTTTATAGTAACTTTGCTTTTCATGCTTGTTCTCTGGCTTTGAGTCACAGGCTGAGAGTTCCTAAGATTAACAATTTTTTACTTCTAGATTGCAATTCAGGTTTTAGGTGAGAGTTTGAAAGCATTGGTGTCACAACAAGCCTGGATTACTGAATTTGTAAGCTTTATTTAGGGAGCTGTAAAACATCTCTTCAGACATGAATATCCTTCTGGTATGGTGAGTGATGTTCATACTGAGAATTCGATCAGCCAATGTCACAGCCACTATCAGGGGTAAATGGTATCCAACTTTATCCCCACTAAAACCCACCAAACCAGAAATTCACTTCTGTGTATGAGAAAAAAGTTTCAGAAATATTCTTTTAAAACTCTCATAAGGTCTGGATTCACCAATACAGCCTGTCTCTCTTTTTACAGGATGTATTAACAAAATGAAGTTTTGGTTACACCAATATGGAACTCTAAGTTTACCCAACTTTACCCACCTCCTGTACGCTGACCTTCTAATTATATGCAAACGAAAAAATTCAAGGAAGGGCACTGTATTTTCACTTTCTGCACAGTAATTATCTCATACCAATGGGTACCAATTTCTGAAAGTCAAGACCAATACACATTTTTTTTGCTTTATTTTTTTGTAACTAAATTCCATCTAGACTAGAATAAGAATATAAAAACACATTTGTGAATGAAACTTACCACAATATTTTTAGAAATCAGAAATGTGATTAAAAAAAAACTGATTGAAAGACAAAACAGATTGTCAAGCTGAATTTTCTCCTGGAAGAAATAAGCTAAGAATTATGGTTAGCTCAAAAAAAAAGGTTATTGATGAACTCCAAAAGCAGAAACCTTAGTTAGAGGTAGGTCCACTTTGCTGGTCAATGACCATCTGTATCAATAAAAGCAGATCATACCAAGCGCTTTGAGGGAAATTTTCCCATGCTGTTTGGATTTATTATTGAAATTCTTCAATATTCTGTGGCGTATATAATTTTGAGATCACAAAATTTATAAGATTCCAAACATGTTCAATGGAGTTGAGATCAGGTGAGTGACAAGGAAAGTTCATTTTGATAAATCCATTTTTTTTCTTGCAATTAGAAGTGTAGATCAGGGAATTATCTTCCATGTAAATGATTCAATGCCTACCTTGAATCCATGGGATAGTCTTAATATCATTGGCAAAGGGATGCAGGGGAGGAAAATATGCTTGGAAAATAATTTTGGCCAAGGGAAGGAATCCTTACAAAATCGCCACAGTGGATCATTTTTGTGCATAGGTTGATCCCTATATTATGGCCAACTGTGGGCCAGAATGGTGGTTGATGGCCAAGTTATCCAACAGACTTTTCTTTCTTGAAGCTCCCCACACCCAAAAACTATTGAATTTTTCACCTGAGAAGCTTATACAGTCAGAATTAGGGCAAAAAAGGTGCCAAACTTACCCAGTTCAAATAAAAACTTGTTTTTCCAGAGAACCCAGGCCCAATAGTTGATTTTCCACTAAACTTGGGCCTTGGAAAAGGTGAGGAAGGCAAGGAAGATTTTAGGTCAGAGGGAAGGATTCTGGTGTGAAATCAAAGACCATTTCCCAAGCTTATGGATCTCACATCAGATGGTCTAATTAGAAAGCTGGGAATCCATCAAGTTCATTACTTGAGAAACAATTGTGGTATGCCATACCATCATTTTTGGCAAGTATCAAGCTCATAAGTATTCACCAAGCTCAATGTAAGCTGGGGTCTCTTTTGTGACATCCAGTTTATATAGAAGGAATGTAATAAATTGATTAAAAGTGGAATACTATTGAAATAAAATAATAGAGACATCACTGTAGTTTTTCAATGAAGTACTGTTGGAACTTAAGCTTCAACAGTATAATAAGGTGTAAAAAGGAATTAAATCAGTTATTTGTGAGAGTGCTGATATTTTTAAAATAAAAATGTAAGTAATTTTAATTTATAAAAAGATAATGTGGTAGAGCTCTGATGTATCATTGAAAGCTAATAATGTTCCTCTTCAATATTGTAAATAAAAAAATAGAAATGCTGTCATAGTAATATTTTATGACATCATCAAAAGGAAATAATTAATGATTTATTTACAAAATAAAATTATGTCCTAAGATTTTATGACATCATCAATATTTATAATAATAAATTTTAACTTTTTAAGTTAAAGTTTGGACTTAATAATTGAATGAAACAAAAATTCAAGATGGAGAAAGTGTAGTAGGTAAACCAGTACAAGCTTTCAGGATCACACTTAAGGACCTTCCCCAATCATGGATTAAACTTTGGAAGGGGGCCACGAGCTCCTTCTTACACATCAAGAGTATTCTGGGTCAGGATAAGACCATAAAACTCTTAGGAGGATGGACTCACTTATTTTGAGCCCGTGACTCAAAAACAGAGCACAAGCATGACAGCCAAACACCATAAACCAATGGTAGAGCAAACTACCACCAAAACATGGAGCTGAGCCAAACCAGCTCAAAAGGTGTCAAGAGAAAGAGGAAAATCCCCTGTTTCCAAATATACAAGTCCCATTACCATAGGACAAATAATAAAAAAGTTATTCCTGCTCAAAGAAGTTGCTGAGCATAAACCTTAATTTTAACCTCCCATCTGAAATCCAGAGGAAGAGGCCTAGCCCCAGCAAATGGGTATTCAAGTTGAAGCTCTAGGTCAGGGCTATTCAATGGTACTAGCCAAACTGAGTTAGCACCAACCCTAAAGAAGGTATGTCAAAAATAGGGTCAAATAAGGGTGAATAAAAAATTCACCACCCCTCTAGCTTCTACAGTTTTAGTGTGAGCTAATTGAAGTGGGCTATTTTTTGAAAGAGCACAATCAGGGCTAACTAATGGTGAAATCCATTTCCCCAATCCCAGCTAGAATAAAAGCAATGGGACAAATAATTTTTATACAGATTGTGAGAAAATCATATATTTGAATAACAAAAATTGAACATGGCGTAACTTTGCCATATTTATAGTTAGCCATACCAAATGAAATACAATTGTGTATTTCTCATCCAGGGCTACACAATGAACCAAATTAGAGCTCAGAATTTTGAAAACTGACAAAGCTATGGCAGGTTTAAGGTCAACCTCTCACAGTTTGGCCTAAGCCTGGGTCCCATGGATAATTTGGATCCATACGCGTACCCCTAGCCCTGGGACTGTGTATCCCGGACACATAAATTTGGTACTTCCTGGTCCCGGAAATCCAGGCCAGGAGGGATGGCCGGGATCATTCTAGAACTATCCCAGATTCCCAATGATTGTCCCCTCACTCCTTTTCATTTATTTATTCCTTTCTTCTTCCTCCTTCATTCCAAATCAGACTCCAGTCACACCAATTTTGTTTTTCTCACTCACTTTCTTTTTCCTCCTCCATTAAAAATTGGCCTCCAGAGTCCAATTCCTTGTCATCTCCCCATTTTTTATCTTTTTCTACATTTCTTTCTAACTCCCAATGTCATCCACTCACCCTTCACGACCATCAAGCCCTGACACTGATGTTGAAACACAACCATCCACTGCTGAGCCCATTAAAAGCCTCAAACGCTCCTGTGTGTGGGTTTATTTCTCTGATACTGATGAACAATATGTTCACTGAAACATAACCAATGCCTCTGGAAAAACATGCAACAAGAAACTGAAGCACAATAAAACTGGAGGTACCAAAGCCATGAGTCAGAATCTCAATCTTTCCCATTGTCTCACCAATCCTAAGAGTGAAGCTCTTGTCAAAGGGCAGAAACTTACTCTGGACAAGTTTGTGAAAACTTGACATGTGAAACAGGTATGATTTACAAAAAAAAGATTTATCATGAGCTAACATTGGACTTCCTTTTTAATAGTCCCTTTGTGACAAATCACTGAAGACCACACTTGTGTATTTTATATGTGAAAATGATCTGCGGCTGTCTATGACTGAATTGATGTCTTTCTGTACTTTATTGGAACTCTGAAACCCAACAACACTGAACATACCTATCCGCTGAGCCGCATTGACTGCCCATCTTTCTAATATATTTCTCTTCCATCAACAAGCAATTTAGAAGTCAATTTCAATTCCAGTGCCAATGTCTCTTTTACTACGGACACTTGCACAAACCCCAATATCATTGCATACATAGCTGTGACAGCCCATTTTATGGATGAATAATTTAACTTAACCTCTTTGCTTTTAGGTCCCAGAAAAATAGAAGGTAAGTCAGTTTTTTTTTCTTGATAATATTTGGTTCTCTTAAAGGAAATCATTCAGGACCATCACTGGCCAAACTAGTTTTCAAAATAATAAACCAATAAAATCTTGAAGATTGTATGTTTGGCCTAACTACTGATAATGCATCAGTAAACCACCACATGTACATTGCAATAGAAAAACAAATCCCAAATTTTTGTGCAAAAACTCACTATGTAGGCTGCATGGCCCATTCATTACATCTAGCTGCTCACCATGGTCTCAATGCCCTTGGCATTAGCAATTCCCCACCTCATCAGAAATCAACAATACATGATCCCAATCCAATGTTGATTTCAAATATCCTTGACCTACCTGATGGAGTCAATTTGCAATATGACTCCATTATTTCATAAATTTCCCAATTGGCCTCATACTTGCACCAAAGGCCACAAAGAAGAGAGAAATTTATTGCAATGGCCAACCTTGTCTATGATGAGACAACATCAACAAATGCAACAAATCTCCTCACCCATGTATGCACAAGGTGGAATTTGACTTATGATATGCTCAGACAAGCATTATCACTTCGTGAGGCATATAATCAATTTTGCTCACCTGAAAATTTGCAGCAATATCGGCGCAGTCTCCTTGAATGGGACAGGGTAAAGGTAATGGTAGCCTTTCTCCAACCCCTCTATGAAGCAAAAGTCATAGTTTGTGCCTCCAGATACCCAACAATCAATCAGGATCTGCCTCTCTACCTATTATTAATCGAGAAAATATTTCAGGTATGTTTTTTACTAATAAAACAATTTCAACAACGTAGTAAAACAACCAATTTTTGGTGTATTGGTAGTCCTGTGAGCAATATGATGTGCAGAAAATTGAGCCTGCTGCACATGCAATGATCAATAAACTGTCAAAATACATCCAAATCCTTCTTCTTAAGCCACCAGCCATATTTGCTTCCATTCTGGACCCGCAATTCAAAATCAAACTCTTCACATCACACGAATCAACCTTGGCCCGATTTGGTTTGTTGTCTCACAAGCTTCAGTAGATATTTGAAGATGTGGCAAAGAAAAATTCCCAAAGTCAAACAACAATTCCACCTCATTCTACAAATCTTAAGGAGAAGGCAAGTGGGCTATTTTATTTAATGTACCCTTCTTTCTCCAATGAGGGGTGCAGTGTGGCAAATGAATTATGCCAATTTGTTTGCCAAACCTACTTAACCCAAAGAAATAGACATCCTCTTGTTTTGGAAATCACAGGGTAAAGTATTTCCAACTCTGTGTCTCATAGTACGCCAATATTTAGCAATACCTTCAACAAGCGCTCCATCAGGCATGTCTTCTCTGGTGGATGCAAGATCTTAACATACCAGAAGGCTTCTCTCACTGCAATGAATGTTGAGCACATTGCGTTTGTTAAGGATTGAGAGTGGGCTTTTGGACCATTGTATTCGCATGTATAGTTTTTGTTGCTTCACTTTGAATTGAAAAAAGTATTTTTTTTTCATTTGGAATCCCTATCAGGATGTGTACCTCATCCTGTACCACATTGTGATCAGGTTAAGTATTTAAATTTTTCAAAAGATTGAGGCCTAAGTCCTGATTCCTTTGCAATATCCCGCAGGGAATCCCTAAGAATCCGGGATCGGGGCCCAGGCTTAGTTTGGCCAATACACCTTTACTGTTGGATAATTTCCATAGCTATGATCATGAGGTGTCAAACAGAAAAAGAACCTTGTTTATACTTCAATACCTCATAGTTCACTCAATAGTGGGGTCCCATACAGGTTCTGTACAGAATTCTATGCATCATACACGTCAGAAGAGGGCTGTGTGGTTCCCAGATGAAAATTATCACCCTGTATTGGGGAAATCTGCCCTGATGTGCTTTCAAAGACACATTTGAGCCCAATGAATAGTATACAGGCCTTGTTGAACCCACAAGCCAGTACTCTGAAGTGAAAAATCTTCACTTCCTCAATGTGAAGTTTTCCCAAGGACCTTTCCACCCAATTTCTGGATAAAAAGGGCTCTTTCTCTGCCCAAAAGAGGAATCCCCATCCTGCTCTTGAATTCCTATGTAGTACAGCTTTCCAAAACAATTACAATTTTGGAAAATAATCAGGTATACTTCTAATCTTAAATATTGTAGTAGTTATCATTGTAACCCAATAGACAATTATTTCACCCAGGGCTTTCAACAGTGCTCACCACCACCAAAGCCCTTTAGTAGAGCCCTTAAATACTCTTGACAACCCTTTTTAATCAATTTTTATCTGTGTCACAGTCACAGTTAGAGCTGTATATACTATTTTTATTAATTTATAATTGACTCAGCCAGACACTTTTCTTGCAAGGATAAGTTAAAAAAGATAAAGAATTGGTTGAAGAGCCAAAGCCTTTTATCCATAGACCAGAAGAAAGAGTTGGAAATGACCCCATATTTGTAGAAAGAAGGACCAGTGGGGTCAGCCAGCTAAAAACCAGCTCCATGATGGTCAAAAGACAAGCTCAAAGAACCTCAGAAGAAACAGAGAGGTCACAATAACAATCAACGCAAGGGCAAAGGCAAAGCCAATTTGCAAAGACCTTACCCACAACAGTACAGGATTCCCAAATTGGAACCTTCAGCTGTGGAAAGTGTGTTCAATGTAGCAAGAACTCTTATGAAACTCACAGCCAAGGAACAGGAAAATATGGACAGGATTTTTCCAGGAAAATAATTTATAAAATCAGATAAAATAAGTCTTGAGTCAATTTAAGATACATTTGAAACAATTTAGAAGAAATTAAAAGTAAAAAATGATTAAATGAAGGAACTTTCAATTAGTCACAGTAAGGAATAACTTAAAATTCTGAAAAATCATGTATTAGAAATGGTTGATAATACCAAGCTTTTTGCCACACATCTGGCAAGGAGTGACAGTGAATTGCAGAAATTAAAGAATGAGATAATTGCACATGTGGAACAAATTCATACAAATTATGAAACAAATTAATGTATGCCCAGACATTCTACACCTTTTAATGAAGAAAACCTTGTTGGAAAGAAAATTTAACCCCTTTTTTAGGATGAAATGTAATCCCTGCAAGAGATATTCCGGAACAAGAAGAATGGCAAACATTCTCTGGTGAAGGTGAATATTGCCATATTGAGTTCATGAGAACAATTGATATCTTACAGAATTATTTTCATATACCTGATGAAATGATAGGCAAAAAATTACACTCTTAGTTTACCAGAAAGGCAAATAAATGGTATTAAAAGATCAGACAACAACATGGTAAACATGATTGGCTTTGGTGGAAATCTGAAATTATGACAATATGGGCCAACGCTTCTTGGATACTTCAAATAGAAAATTCTTTTGAAAATTACATTTTTAACTCAGAAAAAGATAAACTCTTACTTGGTTCCTCAAACAGAAAGAAATATTTTGGCTTTACCCACAGATATGTATGACTCAATGATTAATATGAAAACATTAAGAAATTGTGGAGGAGAAGTATAAAACACTATTGAGTGCAGATGTGTAGAACCCTGTTAAACAGAGGACTATATGAACTTGATGGAAGAGATAATTAGTAGGAAAACACTTGGTAAGACCTGGACTAGAAACCCTATGGACCCCAAAATAGTCTTAAAGACTTCTAGAGAGGATAGAAGGCCTGAAAGACCTATCTTAAAGTGACATAAGTGTGGTAGTATCTCAAATTTAGCCAAAACTTGTATCCAAAAAATCTAAAATAAATGAAGTTCAAGACATTGAAGAGGTTCAGTATTATGAAGAGAAAGAGGAATCTGACCAATATTCTGAAATCTCTGGGGGCACATCAGAAGAGTACTATCCTGCTGAAAACATAAAAGCTTCCTTTGAAGTCACTGAAGTCCATACTCACTTTCCACAATATATTAACTATTGCTACAACCTGATCAATATCCAGGAGGCTAGAATGTGTAAGACTTAACCTTCTAGAGGCAAAGCTTACACTGCTGGAGCATCTTGTATGACATCAATCCTGATGAATGATTTTGAAGCCAAAGTCAATTTGGATACTGTAGCATTTGGAAATTTTGTAATCAAAGGCTACCTTCAATTAATACTTCCTCAATGGAAACACCATCTATTACAAATAGAAGGTGTGAAATTAATTAGTGCCAGTAATAATATGTACTGTTTGGGCATATTGGATACTAATCTTGTGTTTCCACACCCTGCAGGAAGTGTGAGAATGAAGACAAAGATAGTAGTAATGAGCCATTTTACATCTCAACATATCATTCTTGGAAATAATTACTTGAATATTTATGGTATTGACATCAATAACCATAAAGAGCAATATTTTGCAATTGGAGAAAACAAAGAACTAAAATTTTCTTTTTAAAATATTCCCAAACAAATACTGGCAGTATTTTCAGCCAAAGATACATCTAAGGAAGAAGTTGTGACAAATCAGCTTTGTGAAGAAAAAATTAATCCAACATTATCATCAAAAATAAGGCAGGATCTTATTGTTGTGTTATACACATATAAGGATGCATTTTCTTCATATAATGAGCCATTAGTCTCTATTAAGTTGAATGAAGTTGATATTAATCTTAATATTCATAGAAAATACCAGCTTTCCCAGAAAGCTTTGGAGCTAAAGAAGTGTTGGATAAAACTTATCCAAGAGTTGATAAAGCTTGGGGTACTAAGAAAAGTAAGCCATAATGAGGATGTGGAACCAAAAACGCCTGTCATGATTTCTTGGCATAATGATAAATCAAAGTAGGTCAAATATATTAGATCTCTGAATACTTCAAAGTCCAAGATAGGTATCCAATTGCCACAATTCAGGAAGCCTTGACCCAATTATCCAAATCCAATAACATACCATCATGGATGCATTGAGGGGCTTTCATTAGAATTTTTTGACACCCAAAGCCAAGTAATTAAGTATAATTATCACTCCCTGGGGTATTTATTAGTATCATAGAATACCATTTGGTATTAAAAATTCTCCAGGTAATTATCAAAAACTTATGGAAGCCATCTTGCACACAGAATTATCTGAAGAATGTCTCAATATTTATATTGATGATTTAATCATATATTCATACTAATTATCTTTCCACCTTGAAAGACTTGCAAGAGTACTTGACAAGGTTGCAGGAGCAAATATGAATATTTCATTCAAGAGATGAAATTTTGGCTTTGAAGAGCTTAAAGCATTGGGCAATATTGTTTCTGGCACAATCTTGGACATTGACAAAAATAAAAAAGCAGCAGTGTTACTTAGGCCAATACCCCAGAAATAAAAAGGAATTATCTATTTTCTTGGGTTTGCGGGTAACTACAGGCATGTGATCAACAGACAGTGTTTGAGATGACACAGGAAAGGATTTAAGCCTAATAGAAGACAAGGAAAGCTCTTACAGAAACAACTTTTCTCCGTATGCCAGACTGGAATTTACCTTTTGAATTGCACATTGATGCATGTGGAGATGGATTAGGGGCAGCCCTACATCAAGTCCAAATTACTTATTACAAACCCACAGAAGGACAAGTCTGTGAAAAATCAAGACAAATCAAACCAACAGAAGCCAGATATGGTGAAAGCTGAATAGAATGCATATCTTTGGTATGGGCTCTTGAGATATTACAATATTGTCTTCATGGAATTGTTTTTGAAGTGATAACTGAGTGTAATTCTGTAAAATCACTTCTGAACATGAAAAAACCCAACAGAAACATGTTGAGATGGCAAACAGCCATTCAAGAATATAGAGGTAACATGACTATAGTTCATAAAGCAGGGAGTATAAATAAAAATTCTGATGGACTTAGCAGGTGGTCATCAGCAAATACTCCTAATAACGCAGCTTATGTGCCTTTAGAAGAAGATCCACAGATTAAAATTGAAGGAATGCACATAACTGATGTTGGGAGTGAATTATTCAAAGAAGTTAGAGATTCTTAAAAACAGGACAATAATTTTCATATCTTGAAATAATTTCTGGATAAAGACTGTAAAGACCCAGCTTTTAGTAATTCCCTTGATAAAATGTGGAAAAATTATGAATCTGAAGGAAGATTTCAATTGTTTAATGGCATAATCTACCTCAGAATCAAATATTCTGGTGTAATGACATTACAAAGTAAATTTTTTATCAATACTATTTTCCATGAATGTGATGATAGCATGGATTCTGGACACCTTTCAGAAGAAATAACACTTGAAAAGTTCAAAACTGTGCATGGTGGAAATCTTGGAGCAAAGAGAGCATTCAAAACTACCATACCTGTGACAGATGCCAAAAATCAAAAGGGAGTAAAGGCAATGAAATTTGTACTTATTATCCATATTTAAGAGCCAAAATCCCCTCAGAAAGTTTTTCACATGGATTGGGTCACAGAATTTTCTGAAAGTGTGCCAGAATTGATAATTCTTGTTTGGTCATTGTAGACAGATAAAGAAAAACCCCCATGTTATTACCAGGTCATAAAGATGAAATTGGTGTGGACACACATCTCCTTCCATGGAATTGAGTGATTTCTCATACAGGGCTATCTAAAAATAGAATAAGTGACAGAGACCCCAAGTTCACATCTGAACTTTGGAAAAATCTTCATATTTTGTTTGGGACCAAGGTATTACTTTCTACAGCATATCCTGCTCAAACTGATGGACTAGCAGAGAGAATGATTCAAAAGTTAGAAGAAATGATAAGGAGACTCTGTGACTATGGATTGGAATTCAAAGACACAGATGTATTTACCCATTACTGGTTCACTCTAATACCTGCATGAAAACTGGCATATAAGACAAAAGTTGATTCTTCCACAGGTCAAGCTCCTGCTATATTAAAAAATGTTTGGAATCGAAGACTCCCAGAAGAAACACTGAGGAAACACTAAATTGACATCCATTGTACAACTTCCAGCTTTAAAATTATGCTTGATAAAGTAAAAACAATGCAAAAAAAAGAATGAATGTCTCTTTTAGCTATAGAAAGACAAAGTGGTACCAGTATCATAAAGTCTGAGAATTCAAGGTGAGGGACTTAGCTCTGGTTTCAACCTTAAATTTTATCAAAATCAAAGGCCCAAAGAAAGTCAAACTATCTTATGCAGGACCATTTTTATTGTTGCCTTACATGGAACCAATTGAGTTCAAGTGGAATTGGGTGGTGAATCAGAAAATAAACAGCCCAAATTCCCAGTAAGCTTGATAAAATCCTATCAACCAGTTGATAAAGAATTGTTTCCTTTAAGGAACAAAGCTCCTTTAGCTGTACCACCAGTGGAACAAAATTAAGACAAAAAGATGAAAACATTTATTAAAGAAAGGAGACTTAGGGGTAAAAATCAAAGAGAATATCTTGTAAATTCTAAAAATCCATTCCATGAAGATGAATGGCTTTCAGAATCACACATACCTTGCTCATATGAACATTTGAGAAGATTTACGCATCAAAGAAGTCCACAAGCTTGAATATTCCTAGAAGTTTGCTTTCAATTACTTGATATGAATGATTCAAAGAGGGTTGAAAGTGGAAATTAACCCCCTTTGGGGCCTTTTTTTCTTAATATCATTCATAAAACTGTAGTAGAATCTCATTTTTTGATGGGAGAGAATGTGAGCCCCAAGGCATAATTTACAAAACCAAACAGGCCACAAGAAACAGAAAATGAAATTTTAAACAATGCATAACCCATAATACATGCATATATCCAAAATTAATCATTTTTGATTGAAGAAAAGATGGTCAACTTTTCTCTGAGTAAGTAAATCCATGGATTTAAGTTAATATTGGGATTCAACAGAAACATTTCACCCAGGGTAGCTCCATACATTGAATAAGCTGAAATTACCTCTATGAAATGGGAACATGGAAAATAATTCAATTCCACATAAAAGAATTGTGAAATTTTTGTTTTTTTCAATTTTACACCAAAATAATGAAAATGTGAGAAATACCTTATTACATATAAGCTAGGAGTAGTTTTAGGAATTATTGTGGCACATAAAAATATCACATTATTACATAAATGTTTGGTACACCCATAATGGATATCAGTCTTGAAGCTTGAATAACTATTTTTCATGTGAGAATAGCTAAGGGGGACAAAAGACATCAAAGAAAGCGAGGGTACCCAGCTTCTGAGGACTCTGAGGGATAGATAGCTCTGAATATTAGATACATGTCTTATCTTGGCCAAAACAGTATACTAAAACTTTTTGGGAACTGGTTTATGAAGTTAAAGGCCCATATAATCATAAGAAAATTGCAAATAAGCTGCTATTTTGACATTACAAGGAGGTAAAGAGCAACTCTGAATACTGTTGACATGTCAATTCTTAATGATTTTCTATTTGGAAATCATAAAAGAGGAAATAAAACAATTTTTGGACCAGTATCCATTCATTTACCTCATTTCAACTAGCTAAACTGTTCTATTTGCAATTTTGTATAGAAATAAGGTAAAAAATTCAAAAATTCATTAAGAACACAATTATTAATGAATATTTCTGAAGCTTTCACGACCAATGGAGAATGGTATTATCTGTGTAAAAACCAAAAATAGTCATGTCTTGATAGTTGAAATTTGAATTTTTACTTATAGTCCATTTATGGGGATTCCACATAAAACACTGAATCTTCAAAAATTCACAGAAAATACAACCTGTGATGAAAATTCTATTAACAGGGTTAAAAATGAGAACTAAATTTTCATTTTTAAATAAATTAATATTTACAGTTGTTAATAGTTTTATCCTTAATCATAAATGGGTTGGTAGTAAGTTAAAAGACTTCAGTAAGTAATTATGATAATTCTACATGTAAACAGATGATGCAATAAAAGCTCCAGAGAGAATAATTGGTTTCTCACTCACTGATTTTTCAGTTTGCTCCATGAAATGCCCTTGTAAGCTTTTTTTACTTAAAAGAGGCCTTTTCTTGCTGTTTTTTCCTAATCATCTTATTATCCAATTATATTTTTAGTACCAACAAGTAATTATTGGTTAAGCTTTACTTAAGTATTTTA
Source organism: Austropuccinia psidii (assembly GCA_023105745.1). Lineage (NCBI taxonomy): Eukaryota > Fungi > Basidiomycota > Pucciniomycetes > Pucciniales > Sphaerophragmiaceae > Austropuccinia > Austropuccinia psidii. The sequence continues at coordinate 41,031,096 of JALGQZ010000003.1, forward strand.
ATTCTTTCAGAATCAATCAGAAAGATGTGAAATCATGGAAATATACCATTTCCAATAGTATCCATGTTTTCCATTGTTTCATTGCATTTATGATACCATTTTAATCCTTTAAATCCACAATTAATCCATCAAAATCACCCTTCAAATTCTTTACAAGGTATTTTCAGAGTATCAGTGAGTGTTTTCTTTGATTATGGAAGTTTTTCTCTGGTAATAGTTTTTTTAATAATTTCCTCTATCATTATTCTTGCAAAAGATAATTTATTATTTTACTAAAGAAGTTTTATAATTCAATACTTGTAATTTATTCTTGTAGAAAATTACTGCTTACTTTCATAATCACTAATAGTTTATAACAAGTAAAAGAAATATTCAAGTAAGTAATTGTTTAATTGGGATTATAGTAAATTTATTCAGTATATTTCATAAGAACAGTCATAGAAATTTTTATTAATAGTAATACTATCAGAAGCTTCATAGACACATCTTGAACTTGTTGTATTTTACTCTACTGTTGGGTTATAGTATTATTGGTGTCATGCTTGTGCTATGGTTTTTAGTCACAGGCTGGCTTAACTTTCTTCTAAAAATGGCTTTTCAATGATGAGACTTTTCAGCCCTTTTCAAGGCTCTGAAACTCCTCAGGTGGGGCCGCAATCTGGTATGGCATATTCTGCCAACCATTTTTCTTTATCAGCTGTTTTATTTGTCAATATAACAAAGTATTTTCTATGTTCCTTTGCATTGTGTTCGATCTTCCTGGCCTTCATGATGTTTTTCACAGGGCCAGGGGAGTCCTATACTTTGAATTTGTCCTGTGAAGTGTGGCTCTTGTTTCTGGAGGAGGACTTGGCCCCTCCTGTTTGGTGGTAAGGTTTGACGCAGCTCACCAGGAACACTGGGTGTTCCCTTGAGAATGCTTGTGTGGGTCTGAACTCCACTGAATTTTTCTCTATCAAGCCAATGATAGTTAATAGTCCCATAAATAAGTCTCTCATCTTGTTTGAGACTTTGAGGTTGTTCAAATCCAAAATAGACACTAGCACTTGGTCTCATTCTCTTAATTATGGTTCCTTGTGCGTCTTTTCATACCTGTTCTTGTTATACTCCTTTTCCTCAGCTATGTATCTTGCGACTGAGTCAGATTCTCTCTTCCACATAACACGTAAGTATTTGGCTGTGGATTGGATATTCAGAAGGTTTTATTTCAAGTGATCCACAGGCAATAAGGGGTTAAACCCTGTTTCCACTAGTGAAATTGATTTCCATGTGGTGAAGTTCTGACTTGTATTATAACCCAGTTGGATAGCTGGTATAAGTGTAACCCAATCATGACCTTCATATTCAATTAAATATGCACAGAATCTTCTAATGATGTCCTCCATTTTTGAGATCATCCTCTCAGCTGGTCAATATTTCTATGGATGGTAAGCTGTGGAAAATTCAAGTTTAGTCCCAAGCATATCATAGAGATTGGTCCAAATTTCTGATGTGAATTTGGGGTCCCTATGATTGATAATGATTTTTGGTACTCCACAAGTAGCTATGACCTTATTCCAGAATAAAGAGGCTGTATCAATGGCTGTAACTTTCTTGTGATATGGAAGGAATCTAAAACTTTTTCTAAATGTGTCCACTATTACTAAAAAGGCATTGTAGTCTTGCTTTCCAGCTGGGAAAAGGCCCGTTACCCAGTTCATGTGAGTGGCTTCCCATTGGTGCTTGGTGTGAGCCTTAGAGGTAATTTCATATACCCAAAAGACCACAAATATAAAAAATAACATATTAATATAAATAAAATAAATTTATTTATATTATTAAAAATAAAAATAAAAAATATAAATATAAAATTATATTAAAAATAAAAAATTAATTATAATTTAAAAATAAAATTACTTTAAATTTTGTAAATATAAAATTACATTTATACTTGAAAAATTTAAATAAAAATGAAATTTTAACAAAATTGTGAAAAAATAAATAAATTTGGAAAAAAGTTAAATAAAATTTATTATAACTTTTTATCCAATAAATAAACATATAAATTTTATTTCACCATTGGATTGCTCATAAAAAATCAGGTGGGGTCACCTCTGGGTGAAATTTTTGTAACTCAACTCTAAATAAGCTTAAATTAAGTTTTTAGTATTTTCAATACAAAAGTTGAAAATCCTCAAAACCTTAATTTAATTCACACCACATGTGGTGTTAACCATCAATTTTTGTGTTAAAATTGAGGTGTTGTGTTTAGTTTAGAAGTTATGAGGAATTAAAGTATTTTCAATTGAATTCAATTGAAATGTCAAAATGTGCGCGTGTATTACATAAGTGAACTTTGATTTACATATGAGGTGTCAATTATTACTGTATTGTACTGTACAATTGAATTGAATTACATGTGTAAATTATAAGTATAATACATGATGAGGAATTAAAGGAAAAATAAATTGGAAAGATTAAATTTGGGGGGGAAAAGGAACTCCAGCTCTAAGGGGGAGCTAGACCCCCAAAATCCTTGCTGACAGGCGTGGGATGTCAAAATTCACGCAAAAGTTCATCACTTTTGGCCTGGAATTGAGTTACAGGGTCTGTGGACTCAATTGATGATGAGGTTTTGATACCAACTGGGGTAGTTTTAGCTGTTGCCAAGAAGGTAAAACTACCCTTAAGATAAAACAATCATAATAAAAACAGTTTTAACTGGTTTCTACGCCTCTGACACACATTCTGACGTGTTTTGAAGGCTCTAGGCCTGGTATTGCTATAGTAATGGCTGATTTAAGGGTCTAAAATGGCTAAAAATGGCTAAAAATGGCTTAAACCAGCCCTTTTTGGTCTAAACCAGGGTTCAATGATGCCATAATTGGCTTTTCTGTTGTCAGACTGTTTTTCACGACTGACAAGAGTAAATTTTACTTTTGGAGTAAGAGAATTGATGGCTATAAAAGAATGTCTTCTTTGCCCCACTTTTCTCTTCATGTTAGAATCTTTTTCCTTTTATTAATTAGTTTAAAACTGTTAAACCAATCAATAAAAGATTCCAACCACCCTTTTTAAATCATTTTGAACCTTTTAACCACGTGAAAAAATCATTATAATCATTGTTTGTAACTCTTATAATCATTTTTACCCCTGAACCACCCCAAAAGTGAATTAAAGCATCTTTCATCACTGTAAACTTTGTCACTTTGTTTCCAAATTCACTCTGGTCACTTTTGGGCGTGTTTTTTCTTTAATATTCTTTTTAAAGACTTTGTTCTTTAATTAATTGCTTGCAGTTCTTTGCTCAATTAATTCCAATTGAAATTGCTCTTGAAGAAATTTCTTTTGTAGCCTTAAAATATCTCTTGTAGAGTATTTTTTGGATAAATTTTTATTGTTGGTAAAACAATAAATTTTTATAATATTATTGTTTTATACTAATAAAGTTATAAACAATAAAATTGGCGTGTTTTCTCTTAAAAATAATATTTCTTACTATTTTTAATTGAATTTTACCTTATACAAATTTTGAGGACAGGAAAAGTACTTGATTTTTTATCAAAGTTTCATATCCACACCTTACATTTGGGGGCCCAGCCGTGATATTTTACCTGTGACATATTTTTTTTACTCTTTTTAAATCTTTTTTCTTATATTGAAAAATTTAAAAACATATAAAAAATACTTATAATCCAAAAAAATCCTTAAAAAATAATTTTTTTCATATTATAAGTGAGGCTTATATTTTTATTTCTTTTTTGAAATAACCTTTTTTTTACTTAATTAATTGGCTTTTTCATTAATTTTAGTGTCTGACAACGTGGTAAGACAAGAAAACATTGAAACAGCCTCAACAGTAACCAGCATTATCCCTGCCAGTACTGTTAATTCTGATCATAATAGTACTGTTATTGTGACTCAAAATAATCAACCTGAACCAATATCTTCTGAATTAATTAATTTGGATATAAGTAATACACTTCAGAAAGCCAAAAATTTGGCCAATAGTAAGTTTTTGACGTAAAAATACTATTTTAAGCCTTTTTTAACCATAATTATGCCTTCAACCAGGTCAGGAGCCAGCTACAACCCCTCAAGCAGCTCCCAAAAAGGTAATAGACGTGATTATGGCAGAGGCCAATCAGGTACAGAAGGAAAAGGGTCAGTTGGTGACTTCCAAACAACTAAATTGGGTCATTCTGAAGCTGATAATACTATTTTACCTTCAAAAAGAGCTGACACCGCCACAACAAGCCTCTGTGGACATATACAAAGCCAGCCACAGTGCATACAACAATGCACTTCAATTCAAGGAGTACCAGATCCTTGCAGACCTGTGGAAGAATTGCATGAATTCTTACCTGACAGTAAGAAAATTCTTGGGCCATCCCAACACTTGCAAATTGCTCAATGGATGGCATCCATTGATGGAGAAGAAAAACATGATGCTTTTGACACTAGAATGGAGGAAAAACAACCCTCCACCAGCCAAACCAGTGCCAAAAACAGCCCCAGTGGCCAGCAGCAGCAATTCCAACGTGAAAAAGCAGCCACAAACTCCAAACAAGGGCAAAGGGAAGGCACCAGCCCCAAAACCTTACAGCCAGGGCTACAGAATCCCAAAGATTCAGCAGGATGCCATGGAAAATGTATTTCAGATGGCCAGAACCATGATGGAATTACAGAAGAAGGAGGAAGCCAGATTAAGGTTCCAGAAATGATTTCTGACATATTTGATTCTATCCCAGAGTTGTATAATGCTATAAATGACGTGAAAAAACATCTTTCTGATAAAAATTACACCATTTGTAACAACATTAAAACAAACAACCTGAGTCTGTGCCAAATTAATGAAACACTTATGTGTTTTGAAAAAGTTTTAAGAACAATTAAAAATTCTAATAATGACAATTATTCTAACATTAAAATAAATGAACAATCTGCCATTATTAAAGAATTAACAGATAAATATTCTAAATTCAATATTGATGACATGATTAAAACAAGAATTAAACAAGCCATAAATATTATCAAGACAGATAACAAGAAAGTCCTTGATGACATTTCAAATTCATTTACTGAAGTAAAGACATATACCATTGCCTTGAAAAAGTGTTTTGATGATTCACAAGAAGAAGTATCAAAATTATCAATGAAATTGAATCAAGTCACTGCTGATAATACAAGACAGACAGAGTTATGGCAAGAACTGACACATAAGGAAGACATGCATAAAATTGAAGTAATAAATTTAATACAAAGCTTCCAACATGAATACAGAAATTCCCAAAGGTGTAGCAACAGTAAAATGAATGACATTGAACAAATACTGAACACCTTACCAAGAATGTCTACACCTCTAAATCAAAATGAGGGCACAAGAATTTCAAATCCACAAGTATTGGATCCTGATAATTCACAATTAAAAAATGAATTATCCACTTCTTTTCATAACTTGGAACCATCAATGGGCCAAGCACTCTTGAAAGAAGTTCCAAAACTTAAAGAATGGCCTCACTTCAGTGGTGAAGGAGAGTATGACCATATGGAATTCATTAGAGGTATTGACATGATCAAAGAGGATTTTGAATTACCAGACAGATTGGTAACAGCCAGGTTTAACACCTTGTTTACCAGATCAGCTCACAGATGGTACATCAAAATAAGACAAGCACATGGACACCAGAGTTGGACTTGGTGGAAAACCCAAATCATCAACAAATGGGCAAATGATGCTTGGAGGTTTAAAGTTGAAACAGCCTTTGAATCTGCCAAATTTAATGCTGATAAAGACAAAGCTTTACCATGGTTTTGCCAACAAAAGGACAGATTAACAGCATTATATCCTGACATGTCAGAATTTATGATCCATAGAAAAATTCTGAGACAATGTGGAGGTGACTTAGAGCATGCTGTCAAAAGCAGGACTACTGAACAATCTTCAGCAGAGGATATTATCAATATACTAGAAGAAGTAACCACCAGAACCAAAATTGGTTCTAGTAGGGTGAATCTTAAAACAAGGTTTAATACACCTTGGAAAGATTCTGTGGACAAAAACCCCAAAGAAAATTCTAGTAATATTAAATATAAATCTGCAGATACAGTCAGAAAATGCCATATTTGCCAAAGCACCACCCATTTAGCCAATACATGTCCAAAAAGGGGGAAAATCAATGAAATTGACATTGAAAAAGAACCAGATGTTGAAAAAGAAGACATAATTGAAGACAATTCAGATGATAAGTCATCCATATTCTCTGAATCTTCAAAAGATATAGAAAATATCAATGCCACTTTTGACATCATGGAATCTTATTCCCACTTACCACAATTGAGCAATGGTCAAGTTGATTTATCAAAAGTTCAAGATGCACAACTTATGAAGACAAAACCAAACAGAGGAAAAGGTTATACAGCTGGTAACTCCTGTATAACAGAAGTGGTGATTGACAACAAACCCACCAAACTTTTGCTTGACCCAGGAGCCTTCTGCTCTTGTGTTGGAAAATCTTTTCTTAAGACTTGTGTACCAAATTTTGAAGACCAATTGTTACCAATTGATGGTATAAAATTCAACAGTGCAAGTAACCCAATGAAAGCATTAGGAATCTTTGAGACCAATGTCATATTCCCACACATAAATGGGAATTTAAGGATCACAGTTGAATTTGTTGTTATGGAAGTTTGCTCTAGTACCCATTTTATATTGGGAAATGACTATTTAATCATGTATGGGATAGATTTACATAATAACAAAGACAGATACTTTACAATTGGAGACAATAAGCGCCAGAAATTTGCCTTTTTACCCTTTAAAAGACAAATTACAGTAAACAAAGTATCACCAGTCAACTTAGAGTTAGAGAAATTCAAGTCTGAACAGTTAAATGAGGCTGAAATAAGCCTTCATCTGACTGATAAGCAAGAAAATGAACTTTCTTCCCTTTTGTATGACCACAGAGGAGCATTTGCTACAGACAAAGAACCCCTGGGAGCAATTATTGGTCATGAAGTTGACATCATTCTTAACATTGAGAGACCTTATCCACCACTCTTAAGAAGACCTGCTTATCCAGCAAGTCCAAAATCAAGAGAAGCTCTAGAAATTCATATCAAAGAACTTCTAGACCTTGGTGTAATAAGAAAAGTAGGCCACAATGAGGAAGTAGAAATAACTACACCAGTCATAGTGGCGTGGCATAATGGAAAATCCAGAATGGTTGGGGACTTTAGAGCTCTGAACACTTACACTGTTCCAGACAGATACCCAATACCAAAAATCCAAATTGCCCTTACTCAAATATCTCAAGCAGTGTATATAACCACTATGGATGCCCTTAAAGGATTCCATCAAAATGTAGTAACACCAAGAGCAAGAAAATACTTGAGAATTATTGTTCATTGTGGAGTGTATGAATACTTAAGGATGCCCTTTGGTATCAAAAATGCACCTTCACACTTCCAAAGAATGATGAATGAAATCTTCCCTGAAGAACTCTCAGAGGGATGGTTAATCATTTACATTGATGACATTATTATCTGTTCAAAGACTTGGGAGGAGCACATGTACAGATTATCAAGAGTTTTGACAAAAATCCAATCAGTAAACATGAAAATCTCCTTGAAGAAATGTCATTTTGGATTTAAAGAACTTAAGGCACTAGGACATGTTGTATCTGGTTTGTCCCTTGGAATTGATAAAAACAAAGTTGCAGCAGTATTGTTAAAACCCATGCCTCAGAATAAGAAGGAAATTCAGTCATTCTTAGGTTTTGCAGGATATTACAGGCAACACATTAAAGACTTTGCATCCATAGCAAGACCACTTTATAAGTTGTGTGACAAAGACACAGTATTTGAGATGACTGTTGACAGAGTCAAAGCTTTTGAGTCTCTAAGAGAAGCATTGACCACTGCTCCACTCTTACTGATGCCAGACTTTAAATTGCCTTTCAAACTGTATATTGACGCATCAGGGGATGGACTAGGTGCTGCACTTCACCAAGTTCAGATCATAAATGACAAACCTGTAGAAGGACCAATATGTTTCATATCCAGGCAAATCAAACCAACTGAAGCCAGATATGGAGCAAGTCAAATGGAATGTCTATGCCTTGTCTGGGCCTTAGAGAAATTGAACTATTTCTTAGAGGGATGTGTTTTTGAAGTAATAACAGATTGTACAGCTGTGAAATCACTTTTGAACATGAAAACACCTAACAGACACATGCTCAGATGGCAAATAGCCATACAAGAATACAGAGGCAATATGACTATTGTTCATAAGGATGGGAATATTCATAAGAATGCAGATGGACTAAGCAGATGGCCATTACCAAATAACATTGATAATCCTGCTTATGTTCCAGAAGAAGCTTCACCACAAATTCCAATAGAAGGAATAAGTGTTACAGACTTGAACACCACCTTCTTTGAAGAAGTCAGAAATAGTTACACTCAAGATAAGAATTGTAGCATCTTATGCCAATTACTTAACAAAGACTGTAAAGACAACTCTCTAATACATGCCTTGGATGAAGTATGGAGAAAATCTTATAATGAAGGGAGATTTCACCTACTGGATGGTATAATTTACCACAGAACCAAGCACACATGTGTCATGACAGTTGTAGACAGGTCATTAATCAATCTTGTACTGAAAGAATGCCATGATAGTCCCTTTTCAGGACATCTTTCTGAGGACAGAACAAGAGAGAAATTAAAGACCTGCATATGGTGGCCAATGTGGCAAAAAGATGTTGCAGAATATTGCAAAACCTGTGACAGATGCCAAAAGGCAAATAAATCCACTGGCAAAAGACTTGGAAATATGATGAAAATCCAAGAACCAAACAGACCTTGGGAAATTGTCCATATGGATTGGGTAACTGGCCTACCACCAGGAGGTGACAGGAGCTATAATGCTTGCCTAGTAATTGTGGACAGATTCAGTAAAACTCCAATCTTTTTACCATGTCACAAAGATGATACAGCCATGGATACAGCTCTTCTGATATGGAATAGAGTAGTGTCATGTACTGGGATATTTACAAATATCATCAGTGATAGAGATCCCAAATTCACTTCAGCTCTATGGACAAATCTTCACCAATTATTTGGCACAAAACTGTCTTTCTCTACAGCCTACCACCCACAAACTGATGGTCTGGCTGAAAGAATGATCCAAACCTTAGAGGACATGGTGAGAAGTTTTTGTGCATATGGCCTTGAATTCAAAGATTGTGATGGATTTACCCATGATTGGTGTACTCTGTTACCAGCACTGTAATTAGCATATAAAACATCAATCCATTCCAGTACCAATCAGACTCCTGCTATTCTAGAAAAAGGATGGAACCCCAAGTTACCCCAAGATTCCTTGAGGAAAGACTTAATTGAAATACATCCCACAGCTGCTAGCTTCAAAGGAATGCTAGACAAAGCTAGAAAGCATGCAGTGAGATGCATGGAGGACTCTTTTGCATATGCTAAAGACAAATGGGATAAATCTCATGCAACTCCAGATTTCAAAGTGGGGGACCTAGTTCTTGTATCCACCACTAACTTCAATAACATCAAAGGATGTAAAAAGTTAAAAGACTCCTTTGCAGGACCTTTTGTGATTAAGGCCCTCCATGGAGAAAATGCTGTTGAAGTAGAGTTATCTGAAGAACTTAGCAATAAGCACCCTACATTTCCAGTAAGCTTGATAAAGCCATACAAATCTAGTGATGCTGAGAAATTTCCCTTGAGGAATAAGATTCCCCAAGTTATACCTCCTATTGAGACATCTGGTACTAAGAAAATAACCAAAGTTCTTAAAGAAAGGAAATTAAGAACCAAGAAAGTAAGGGAATACCTTGTTAGGTACAGTGACCCAACTTGTGAAGATGAATGGTTAGAAGAGAAAGATATACCAGAAGCCACCAAACTCCTGAGGAGATTCAGACACACTAGAAACACCAATATTACAAAGTAATATTCTTTTTTAGGGGGAGGGAATGTGAGCCTTAGAGGTAATTTCATATACCCAAAAGACCACAAATATAAAAAATAACATATTAATATAAATAAAATAAATTTATTTATATTATTAAAAATAAAAATAAAAAATATAAATATAAAATTATATTAAAAATAAAAAATTAATTATAATTTAAAAATAAAATTACTTTAAATTTTGTAAATATAAAATTACATTTATACTTGAAAAATTTAAATAAAAATGAAATTTTAACAAAATTGTGAAAAAATAAATAAATTTGGAAAAAAGTTAAATAAAATTTATTATAACTTTTTATCCAATAAATAAACATATAAATTTTATTTCACCATTGGATTGCTCATAAAAAATCAGGTGGGGTCACCTCTGGGTGAAATTTTTGTAACTCAACTCTAAATAAGCTTAAATTAAGTTTTTAGTATTTTCAATACAAAAGTTGAAAATCCTCAAAACCTTAATTTAATTCACACCACATGTGGTGTTAACCATCAATTTTTGTGTTAAAATTGAGGTGTTGTGTTTAGTTTAGAAGTTATGAGGAATTAAAGTATTTTCAATTGAATTCAATTGAAATGTCAAAATGTGCGCGTGTATTACATAAGTGAACTTTGATTTACATATGAGGTGTCAATTATTACTGTATTGTACTGTACAATTGAATTGAATTACATGTGTAAATTATAAGTATAATACATGATGAGGAATTAAAGGAAAAATAAATTGGAAAGATTAAATTTGGGGGGGAAAAGGAACTCCAGCTCTAAGGGGGAGCTAGACCCCCAAAATCCTTGCTGACAGGCGTGGGATGTCAAAATTCACGCAAAAGTTCATCACTTTTGGCCTGGAATTGAGTTACAGGGTCTGTGGACTCAATTGATGATGAGGTTTTGATACCAACTGGGGTAGTTTTAGCTGTTGCCAAGAAGGTAAAACTACCCTTAAGATAAAACAATCATAATAAAAACAGTTTTAACTGGTTTCTACGCCTCTGACACACATTCTGACGTGTTTTGAAGGCTCTAGGCCTGGTATTGCTATAGTAATGGCTGATTTAAGGGTCTAAAATGGCTAAAAATGGCTAAAAATGGCTTAAACCAGCCCTTTTTGGTCTAAACCAGGGTTCAATGATGCCATAATTGGCTTTTCTGTTGTCAGACTGTTTGTCACGACTGACAAGAGTAAATTTTACTTTTGGAGTAACAGAATTGATGGCTATAAAAGAATGTCTTCTTTGCCCCACTTTTCTCTTCATGTTAGAATCTTTTTCCTTTTATTAATTAGTTTAAAACTGTTATACCAATCAATAAAAGATTCCAACCACCCTTTTTAAATCATTTTGAACCTTTTAACCACGTGAAAAAATCATTATAATCATTGTTTGTAACTCTTATAATCATTTTTACCCCTGAACCACCCCAAAAGTGAATTAAAGCATCTTTCATCACTGTAAACTTTGTCACTTTGTTTCCAAATTCACTCTGGTCACTTTTGGGCGTGTTTTTTCTTTAATATTCTTTTTAAAGACTTTGTTCTTTAATTAATTGCTTGCAGTTCTTTGCTCAATTAATTCCAATTGAAATTGCTCTTGAAGAAATTTCTTTTGTAGCCTTAAAATATCTCTTGTAGAGTATTTTTTGGATAAATTTTTATTGTTGGTAAAACAATAAATTTTTATAATATTATTGTTTTATACTAATAAAGCTATAAACAATAAATTTGGCGTGTTTTCTCTTAAAAATAATATTTCTTACTATTTTTAATTGAATTTTACCTTATACAAATTTTGAGGACAGGAAAAGTACTTGATTTTTTATCAAAGTTTCATATCCACACCTTACACTTGGGCTCTTCTATTTGCTGGAGTATCCCATACTTCTTTTAATTTTTTCTGCTAGAGTTATGTCATCTTTCATGCTGTCTTCAATCATGTGCATGACGTAGGGGCTGTAAGGTGTGGATATGAAACTTTGATTAAAAATCAAGTACTTTTCCTGTCCTCAAAATTTGTATAAGGTAAAATTCAATTAAAAATAGTAAAGAATATTATTTTTAAGAGAAAACATGCCAATTTTATTGTTTATTAACTTATTAGTATAAAACAATAATATTATAAAAATTTATTGTTTTACCAACAATAATAATTTATCCAAAAAATACTCTACAAGAGATATTTTAAGGCTACAAAAGAAATTTCTTCAAGAGCAATTTCACTTGGAATTAATTGAGCAAATAACTGCAAGCAATTAATGAAAGAGCAAAGTCTTTAAAAAGAATATTAAAGAGAAAACATGCCCAAAAGTGACCAGAGTGAATTTGGAAACAAAGTGACAAAGTTTACAGTGATTAAAGATGCTTTAACTCACTTTTGGGGTGGTTCAGGGGTAAAAATGATTATAAAAGTTACAAACAATGATTATAATGATTTTTTCACGTGGTTAAAAGGATTAAAATGACTTAAAAATGGTGGTTGGAATCTCTTATTGATTGGCTTAACAATGTTTAAACTAATTATAAAAGGAAAAGATTCTAACATGAAGAGAAAAGTGGGGCAAAGAAGACATTCTTTTATAGCCATCAATTCTCTTACTCCAAAAGTAAAATTTACTCTTGTCAGTCGTGAAAAAGAGTCTGACAACAGAAAAGCCAATTATGGCATCATTGAACCCTTTTTTAGACCAAAAAGGGCTGGTTTAAGCCATTTTTAGCCATTTTAGACCCTTAAATCAGCCATTACTATAGCAATACCAGGCCTAGAGCCTTCAAAACACGTCAGAATGTGTGTCAGAGGCGTAGAAACCAGTTAAAACTGTTTTTACTATGATTGTTTTATCTTAAGGGTAGTTTTACCCTCTTGGCAACAGCTAAAACTACCCCAGTTGGTATCAAAACCTCATCATCAATTGAGTCCACAGACCCTGTAACTCAATTCCAGGCCAAAAGTGATGAACTTTTGTGTGAATTTTGACATCCCACGCCTGTCAGCAAGGATTTTGGGGGTCTAGCTCCCCCTTAGAGCTGGAGTTCCTTTTCCCCCCCAAATTTAATCTTTCCAATTTATTTTTCCTTTAATTCCTCATCATGTATTATACTTATAATTTACACATGTAATTCAATTCAATTGTACAGTACAATACAGTAATAATTGACACCTCATATGTAAATCAAAGTTCACTTATGTAATACACGCGCACATTTTGACATTTCAATTGAATTCAATTGAAAATACTTTAATTCCTCATAACTTCTAAACTAAACACAACACCTCAATTTTAACACAAAAATTGATGGTTAACACCACATGTGGTGTGAATTAAATTAAGGTTTTGAGGATTTTCAACTTTTGTATTGAAAATACTAAAAACTTAATTTAAGCTTATTTAGAGTTGAGTTACAAAAATTTCACCCAGAGGTGACCCCACCTGATTTTTTATGAGCAATCCAATGGTGAAATAAAATTTATATGTTTATTTATTGGATAAAAAGTTATAATAAATTTTATTTAACTTTTTTCCAAATTTATTTATTTTTTCACAATTTTGTTAAAATTTCATTTTTATTTAAATTTTTCAAGTATAAATGTAATTTTATATTTACAAAATTTAAAGTAATTTTATTTTTAAATTATAATTAATTTTTTATTTTTAATATAATTTTATATTTATATTTTTTATTTTTATTTTTAATAATATAAATAAATTTATTTTATTTATATTAATATGTTATTTTTTATATTTGTGGTCTTTTGGGTATATGAAATTACCTCTAAGGCTCACATTCCCTCCCCCTAAAAAAGAATATTACTTTGTAATATTGGTGTTTCTAGTGTGTCTGAATCTCCTCAGGAGTTTGGTGGCTTCTGGTATATCTTTCTCTTCTAACCATTCATCTTCACAAGTTGGGTCACTGTACCTAACAAGGTATTCCCTTACTTTCTTGGTTCTTAATTTCCTTTCTTTAAGAACTTTGGTTATTTTCTTAGTACCAGATGTCTCAATAGGAGGTATAACTTGGGGAATCTTATTCCTCAAGGGAAATTTCTCAGCATCACTAGATTTGTATGGCTTTATCAAGCTTACTGGAAATGTAGGGTGCTTATTGCTAAGTTCTTCAGATAACTCTACTTCAACAGCATTTTCTCCATGGAGGGCCTTAATCACAAAAGGTCCTGCAAAGGAGTCTTTTAACTTTTTACATCCTTTGATGTTATTGAAGTTAGTGGTGGATACAAGAACTAGGTCCCCCACTTTGAAATCTGGAGTTGCATGAGATTTATCCCATTTGTCTTTAGCATATGCAAAAGAGTCCTCCATGCATCTCACTGCATGCTTTCTAGCTTTGTCTAGCATTCCTTTGAAGCTAGCAGCTGTGGGATGTATTTCAATTAAGTCTTTCCTCAAGGAATCTTGGGGTAACTTGGGGTTCCATCCTTTTTCTAGAATAGCAGGAGTCTGATTGGTACTGGAATGGATTGATGTTTTATATGCTAATTACAGTGCTGGTAACAGAGTACACCAATCATGGGTAAATCCATCACAATCTTTGAATTCAAGGCCATATGCACAAAAACTTCTCACCATGTCCTCTAAGGTTTGGATCATTCTTTCAGCCAGACCATCAGTTTCTAGAGTGGTTTACAACTACTTCTAGTTCTTGTGTACTTCTTTTACCAAATCTAACAGCTTCTGGATCATGGGGTCTGACTCTTTCTTCCTCTGGTTGAAGGAGGCTTTGTTCTTGCCCTTGTTGCCTTGTCTTCTCCTGGAAACATCCTGGAATTGTGAAGAATGGTGACTCTTGGCCACTGATCTGCTGGTTTCTGAATGGTGTGAAGCCACTGGAGAGCTGATTTGGCATGCTCCTTGTGAACCTGAAGGAATCTGAGTAGGCCCTGTATGGGTTAACTGTTCTTCTATAGCTTGGATAGTGGCTTGATTCTCCCTTATCCTCTGTGCCCTTGCCTCCAGGAGTCTGTGCTGCCTGGTAGGATTCCAACCCTTGGTGATTACCATAAGGTCTTTGAAGTCTATCTCTTTGAGACAGATCTTCTGGAAACTTGATCCCAGTTCTGCCCAGTGAGTTGCTAGGTTGAACCTTTTGTTGTCCATGCTCCATTGAAACAAATCTTTGAGGAGTTGGTGGATTTGAAGAACTTGATCCATATCCTTCCAGTCCTCTGGTTTGAGGTTTCTGTTGAATTGGAGTGTGAATGGCAAGGTTGATATTATCTCCCTCATTGTTTTGCCATCCACCACTGTGTCCAGGGTGTCCTCTTTCAGGTCTTCTGGTTCTGGACAATCCTCCTCTATCCTCTGGCTGGTTCCTTTGGAAGCCAAGGTCTCTGAGGTATGCAGGGGACATATCAGTGTTTGCAAGCAGTCAAAAACTTTATGTTCTTAGGGTATTTACCTTTGACTGTGCCTTGTACAAATTTGTTATCTGCTGATTTGGGCAGTTTGCCTTTGGAGGTTACAACTGGGTTAATAATTGTAATCTTCCCTGTACAAGTGGTTAAGGTTGGTTTACCTTGTATTGAAGCAGAGTTTCGTGGTTTTGTACTCCTCTGAGTGGCTATTGGTGTCCACTTCTTGGCTGTAATGAGGCCTTCACTAAGCCTTTTTCCTTTGCCCTTGCTTCCCTCTGGTTCTGAGGGTGTCACTGGTGTGTTGGCCTGTGACTGGGTTTCAAGTGGGATGTAGTTTTCTTCCACTGAATCAAGACAGGAAAAAGAGGGCTTATGTCAGTTAAGACTTCTTAAAAGGCTGGTTTTGCACGTCTAAGAATGGCCTCTGGGCTTGTATATTATTACAATATGCCCTTGTATAATGACAGTGTAATTGAATTAACAATTTCACGTCAAAAATACAGCTTTTGGTACCCTGTCACACTGTTTGTGTGCCAGTATCCCACAGATACACTTGTGGTTTTCAAGTGTATTCTGTATAAGTGGTTTTGTATAAGTGTTATTGAGTTAACAATACACTTATTCCACGCCTCAACTGATGGTTTTTCAGTCAGAGGTGTCCTTATTCAGTCAAGAATACAGGACTTTATTGATGGCTTATGTGTTTTTATATACAAAACACGCCAAAAATAATTAAATTCAGTGGGTATTAGCCACGTAAATAATACTCTTTAAAATATGAGTATATATAAAAAAGAATAAATATATATAATATATATATTTAAATAAAGAAATTACGCCTAAAAAAGATAAAAACAATGTGTTAATAAGTCATAAAAAAGAAAAAAGACTTACTTTTAAGGTCCAAAAAGGTCAAAAAACACGGCCAGGCCCCCAAAATGTCAGGCTGAGTCTATATTGAAGTGGTAATAACAGTATTTACAACTAGAATTATGACTGTGACACGTAGAAAATTGATTTAAAATAAGAGTTTTTGATTTAAAGGATGATTTATAAGATATTTAAGGGGTTCTACTATTGCAGAATAGTGGTGGTGAGCGCTATTGAGAACCCAGGGTGCAATCTTACCAGTTGGGTTACTATAATAAGAGTTACAATAATTAAATATATAATTATACCTGTTTATTACCCAAGAGTAAAACTGTTTTTGACAGTTTACTATGTAGGGTATTCAAGAGCAGGATGAGGAAAGGTTTTTGGCTGTGAAAAGCCCTCCTTTTATCCTGAAATTGAGGTGGAAAGGCTGCTAGACCTTTCCACGTAGAGGAAGTGAAGATTTTTCACTCTCCAGGACAGGCTTGTGGTTTGCAAACAGCCTGTATACCCTGTATTGGGCTCAGATGTGGTTTTGAAACCACATCTTGGCAGTTTTCACCAATACAGGGTGAAAATTTTCATCTGGGGACCTCACAGCCTGATTCTGACGTGTATGACGCGTAGAATGCTGTACAGAAGCTGTATGGGACCCCAGTATTGACTGAAATATGAGGTATTGAAGTAAAAACATGCTTCTTTGTCTATTTGACACCTCATATTCATGGTTATTGGATATTATCCCATGGTAAGGCTGTATCTGACAGCAGGTGGGATTTTGACCTTAAAATGGTCATAACTCTGTCAGTTTTTGAGATATCAAGCTCAAAGTTGGTTCATTGAATAGCCCTGTATGAGCTCTACACAATGGTACCCAACTTGACATGGTTATCATTAAATATGACAAAGTTATCCCATGTACAAGTATTTTTGTACATTGGCGTGGTCTGGTCAGAAGCTGTATTAAGCTTGTTTGGCCAATAACTTCTGTTGTAGTTGAGTTATGAGGAAGTGGATGGCACCATCAGATAGCCCTGATTGTTCTCTTTCCAAAAAGACCCCACTTTAAGTATCTCACACTAAAACTGTAAAAGTTAGATGAGAGGTGAATGTTTTGTTCACCCTTATTTGGTCTGAATTTGACCATAACTCAAGTAATACTGGTGCTAGCTCAGTTTGGCTGGCACCACTGGATAGCCCTGGCTTAGAGCTTCATTTTGAATACCCATTTGATGGGGTTAAGCCTCTCCTTCTAGATTTTAGATGAGAGGTGAAAATTAAGGTTTATGCTCAGCAATAACTTTGAGCAGGAATAACTTTGTTATTTCTTGTCCTATGGTGATGGGACTTATATTTTCAGAAAGAGGTGAGTTTCCTCTTTCTTTTGATACCTTTTGAGCTGATTTGGCTCAGTTCCATGTTTTGGTGGTATCTTGGCTATACCATTGGTTTATGGTATTTTGGCTGTCATGCTTGTGCTCTGGTTTTGAGTCACAGGTTGACAGTAAAAAGATTAAAGTTTTACTGAATCTGTCCACAATTACTAGGCAAGAATTATAGCTTCTGTCACCTCCTGGTGGTAGGCCAGTTACCCAATCCATATGGACAATTTCCCAAGGTCTGTTTGGTTCTTGGGTTTTTATCATATTTCCAAGTCTCTTGTCAGTGGATTTATTTGCCTTTTGGCATCTGTCACAGGTTTTGCAATACTCTGTAACATCCTTCTGCCACATTGGCCACCATATTCAGGTCTTTACTTTCTCTCTTGTTCTGTCTTCAGACAGATGTCCTGAAAAGGGACTATCATGGAATTCTTTCAGTACAAGATTGATTAATGACCTGTCTACAACTGTCATGACACATGTGTTCTTGGTTCTGTGGTAAATTATACCAACCAGTAGGTGAAATCTTCCTTCATCATAAGATTTTCTCCATACTTCATCCAAGGCATGTATTAGAGAGTTGTCTTTACAGTCTTTGTTAAGTAATTGGCATAAGATGCTACAATTCTTATCTTGAGTGTAACTACTTCTGACTTCTTCAAAGAAGGTGGTGTTCAAGTCTGTAACACTTACTCCTTCTATTGGAATTTGTGGTGAAGCTTCTTCTGGCACATAAGCAGGATTATCAATATTATTCGGTAATGGCCATCTGCTTAGTCCATCTGCATTCTTATGAATATTCTCATCCTTATGAACAATAGTCATATTGCCTCTGTATTTTTGTATGGCTATTTGCCATCTGAGCATGTGTCTGTTGGGTGTTTTCATGTTCAAAAGTAATTTGACAGTTGTACAATCTGTTATCACCTCAAAAACACATCCCTCTAAGAAGTAGTTCAATTTCTCCAAGGCCCAGACAAGGCATAGACATTCCATCTGACTTTCTCAATATCTGACTTCAGTTGGTTTGATTTGCCTGGATATGAAACATATGGGTCCTTCTCCAGGTTTATCATTTATGATCTGAACTTGGTGAAGTGCAGCACCTAATCCATCCCCTGAGGCATCAATATACAGTTTGAAAGGCAATTTAAAGTCTGGCATCAGTAAGAGTGGAGCAGTGGTCAATGCTTCTCTTAGAGACTCAAAAGCTTTGACTCTGTCAACAGTCATTTCAAATACTGTGTCTTTGTCACACAATTTATAAAGTGGTCTTGCTATGGATGCAAAATCTTTAATGTGTTGCCTGTAATATCCTGCAAAACCTAAGAATGACTGAATTTCCTTCTTGTTCTGAGGCATGGGTTCTAGCAATACTGCTGCAACTTTGTTTTTGTCAATTCCAAGGGACAAACCAGATACAACATGTCCTAGTGCTTTAAGTTCTTTAAATCCAAAATGACATTTCTTCAAGGAGATTTTCATGTTTACTGATTGAATTTTTGTCAAAACTCTGGACAATCTGTACATGTGCTCTTCCCAAGTCTTGGAACAGACAATAATGTCATCAATTTAAATGATTAACCATCCCTCTGAGAGTTCTTCAGGGAAGATTTCATTCATCATTCTTTGGAAGTGTGAAGGTGCATTTTTGATACCAAAGGGCATCCTCAAGTATTCATACACTCCACAATGAACAATAACTCTCAAGTATTTTGTTGCTCTTGGTGTCACCACATTTTGATGGAATCCTTTAAGGGCATCCATAGTGGTTATATACACTGCTTGAGGTATTTGAGTAAGGGCAATTTGGATTTTTGGTATTGGGTATCTGTCTGGAACAGTGTAAGTGTTCAGAGATCTAAAGTCCCCAACCATTCTTGATTTTACATTATGCCACGGCACTATGACTGGTGTAGTTATTTCTACTTCTTCATTGTGGCCTACTTTTCTTATTACACCAAGGTCCAGAAGTTCTTTGATATGAATTTCTAGAGCTTCTCTTGATTTTGAACTTTCTGGATAAGAAGGTCTTCTTAAGAGTGGTGGATAAGGTCTCTCAATGTTAAGAATGATGTCAACTTCATGACCAATAATTGCTCCTAGAGGTTCTTTGTCTGTAGCAAATGATCCTCTGTGGTCATACAAAAGGGAAGAAAGTTCATTTTCTTGTTTATCAGTCAGATGAAGGCTTATTTCAGCCTCATTTAACTGTTCAGACTTGAATTTCTCTAACTCTAAGTTAACTGGTGATACTTTGTTTACTGTAATTTGTCTTTTAAATGGTAAAAAGGCAAATTTTTGGCGCTTATTGTCTCCAATAGTAAAGTATCTGTCTTTGTTATTATGTAAATCTATCCCATACATGATTAAATAGTCATTGCCCAATATAAAGTGGGTACTAGAGCAATTTTCCATAACAACAAATTCAACTGTGATTCTTAAATTCCCATTTATGTGTGGGAATATGACATTGGTCTCAAAGATTCCTAATGCCTTCATTGGGTTACTTGCACTGTTGAATTTTATTCTATCAATTGGTAGCAATTGGTCTTGAAATTTGGTACACAAGTCTTAAGAAAAGATTTTCCAACACAAGAGAAGAAGGCTCCTGGGTCAAGCAAACGTTTGGTGGGCTTGTTGTCAACCACCACTTCTGTTATACAGGAGTTACCAGCTGTATAACCTTTCCCTCTATTTGGTTTTGTCTTCATAAGTTGTGCATCTTGAACTTTTGATAAATCAACTTGACCATTGCTTAATTGTGGCAAGTGGGAATAAGATTCCATGATGTCAAAAGTGGCATTCATATTTTCTATATCTTTTGAAGATTCAGAAAATATGGATGAATTATCATCTGAATTGTCTTCAGTTATGTCTTCTTTTTCAAAATCTGGTTCCTTTTCAATGTCAATTTCATTGATTTTCCCCCTTTTTGGACATGTATTGGCTAAATGGGTGGTTCTTTGGCAAATATGGCACTTTCTGACTGTATCTGCAGATTTATACTTGATATTACTAGAATTTTATTTGGGGTTTTTGTCCACAGAATCTTTCCAAGGTGTATTAAACCTTGTTTTGAGATTCACCCTACTAGAACCAATTTTGGTTCTGGTGGTTACTTCTTCTAGTATATTGATAATATCCTCTGCTGAAGATTGTTTTCCTGCTTTTGACAGCATGCTCTAAGTCACCTCCACATTGTCTCAGAATTTTCCTATGGATCATAAATTATGACATGTCAGGATATAATGCTGTTAATCTGTCCTTTTGTTGGAAAACCATGGTAAAGCTTTGTCTTTATCAGCATTAAATTTGGCAGATTCAAAGGCTGTTTCAACTTTAAACCTACAAGCATCATTTGCCCACTTGTTGATGATTTGGGTTTTCCACCAAGTCCAACTCTGGTGTCCATGTGCTTGTCTTATTTTGATGTACCATCTGTGAGCTGATCTGGTAAACAAGGTGTTAAACCTGGCTGTTACCAGTCTGTCTGGTAATTCAAAATCCTCTTTGATCATGTCAATACCTCTAATGAATTCCATATGGTCATACTCTCCTTCACCACTGAAGTGAGGCCATTCTTTAAGTTTTGGAACTTCTTTCAAGAGTGCTTGGCCCATTGATGGTTCCAAGTTATGAAAAGAAGTGGATAATTCATTTTTTAATTGTGAATTATCAGGATCCAATACTTGTGTATTTTGAATTCTTGTGCCCTCATTTTGATTTAGAGGTGTAGACATTCTTGGTAAGGTGTTCAGTATTTGTTCAATGTCATTCATTTTACTGTTGCTACACCTTTGGTAATTTCTGTATTCATGTTGGAAGCTTTGTATTAAATTTATTCCTTCAATTTTATACATGTCTTCCTTATGTGTCAGTTCTTGCCATAACTCTGTCTGTCTTGTATTATCAGCAGTGACTTGATTCAATTTCATTGATAATTTTGATACTTCTTCTTGTGAAGCATCAAAACACTTTTTCAAGGCAATGGTATATGTCTTTACTTCAGTAAATTAATTTGAAATGTCATCAAGGACTTTCTTGTTAACTGTCTTGATAATATTTATGGCTTGTTTAATTCTTGTTTCAATTATGTCATCAATATTGAATTTAGAATATTTATCTGTTAATTCTTTAATAATGGCAGATTGTTCATTTATTTTATTGTTGGAAGAATTATCATTATTGGAATTCTTAATTGTTCTTAAAACTTTTTCAAAACACATAAGTGTTTCATTAATTTGGCACAGACTCAGGTTGTTTGTTTTAATGTTGTTACAAATGGTTTCATTTTTATCAGAAAGATGTTTTTTCATGTCATTTATAGAATCATACAACTCTGGGATAGAATCAAATATATCAGAAATCATTTCTGGAATCTTAATCTGGCTTCCTCCTTCTTCTGTAATTCCATCATGGTTCTGGCCATTTGAAATACATTTTCCATGGCATCCTGTTGAATCTTTGGGATTCTGTATCCCTGGCTGTAAGGCTTTGGGGCTGGTGCCTTCCCTTTGCCCTTGTTAGGAGTTTGTGGCTGCTTTTTCACGTTGGAATTGCTGGTGCTGGCCACTGGGGCTGTTTTTGGCACTGGTTTGGGTGGTGCAGAGTTGTTTTTCCTCCATTCTAGTGTCAAAAGCATCATGTTTTTCTTCTCCATCAATGGATTCCATCCATTGAGCAATTTGCAAGTGTTGGGAAGGCCCAGGAATTCTCTTACTGTCAGGTAAGAAATCATGCAATTCTTCTACAGGTCTGCAAGGATCTGGTACTCTTTGAACTGAAGTGCATTGTTGTATGCACTGTGGCTGGCTTTTTATATGTCCACAGAGGCTTTTTGTGGCGGTGTCGGCTCCTTTTGAAGGTAAAATGGTATCATCAGCTTCAGAATGACCCATTTTAGTTGTTTGGAAGTCATCAACTGACCCTTTTCCTTCTGTACCTGATTGGCCTCTGCCATAATCACGTCTATTACCTTTTTGGGAGCTGCTTGAGGGGTTGTAGCTGGCTCCTGACCTGGTTGAAGGCATAATTATGGTTTAAAAAGGTTTAAAATAGCATTTTTACGTCAAAAACTTACTATTGGCCAAATTTTTAGCTTTGTGAAGGGTATTACTTATGTCCAAGTTAATAAATTCAGAAGATATTGGTTCAGGTTGGTTATTTTGAGTCACAATAACAGTACTATTATGGTCTGAATTAATAGTGCTTGCAGGAACAATGCTGGTGACTGTTGAGGCTGTTTCAATGTTTTCTTGTCTTACCACATTGTCAGACACTAAAATTAATGAAAAAGGCAATTAATTAAGTAAAAAAAAGGTTATTTCAAAAAAGAAATAAAAATAAAAGCCTCACTTATAGTATGAAAAAATTTATTTTTTATGGATTTTTTGGACTATAAGTATTTTTTATATGTTTTTAAATTTTTTAATATAAGGAAAAAGATTTAAAAAGAGTAAAAAAAATATGTCACAGGTAAAATATCATGGCTGGGCCCCCAAATGTAAGGTGTGGATATGAAACTTTGATTAAAAATCAAGTACTTTTCCTGTCCTCAAAATTTGTATAAGGTAAAATTCAATTAAAAATAGTAAAGAATATTATTTTTAAGAGAAAACACGCCAATTTTATTGTTTATAACTTTATTAGTATAAAAAAATAATATTATAAAAATTTATTGTTTTACCAACAATAAAAAATTATCCAAAAAATACTCTACAAGAGATATTTTAAGGCTACAAAAGAAATTTCTTCAAGAGCAATTTCAATTGGAATTAATTGAGCAAAGAACTGCAAGCAATTAATTAAAGAGCAAAGTCTTTAAAAAGAATATTAAAGAGAAAATATGCCCAAAAGTGAACAGAGTGAATTTGGAAACAAAGTGACAAAGTTTACAGTGATTAAAGATGCTTTAACTCACTTTTGGGGTGGTTCAGGGGTAAAAATGATTATAATGATTTTTTCATGTGGTTAAAAGGATTAAAATGACTTAAAAATGGTGGTTGGAATCTCTTATTGATTGGCTTAACAATGTTTAAACTAATTATAAAAGGAAAAGATTCTAACATGAAGAGAAAAGTGGGGCAAAGAAGACATTCTTTTATAGCCATCAATTCTCTTACTCGAAAAGTAAACTTTACTCTTGCCAGTCGTGAAAAACAGTCTGACAACAGGAAAGTCAATTATGGCATCATTGAACCCTGGTTTAGACCAAAAAGGGCTGGTTTAAGCCATTTTTAGCCATTTTTAGCCATTTTAGACCCTTAAATCAGCCATTACCATAGCAATACCAGGCCTAGAGCCTTCAAAACACGTCATAATGTGTGTCAGAGGCGTAGAAACCAGTTAAAACTGTTTTTACTATGATTGTCTTATCTTAAGGGTAGTTTTACCCTCTTGGCCACAGCTAAAACTACCCCAGTTGGTATCAAAACCTCATCATCAATTGAGTCCACAGACCCTGTAGCTTAATTCCAGGCCAAAAGTGATGAACTTTTGCGTGATGTTTGACATCCCACGCCTGTCAGCAAGGATTTTGGGGGTCTAGCTCCCCCTTAGAGCTGGAGTTCCTTTTTCCCCCCCAAATTTAATCTTTCCAATTTATTTTTCCTTTAATTCCTCATCATGTATTATACTTATAATTTACATATGTAATTCAATTCAATTGTACAGTACAATACAGTAATAATTGACACCTCATATGTAAATCAAAGTTCACTTATGTAATACACGCGCACATTTTGACATTTCAACTGAATTCAATTGAAAATACTTCAATTCCTCATAACTTCTAAACAAAACACAACACCTCAATTTTAACACAAAAATTAATGGTTAACACCACATTTGGTGTGAATTAAATTAAGGTTTTGAGGATTCTCAACTTTTTGTATTGAAAATAATAAAAAATTAATTTAAGTTTACATAGAGTTGAGTTACCAGAATTTCACTCAGAGGTGACCCCACCTGATTTTTTATGAGGAACCCAATGGTGAAATAATTTTTATGTGTTTATTTATTGACTAAAAAGTTATAATAATTTTTATTTAACTTTTTTCCAAATTTATTTATTTTTTCACAATTTTGTTAAAATTTCATTTTTACTGAATTTTTTCAAGTATAAATGTAATTTTATACTTAAAAAATTTAATGTATTTTTATTTTTAAATTGTAATTAATTTTTTATTTTCAATGTAACTTTTTATATTTATATTTTGATTTTTATTTTAATAATATAAATAAATTTATTTTACTTATATTAATATGTTATTTTTTGTATTTGTGGTCTTTTGGCTATATGAAATTACCTCTAAGGCTCACAGGGGCAGTCATGAAACTCTTGAAAGATCAGGGAGATATTGTCCCTGTCTGCCACTGTGAGGGAACCAATGTGGTTTTCTCTGTGATACAGGACTCCATCTATAAGGAAATATTTATTGTCCTTATAATCCCTCAACCAGGGTTGCTTTAACTTGGATTCTGTCAGGATGATACTATGATAAAGGTATAACTAGGCTAATTACAACTTTAACTGTGTATGTGACACGGCAGAAAATGATTAAAAAGATTTATAAAGGTTTTATAATAAGATAAAAGGGTTCTACTATTGAAAAATAGTGGTGGTGAGCGCTATTGAGAACCCTGGGTGCAGGCTTTATCTGTTGGATTACAATAATAAAGTCTACAATAATTAAAGATTATAATTATACCTGATTATTTAACCAAGAGTAAAACTGTTTTTGACAGTTTACTACGTAGGTTATTCAAGAGCAGGATGAAGAAAGGATTTTGGCTGTGAAAAGCCCTCCTTTTATCCTGAAATTGGGGTGGAAAGGCTGCTAGACCTTTCCACGTAGAGGAAGTGAAGATTTTTCACTCTCTATGACAGGCTTGTGGTTTGCAAACAGCCTGTATACCCTGTATTGGGCTCAGATGTGGTTTTGAAACCACATCTGGGCAGTTTTCACCAATACAGGGTGAAAATTTTCATCTGGGGACCTCACAGCCTGATTCTGACGTGTATGACACGTAGAATGCTGTACAGAAACTGTATGGGACCCCAGTATTGACTGACATATGAGGTATTGAAGTAAAAACATTCTTCTTTGTCTATTTGACACCTCATATTCATGGTTATGGGATATTATCCCATGGTAAGGCTGTATCTGACAGCAGGTGGGATTTTGACCTTAAAATGGTCATAACTCTGTCAGTTTTTGAGATATCAAGCTCAAAGTTGGTTCATTGAATAGCTCTGTATGGGCTCTACACAATGGTACCCAGCTTGACATGGTTATCATTAAATATGACAAAGCTATCCCATGTACAAGTATTTTTGTACATTGGCGTGGTCTGGTTAAAAGCTGTATTAAGCTTGTTTGGCAAATAACTTCTGTTGTAGTTGAGTTATGAGGAAATGGATGGCACCATCAGATAGCCCTGATTGTGCTCTTTCCAAAAAGACCCCACTTCAGGTATCTCACACTAAAACTGTAAAAGTTAGATGAGAGGTGAATGTTTTGTTCACCCTTATTTGGTCTGAATTTGACCATAACTCAAGTAATACTGGTGCTAGCTCAGTTTGGCTGGCACCACTGGATAGCCCTGGCTTAGAGCTTCATTTTGAATACCCATTTGATGGGGTTAAGCCTCTCCTTCTAGATTTTAGATGAGAGGTGAAAATTAAGGTTTATGCTCAGCAATAACTTTGAGCAGGAATAACTTTGTTATTTCTTGTCCTATGGTGATGGGACTTATATTTTCAGAAAGAGGTGAGTTTCCTCTTTCTTTTGATACCTTTTGAGCTGATTTGGCTCAGTTCCATGTTTTGGTGGTATCTTGGCTATACCATTGGTTTATGGTATTTTGGCTGTCATGCTTGTGCTCTGGTTTTGAGTCACAGGTTGACAGTAAAAAGATTAAAGTTTTACTGAATCTGTCCACAATTACTAGGCAAGAATTATAGCTTCTGTCACCTCCTGGTGGTAGGCCAGTTACCCAATCCATATGGACAATTTCCCAAGGTCTGTTTGGTTCTTGGGTTTTTATCATATTTCCAAGTCTCTTGTCAGTGGATTTATTTGCCTTTTGGCATCTGTCACAGGTTTTGCAATACTCTGTAACATCCTTCTGCCACATTGGCCACCATATTCAGGTCTTTACTTTCTCTCTTGTTCTGTCTTCAGACAGATGTCCTGAAAAGGGACTATCATGGAATTCTTTCAGTACAAGATTGATTAATGACCTGTCTACAACTGTCATGACACATGTGTTCTTGGTTCTGTGGTAAATTATACCAACCAGTAGGTGAAATCTTCCTTCATCATAAGATTTTCTCCATACTTCATCCAAGGCATGTATTAGAGAGTTGTCTTTACAGTCTTTGTTAAGTAATTGGCATAAGATGCTACAATTCTTATCTTGAGTGTAACTACTTCTGACTTCTTCAAAGAAGGTGGTGTTCAAGTCTGTAACACTTATTCCTTCTATTGGAATTTGTGGTGAAGCTTCTTCTGGCACATAAGCAGGATTATCAATATTATTCGGTAATGGCCATCTGCTTAGTCCATCTGCATTCTTATGAATATTCTCATCCTTATGAACAATAGTCATATTGCCTCTGTATTTTTGTATGGCTATTTGCCATCTGAGCATGTGTCTGTTGGGTGTTTTCATGTTCAAAAGTAATTTGACAGTTGTACAATCTGTTATCACCTCAAAAACACATCCCTCTAAGAAGTAGTTCAATTTCTCCAAGGCCCAGACAAGGCATAGACATTCCATCTGACTTTCTCAATATCTGACTTCAGTTGGTTTGATTTGCCTGGATATGAAACATATGGGTCCTTCTCCAGGTTTATCATTTATGATCTGAACTTGGTGAAGTGCAGCACCTAATCCATCCCCTGAGGCATCAATATACAGTTTGAAAGGCAATTTAAAGTCTGGCATCAGTAAGAGTGGAGCAGTGGTCAATGCTTCTCTTAGAGACTCAAAAGCTTTGACTCTGTCAACAGTCATTTCAAATACTGTGTCTTTGTCACACAATTTATAAAGTGGTCTTGCTATGGATGCAAAATCTTTAATGTGTTGCCTGTAATATCCTGCAAAACCTAAGAATGACTGAATTTCCTTCTTGTTCTGAGGCATGGGTTCTAGCAATACTGCTGCAACTTTGTTTTTGTCAATTCCAAGGGACAAACCAGATACAACATGTCCTAGTGCTTTAAGTTCTTTAAATCCAAAATGACATTTCTTCAAGGAAATTTTCATGTTTACTGATTGAATTTTTGTCAAAACTCTGGACAATCTGTACATGTGCTCTTCCCAAGTCTTGGAACAGACAATAATGTCATCAATTTAAATGATTAACCATCCCTCTGAGAGTTCTTCAGGGAAGATTTCATTCATCATTCTTTGGAAGTGTGAAGGTGCATTTTTGATACCAAAGGGCATCCTCAAGTATTCATACACTCCACAATGAACAATAACTCTCAAGTATTTTGTTGCTCTTGGTGTCACCACATTTTGATGGAATCCTTTAAGGGCATCCATAGTGGTTATATACACTGCTTGAGGTATTTGAGTAAGGGCAATTTGGATTTTTGGTATTGGGTATCTGTCTGGAACAGTGTAAGTGTTCAGAGATCTAAAGTCCCCAACCATTCTTGATTTTACATTATGCCACGGCACTATGACTGGTGTAGTTATTTCTACTTCTTCATTGTGGCCTACTTTTCTTATTACACCAAGGTCCAGAAGTTCTTTGATATGAATTTCTAGAGCTTCTCTTGATTTTGAACTTTCTGGATAAGAAGGTCTTCTTAAGAGTGGTGGATAAGGTCTCTCAATGTTAAGAATGATGTCAACTTCATGACCAATAATTGCTCCTAGAGGTTCTTTGTCTGTAGCAAATGATCCTCTGTGGTCATACAAAAGGGAAGAAAGTTCATTTTCTTGTTTATCAGTCAGATGAAGGCTTATTTCAGCCTCATTTAACTGTTCAGACTTGAATTTCTCTAACTCTAAGTTAACTGGTGATACTTTGTTTACTGTAATTTGTCTTTTAAATGGTAAAAAGGCAAATTTTTGGCGCTTATTGTCTCCAATAGTAAAGTATCTGTCTTTGTTATTATGTAAATCTATCCCATACATGATTAAATAGTCATTGCCCAATATAAAGTGGGTACTAGAGCAATTTTCCATAACAACAAATTCAACTGTGATTCTTAAATTCCCATTTATGTGTGGGAATATGACATTGGTCTCAAAGATTCCTAATGCCTTCATTGGGTTACTTGCACTGTTGAATTTTATTCTATCAATTGGTAGCAATTGGTCTTGAAATTTGGTACACAAGTCTTAAGAAAAGATTTTCCAACACAAGAGAAGAAGGCTCCTGGGTCAAGCAAACATTTGGTGGGCTTGTTGTCAACCACCACTTCTGTTATACAGGAGTTACCAGCTGTATAACCTTTCCCTCTATTTGGTTTTGTCTTCATAAGTTGTGCATCTTGAACTTTTGATAAATCAACTTGACCATTGCTTAATTGTGGCAAGTGGGAATAAGATTCCATGATGTCAAAAGTGGCATTCATATTTTCTATATCTTTTGAAGATTCAGAAAATATGGATGAATTATCATCTGAATTGTCTTCAGTTATGTCTTCTTTTTCAAAATCTGGTTCCTTTTCAATGTCAATTTCATTGATTTTCCCCCTTTTTGGACATGTATTGGCTAAATGGGTGGTTCTTTGGCAAATATGGCACTTTCTGACTGTATCTGCAGATTTATACTTGATATTACTAGAATTTTATTTGGGGTTTTTGTCCACAGAATCTTTCCAAGGTGTATTAAACCTTGTTTTGAGATTCACCCTACTAGAACCAATTTTGGTTCTGGTGGTTACTTCTTCTAGTATATTGATAATATCCTCTGCTGAAGATTGTTTTCCTGCTTTTGACAGCATGCTCTAAGTCACCTCCACATTGTCTCAGAATTTTCCTATGGATCATAAATTATGACATGTCAGGATATAATGCTGTTAATCTGTCCTTTTGTTGGAGAACCATGGTAAAGCTTTGTCTTTATCAGCATTAAATTTGGCAGATTCAAAGGCTGTTTCAACTTTAAACCTACAAGCATCATTTGCCCACTTGTTGATGATTTGGGTTTTCCACCAAGTCCAACTCTGGTGTCCATGTGCTTGTCTTATTTTGATGTACCATCTGTGAGCTGATCTGGTAAACAAGGTGTTAAACCTGGCTGTTACCAGTCTGTCTGGTAATTCAAAATCCTCTTTGATCATGTCAATACCTCTAATGAATTCCATATGGTCATACTCTCCTTCACCACTGAAGTGAGGCCATTCTTTAAGTTTTGGAACTTCTTTCAAGAGTGCTTGGCCCATTGATGGTTCCAAGTTATGAAAAGAAGTGGATAATTCATTTTTTAATTGTGAATTATCAGGATCCAATACTTGTGTATTTTGAATTCTTGTGCCCTCATTTTGATTTAGAGGTGTAGACATTCTTGGTAAGGTGTTCAGTATTTGTTCAATGTCATTCATTTTACTGTTGCTACACCTTTGGTAATTTCTGTATTCATGTTGGAAGCTTTGTATTAAATTTATTCCTTCAATTTTATACATGTCTTCCTTATGTGTCAGTTCTTGCCATAACTCTGTCTGTCTTGTATTATCAGCAGTGACTTGATTCAATTTCATTGATAATTTTGATACTTCTTCTTGTGAAGCATCAAAACACTTTTTCAAGGCAATGGTATATGTCTTTACTTCAGTAAATTAATTTGAAATGTCATCAAGGACTTTCTTGTTAACTGTCTTGATAATATTTATGGCTTGTTTAATTCTTGTTTCAATTATGTCATCAATATTGAATTTAGAATATTTATCTGTTAATTCTTTAATAATGGCAGATTGTTCATTTATTTTATTGTTGGAAGAATTATCATTATTGGAATTCTTAATTGTTCTTAAAACTTTTTCAAAACACATAAGTGTTTCATTAATTTGGCACAGACTCAGGTTGTTTGTTTTAATGTTGTTACAAATGGTTTCATTTTTATCAGAAAGATGTTTTTTCATGTCATTTATAGAATCATACAACTCTGGGATAGAATCAAATATATCAGAAATCATTTCTGGAATCTTAATCTGGCTTCCTCCTTCTTCTGTAATTCCATCATGGTTCTGGCCATTTGAAATACATTTTCCATGGCATCCTGTTGAATCTTTGGGATTCTGTATCCCTGGCTGTAAGGCTTTGGGGCTGGTGCCTTCCCTTTGCCCTTGTTAGGAGTTTGTGGCTGCTTTTTCACGTTGGAATTGCTGGTGCTGGCCACTGGGGCTGTTTTTGGCACTGGTTTGGGTGGTGCAGAGTTGTTTTTCCTCCATTCTAGTGTCAAAAGCATCATGTTTTTCTTCTCCATCAATGGATTCCATCCATTGAGCAATTTGCAAGTGTTGGGAAGGCCCAGGAATTCTCTTACTGTCAGGTAAGAAATCATGCAATTCTTCTACAGGTCTGCAAGGATCTGGTACTCTTTGAACTGAAGTGCATTGTTGTATGCACTGTGGCTGGCTTTTTATATGTCCACAGAGGCTTTTTGTGGCGGTGTCGGCTCCTTTTGAAGGTAAAATGGTATTATCAGCTTCAGAATGACCCATTTTAGTTGTTTGGAAGTCATCAACTGACCCTTTTCCTTCTGTACCTGATTGGCCTCTGCCATAATCACGTCTATTACCTTTTTGGGAGCTGCTTGAGGGGTTGTAGCTGGCTCCTGACCTGGTTGAAGGCATAATTATGGTTTAAAAAGGTTTAAAATAGCATTTTTACGTCAAAAACTTACTATTGGCCAAATTTTTAGCTTTGTGAAGGGTATTACTTATGTCCAAGTTAATAAATTCAGAAGATATTGGTTCAGGTTGGTTATTTTGAGTCACAATAACAGTACTATTATGGTCTGAATTAATAGTGCTTGCAGGAACAATGCTGGTGACTGTTGAGGCTGTTTCAATGTTTTCTTGTCTTACCACATTGTCAGACACTAAAATTAATGAAAAAGGCAATTAATTAAGTAAAAAAAAGGTTATTTCAAAAAAGAAATAAAAATAAAAGCCTCACTTATAGTATGAAAAAATTTATTTTTTATGGATTTTTTGGACTATAAGTATTTTTTATATGTTTTTAAATTTTTTAATATAAGGAAAAAGATTTAAAAAGAGTAAAAAAAATATGTCACAGGTAAAATATCATGGCTGGGCCCCCAAATGTAAGGTGTGGATATGAAACTTTGATTAAAAATCAAGTACTTTTCCTGTCCTCAAAATTTGTATAAGGTAAAATTCAATTAAAAATAGTAAAGAATATTATTTTTAAGAGAAAACACGCCAATTTTATTGTTTATAACTTTATTAGTATAAAAAAATAATATTATAAAAATTTATTGTTTTACCAACAATAAAAAATTATCCAAAAAATACTCTACAAGAGATATTTTAAGGCTACAAAAGAAATTTCTTCAAGAGCAATTTCAATTGGAATTAATTGAGCAAAGAACTGCAAGCAATTAATTAAAGAGCAAAGTCTTTAAAAAGAATATTAAAGAGAAAATATGCCCAAAAGTGAACAGAGTGAATTTGGAAACAAAGTGACAAAGTTTACAGTGATTAAAGATGCTTTAACTCACTTTTGGGGTGGTTCAGGGGTAAAAATGATTATAATGATTTTTTCACGTGGTTAAAAGGATTAAAATGACTTAAAAATGGTGGTTGGAATCTCTTATTGATTGGCTTAACAATGTTTAAACTAATTATAAAAGGAAAAGATTCTAACATGAAGAGAAAAGTGGGGCAAAGAAGACATTCTTTTATAGCCATCAATTCTCTTACTCGAAAAGTAAACTTTACTCTTGCCAGTCGTGAAAAACAGTCTGACAACAGGAAAGTCAATTATGGCATCATTGAACCCTGGTTTAGACCAAAAAGGGCTGGTTTAAGCCATTTTTAGCCATTTTTAGCCATTTTAGACCCTTAAATCAGCCATTACCATAGCAATACCAGGCCTAGAGCCTTCAAAACACGTCATAATGTGTGTCAGAGGCGTAGAAACCAGTTAAAACTGTTTTTACTATGATTGTCTTATCTTAAGGGTAGTTTTACCCTCTTGGCCACAGCTAAAACTACCCCAGTTGGTATCAAAACCTCATCATCAATTGAGTCCACAGACCCTGTAGCTTAATTCCAGGCCAAAAGTGATGAACTTTTGCGTGATGTTTGACATCCCACGCCTGTCAGCAAGGATTTTGGGGGTCTAGCTCCCCCTTAGAGCTGGAGTTCCTTTTTCCCCCCCAAATTTAATCTTTCCAATTTATTTTTCCTTTAATTCCTCATCATGTATTATACTTATAATTTACATATGTAATTCAATTCAATTGTACAGTACAATACAGTAATAATTGACACCTCATATGTAAATCAAAGTTCACTTATGTAATACACGCGCACATTTTGACATTTCAACTGAATTCAATTGAAAATACTTCAATTCCTCATAACTTCTAAACAAAACACAACACCTCAATTTTAACACAAAAATTAATGGTTAACACCACATTTGGTGTGAATTAAATTAAGGTTTTGAGGATTCTCAACTTTTTGTATTGAAAATAATAAAAAATTAATTTAAGTTTACATAGAGTTGAGTTACCAGAATTTCACTCAGAGGTGACCCCACCTGATTTTTTATGAGGAATCCAATGGTGAAATAATTTTTATGTGTTTATTTATTGACTAAAAAGTTATAATAATTTTTATTTAACTTTTTTCCAAATTTATTTATTTTTTCACAATTTTGTTAAAATTTCATTTTTACTGAATTTTTTCAAGTATAAATGTAATTTTATACTTAAAAAATTTAATGTATTTTTATTTTTAAATTGTAATTAATTTTTTATTTTCAATGTAACTTTTTATATTTATATTTTGATTTTTATTTTAATAATATAAATAAATTTATTTTACTTATATTAATATGTTATTTTTTGTATTTGTGGTCTTTTGGCTATATGAAATTACCTCTAAGGCTCACAGGGGCAGTCATGAAACTCTTGAAAGATCAGGGAGATATTGTCCCTGTCTGCCACTGTGAGGGAACCAATGTGGTTTTCTCTGTGATACAGGACTCCATCTATAAGGAAATATTTATTGTCCTTATAATCCCTCAACCAGGGTTGCTTTAACTTGGATTCTGTCAGGATGATACTATGATAAAGGTATAACTAGGCTAATTACAACTTTAACTGTGTATGTGACACGGCAGAAAATGATTAAAAAGATTTATAAAGGTTTTATAATAAGATAAAAGGGTTCTACTATTGAAAAATAGTGGTGGTGAGCGCTATTGAGAACCCTGGGTGCAGGCTTTATCTGTTGGATTACAATAATAAAGTCTACAATAATTAAAGATTATAATTATACCTGATTATTTAACCAAGAGTAAAACTGTTTTTGACAGTTTACTACGTAGGTTATTCAAGAGCAGGATGAAGAAAGGATTTTGGCTGTGAAAAGCCCTCCTTTTATCCTGAAATTGGGGTGGAAAGGCTGCTAGACCTTTCCACGTAGAGGAAGTGAAGATTTTTCACTCTCTATGACAGGCTTGTGGTTTGCAAACAGCCTGTATACCCTGTATTGGGCTCAGATGTGGTTTTGAAACCACATCTGGGCAGTTTTCACCAATACAGGGTGAAAATTTTCATCTGGGGACCTCACAGCCTGATTCTGACGTGTATGACACGTAGAATGCTGTACAGAAACTGTATGGGACCCCAGTATTGACTGACATATGAGGTATTGAAGTAAAAACATTCTTCTTTGTCTATTTGACACCTCATATTCATGGTTATGGGATATTATCCCATGGTAAGGCTGTATCTGACAGCAGGTGGGATTTTGACCTTAAAATGGTCATAACTCTGTCAGTTTTTGAGATATCAAGCTCAAAGTTGGTTCATTGAATAGCTCTGTATGGGCTCTACACAATGGTACCCAGCTTGACATGGTTATCATTAAATATGACAAAGCTATCCCATGTACAAGTATTTTTGTACATTGGCGTGGTCTGGTTAAAAGCTGTATTAAGCTTGTTTGGCAAATAACTTCTGTTGTAGTTGAGTTATGAGGAAATGGATGGCACCATCAGATAGCCCTGATTGTGCTCTTTCCAAAAAGACCCCACTTCAGGTATCTCACACTAAAACTGTAAAAGTTAGATGAGAGGTGAATGTTTTGTTCACCCTTATTTGGTCTGAATTTGACCATAACTCAAGTAATACTGGTGCTAGCTCAGTTTGGCTGGTACCATTGGATAGCCCTGGCTTAGAGCTTCATTTTGAATACCAATTTGATGGGGTTAAGCCTCTCCTTCTAGATTTTAGATGAGAGGTGAAAATTAAGGTTTATGCTCAGCAATAACTTTGAGCAGGAATAACTTTGTTATTTCTTGTCCTATGGTGATGGGACTTATATTTTCAGGAAGAGGTGAGTTTCCTCTTACGTTTGATACCTTTTGAGCTAATTTGGCTCAGTTCCATGTTTTGGTGGTATTTTGGCTATACCATTGGTTTATGGTATTTTGGCTGTCATGCTTGTGCTCTGGTTTGAGTCACAGGCTGACAGATTCCAGTTCTGGGCTCTTATATTTTTGTTGGAGGAGTTGCAACAATATTCTACACTGTTTTTATGCATAGGATTTAATAACTGAATCAAAAAACCAATGCAATTTTCAGAGGAGCGTATGCCCAATATGGAAGTTTTGGTCTCCTCTGGTCCACTTTGGTTAGTCTGTCATACCACTTCCTGCTGCGAATTCCAAATATCTGAAGTTATTCTTCCTATCTCTCAATAAAATGGATAGCAATCTTGGAAGCTACTTCTGCATCATAATCTGGACTGCTTTTGAAAATGTCCAGTGGCCTTCTACTTAGGCCATCTGCTTTGGTATGGCTTCTTCCTTCCTTGTATATGATGGTCTTATTGCCTCTATACTCTTGTATGACTATTTTCCATCTCAAAATGTGTCTATTGGTTATCTTCATTTTGAGCAAAGACTTGAGTGCAGTCCAATATGTGTATAATTTAAAGATTGAGCCCTCCAAATAGTAATAGAGTTTTGCCAGAGCCTAAACAAAAGCATTCTGTCTGTGTTTCCCCATATCTGTCCTCTGAATATTTCAGTTTCCTGGAGATATAACAGATTAACCCTTCTCTAGGTTCACAATCTACAATTTGTCTTTTCTAAGGTGCTTCCAGTAATCCTAGTGTGCAAGATGCATCTATGTAAAAATTGAATAGTAATGCAAATTCAAGTAGCATAACAACAGGTGCATTGATGAGTTCATGTTTTATCCTCTCATATGAATCCCTTCTTTGTTTGGTAATCTCAAAAACTATATCTTTTTTCTGTATTAGTGTAAGTTTTGAACATGAAATAATGAGTTATAACTACTAATGCTTTACTTATTTTACTCTTAATGTTCTTATCATAATAATCAATAAGATATTACAATAATAAAGAAATATTATAATTATGGAATAAAAATATGCATATTATATAAATGAATGAAATAATATAATAAAAATTGAATAAATTGAATTTCAATAATTAGTATATTGAACGCAATTTATTATTGTTACAAATGAATAATAAATGCATAAAGTTTTTTATTTCATAATAAAAAACAACTTATAACAATAATATTCCCAATATTAAAGCTATCATTACTATAAATAGTATTCATATTAATATAAGAATTATAAAAAACTAATAATAAAGAGAAATTATTGTAAAAATACAAAATAACCTAATTTGAACACTGAATATGATAATTTTCAAGCGTTCAATCAAAATAATCAAAATGAAGATTAATTAAATTGTATTTAAAATTCAAAATAAAAGAAATTACAAATGTTGTTGATTTTATGTGGAATTGAGGATTTTTAAAGAAAAAATTAACAAAAAAGATTAAATATTCATTGAATAACTTCAAAATTGGTGATCAAAAGAAGAATCAATTTGAGTCTTCAATAATGTGATAGAACTATATAAAAATAATAAAGCTTTTACATTCAGTTTTAATAATTTAATGTTTTTGTTGTGTCTGAGGGGGAAATAGAGGTAAAAAGAGCTCTATATATGGTAAAATACTCCCTCCTAGAGTCCGGAAGGCTTCTAGTATACACGGAATGATGGTATGCACTTTAATTGATCAGTATCTTAAGGCTTAGTTATAATTACATCATAATCAAACCATCTGATCTCATTATTATGCCATTATTTAGAGTTATCACTGTAACTCTAAGCTTGCTTACATCATACACTTGGAAGAAGACTAAATTTTTTTTATCTTATTAGTTTTAATCATAATAGGCTAGTACTAATCACTTTCATCACTTATATGACTGTTCAAATTAAATTAAGATTACAGTGAGTGATCCTAAATGATCAATCTTAAGCTTAACCTTTGATACTTCATAAATTGTGAGTTATACACACTAAAGCCATTCAGAGAGTTAATTCCGATTGCTTGGCATGACATGATAAGCTTCCAAGAGCATTTAATTAGATCCTAAAAACTCTATTTTTTTTGATTTTTCTTGTAACTCATCTTTTCTGGCAAAATTTACTATTTCAAAGTTTGAACCATGATTTCAAGGGGTTATATCTTGAATATAATGATTAAAATTAAATCCTTCTCCACATATGAATTATTTTAATCTTAATATATACTTTTTCTAAGTTTGGACCACTTTTCCAAAAAGGTGGTCAACAGCTAAAACTATTTTTCTCAATACACCCTTTTAAGCTATGACCTTGTTTATAGCTTTTCAAATAACCTTTATATTTGTATTCCTACAATAATTACATGTTAAATTTATTTTTAAATCAACTCTTTATCATTTATATTTCAAAAATTATGAGCTGAAACTCATGAATATAAGCACCAATCATCAAAGTGCATATATGCAGTGTCAGTCTGTGACTCAAAACCAGAGCACAAGCATTACAGCCAAATACCATAAAACAATGGTATAGCCAGGATACCACCAAAACATGGAGCTGAGCCAAATAAGCTCAAAAGGTATCAAAGCAAAGAGGAAATTAAACTCTTTCCAAATATACAAGTCCCACAACCATAGGACAAGGAATAACAAAGTTATTCCTGCCCAAAGTTGTTGCTGAGCATAAAACTTATTTTTCACCTCTCATCTGAAATCCAGGGGAAAAGTCTTAACCCCATCAAATGGGTATTCAAAATGAAGCTCTAAGTCAGGGCTATCCAATGGTACTAGTCAAATTGAGCATCTAACTTCTACAGTTTTAGTGTGAGATACCCAAAGTAGGGTATTTGTAAAAAGAGCACAATCAGGGATATCTGATGGTGCCATCCATTTCTCCATATCTCATCTAGAACAAAAGCTATAGGGAAAACAAGCTCCATACAGATTTTAAGAAAATCATACATATGTACAAAACATTTTGTACATGGCATAACTTTGTCATATTGAATGATAACCATATCAAATAAGGTACCATTGTGTAGAACACATTAGGGACTACAAAATGAACCAATTTCTAGCTTTATGTCTCAAAAACTGACAAAGGTATGGCATTTTTAAGGTCAAAATACCACAGTTAGACCAATACAGTCTTACTGTGGGATATTCTCCCATACGTATGATTATGAGGTGTCAAAAAGATAAAGGAGCTTGTTTATACTTCAATAGCGGGGCCCTGTACAGGTTCTCTACAGCATTATACACATCATACACGTCAGAAGAGGGCTATTTGGTCCCCAGATAAAAATGTTTACCCTGTACTGGTGAAAAATGCCTAGATGTGGTTTAAAAACCACATCTGAGCCCAATACAGAGCATACAGGCACTATGAAAACCACAAGCCAGTATCTGGAAGTGAGAAATTTTCACTTCCTCTACCTGGAAAGGTCTAAAAGCCTTTTCCACCCAATTTTAGGATAAAAAGGGACCTTTTCTCCACAAGAAAAGGTTTCCTCATCCCTCTCTTGAATTCCTGCATAGTACAACTGTAAAAAACAGCTATAATATTGGAGAATAACCAGGTTATACTAGAAAATTTAGTATGTTAGACTTTACTATTGTAACCCAGCAGGTAAAGCTGCACCCAGGGCTTTCAAAAATGCTCACCACCACTAATAATCTTTAGTAAAGCCCTTTCATTTTTAACATTATGATCTGTGTCACAGTAATAGTTTAGGCTGTAAATACTCTTTATTATCATCTCTTCATAGACTCAGCCCAACATTCAGGTTATGTCACTAAGGATTTAGTTTTTTGATATTAAATGAAGACTCAATATGTGTAGCTCTTCATGGGGAATACAATGGGGTAGCGTATTTCACATTTACATTCATTGGATTTTGAGATGATGAAGATCTCATGCCTTCTGAAGAAATTATTACTTATCTAAGATAATAATTGCAATTCTTATTATTAGAATAAGTATTGATAAGCTGCTGTGTGACCTTTTTGCATCTGTTTTCATATCTAAAAAGCTTGCCTTCCCTACCATCAAAACAGATTGTACCACAACCTGATATAGTTGAATTAGGGTATCATCCACTGTCCTACCTCTTCAATAGACTTTGTTAGTCTTGAAGCTCAATAATGCTTGAATGTTCTATTCTTTGGGTATTCATTTATGGCTAAACCTCCTTGATAGCTTATCAGCCTTATTTATATCTTTCTCAAGTAGCCATGCATCCTCTTGAGGTGGGATTCTGTACCTTAAAAGGTATTCCCTTTCTTATTTGTTTCTTGTCCCCCTTCATTTTAGGAATCTCACAATTTTCTTTTCTTTACCTTCTTCTAGAGGAAGAATTGTAAGCTGTGGTTTATTTCTTAGGGAAAATAATTCCTTACAGCTTGAGCTGTAAGGTTTTATTAGACTTTCAGGAAAATTTGGGTGTTTGTTAATTAATTCACCTGTTAATTCTAGTTCCACCGAATTAGAGCCATGTACTTATTGTATCATGATGGGTCCTGCAATGGATTATTTCCATTTATTTAGGCCTTTGATGTTACTAAAGCTTATGGCTGATACTAAGACCAAGTATCCTACTTCAAAATTGGGTGGCTTATGAATTTTGTCCCATATTTCTTTTGAATAAATCTGTTTAATGATGTCTTTCTTTCTCAAGAATTAACTTAAAGCCACTTCTTATTGGATGTAGATCCACTCATTCCTTTTTGAGAGTGTCATAATAGGAAGTCTTGGATTCAAACATTTTCCCAACATTTCTGGTGTTTTTGAAATTGAATAATGAATTGATGCTTTATATTCCAGCTCAACAGCTGGTATTAAGGTACACCAATCATGGGTAAAGCCATCAGAGTCTTTGAAGTCTAGGCCATAAGCAGATAATACTCTGATTATGTCTTCTAAATTTTGTATCATTCTTTCCAATAAACCATCAGTTTGAGGCTGGTAAGCTGTTGAGAATGATAATTTTGTTCCAAACAAGGTATGGACATTTGTCTATAATGCTTAAGTGAATTCGGGATCTCTATCACTTATGATATTTAGGAATAAGCCTGTATTGCTAATTCCTCTATTTAATATCATTATGGCTGTTTCAATAGCTGTGTCATCTTTATTACATGGTAAGAAAATTGGGGTTTTGCTTTACCTGTAAGCTGATACTAGGCATGCATTAAAACTCCTGTCTCCTCCTGCAGGTAAGGCTGTTACCCAATACATGTGAGCTATTTCCCATGGGGATTTTGGTTCTTGCATTTGGATACTCATTCCAAATCTCTTTCCTGTGCCTCTCTTTTCTTTTTGACCTCTGTCACAGGCTTTAAAGTACTCTGCAACATCCTTTCTCCCACACTTTCTATTTTCCTATCTTCTGAGAGATATCCAGATACAACACTATCATGACATTCACGTAGTATAGTGTTTATGAGAGTCCTTTATGTAAAGGCCATAACACATGTTTATTTAGTCCTATGATAAAGAATTCTATCAGGGAGGTGGAAGCTTCCTCCATCATATTCTCTTTTCCAAACTTCATCTACTTTGGAAAATAAAGATGGGTCTTTGAAATCCTTCATTAATAATTTGAAAGACATATGGAACTTCTTGTGGAT
This sequence comes from Austropuccinia psidii, assembly GCA_023105745.1. NCBI lineage: Eukaryota > Fungi > Basidiomycota > Pucciniomycetes > Pucciniales > Sphaerophragmiaceae > Austropuccinia > Austropuccinia psidii. The sequence continues at coordinate 41,071,914 of JALGQZ010000003.1, forward strand.
CTGATAGCTTTCTTTCCCCTGATTCAATATTTCTGTGCCAATTTCTGTAACACCTATCCCTTCTATTTGATGTTCTTTGTGTGGTACCCATGCTAGCATTTTTGGTGTATTTGCTAAAGCCCATCTGCCTTTTTATGAATATTTCCAGATTTATGAGCTATAGTTGTATTTCCTCTATATTGTTGGATACCAATCTGCCATCTCAGTATATGTCTTTTTCATGTATTCATGTTTAATGAAGAGCTTACAGAATTACAGTTCTTGATGACATGAAACACTATTCCATAAAAGTAATAGTGTAATTTTTCTACAGCCCACACTAGGCAAAGGCATTCCATTTGGCTTGCTTCATATCTTTCTTCTGTTGGATTAATCTGTCTTGAAATGACAAAAATTAGTCCTTCAACAGGGTTATCATTAATTATTTGTTTCTGATGTACTGAAGCACCTAGTCCTTCTACAAAATAATCAATTTACAGTTGGAAAGGTTGTTTACAAACTGGCATTAGAAGAAATGCGGAATTTCTGAGGGATTTTTTTAATTCCCCATATGTTTTAACCCTTTCTTCAGTCATTTTACAGGCTGTCTGTTGATCAAAAGTTTTACACAAGGATTTTGCAATATTCTGTCTGTAATATCCAGAAAACTATAGAAATGATTGCATTTCTTTCTTCTTTTTGGGAACTGGTTTTGGTAGTACTACTGCTACTTTGTTTTTATCTATGCCCAAACTCAATCCAGATACAACATGTACCAGTGATTTTAGTTCACTATATGAAAAATGACATTTTTTAAAGATATTTTCATATTCACTTAAAATATCTTTTGGAAGACTCTTTCTTTTTTTTTAATGATTTTCCCAAGTTTCTGAGCAATATATGATATCATCAATTTAGATTATTAAACATCCTTCTGATAATTCTTTAGGGAATATGGTATTCATCATTCTTTGATAAGGGGAAGGGGGATTTTTTATACCAAATAGAATCCTTGCCTATTCATATATGCCACGATGGACTACTATCCTTAGAAGCTTTCTGGAATTTTTTGTTAAGACGTTGTGGTGAAAACCCTTTACAGCATCCATGACTGTAATGAACCTGATGTTAATGTCTCATGGATTATGGATATTGAATACCTTTCAGGGATAGTATAGGTACTTGGAGCTCTAACCTCCCCTACCATCATTGATTCACCATTATGCCAAGTTATAATAACAGGTGTAGTGACTTATACCTGTTCATTATGTCCTACTTTCCCTACCATGCTTAGGTTCATTAATTCTTGAATGTGGACCTCTGCCACAACCATGGCAATTCACCCTCTTGGACCTCACTATGGTATATCCATGCCATATCCATAATCATTGGCCAAATTGGCCATTTCATCTTTTTTGGCCTTTTATGGTCACTTCACCATCTGGGCCCGACTTGGCCCCTTCATCATCATCAGGTGTTTCCTGGACAGGTTGTGCTTTTGGGCAGTCTTTAGTATTTTTCAGTCAACAGGGAAAATACAGCCCAAAAGCCTGTATTTGGCTTTTTAAGCTTAAAATACAGATTTGCGCATTTTTGCTGTATTAGGAATTTTAGGCCATTTTCCCATGTAATATGGGAGAGATGCCCAAATGGCCATATTAGGTCATTTGGGGCCTAATTGAAAAATTTTCACATTTTCCACAAATACAATTTTAAAGCTGTATTAGCTGTATTTGGCCAAAAACCCAAAAATGGACAAATCACCCAAAAGAAACTTTGTCACCTATGAAGCCACCAAAACACATTTTTCACTCTTATCCTCCTGGCATCAATCCAAAAGGCCTTTAGCCAATTTCACCCTCCAATAACCAAAAGTGCCATAAATGTTGTTATACACCATTGTGCAAATTTTTTCACCAGAAATCCAATGGCGCCAATATCAAATGGTTATTTCAATTTTTTATCAGGTCATCAAGGCATCACATCATACAGAGGCTTCATCAAGGCTCAAGGACAAGTTTCAATCTCAAATGCCAATGATGCCATCAAGCAATTATTGGTTATTCTCATTCACAGTATTCCTCCAAGGGAATAGTAGAAATACATTCTCAAGGGAAATTGAAGAGGAAGTTCCAAAACAATTTGCCAAGGGTCAGTGCTCCATAAATACACGTTGGCAACCGCATTCATTCAATACAGTCTGGATTCATAATGACCTTTATTTCATTCATACAACATGGGAATTTTATTCAACCCAGTTCATTTATTAATCTGGCAAGATATACACTTCATCAAGCAGTGAAATACGGCTTCATGGATTCAATACAGACAAGATGTCAGCCTGAAGGAGTCAACCTCTCAGCTTTTCACATATACCAGTCTCCTTTGACCCTGGGGGGATTTCCCCCCAGTTATTTAATATGTTTTGATTGTATATTATCTTTATTTTCTTTTCATTCTGTTAAGTGAATACTGATATTATCAAGTCAGTCATTTAGCACCTTTTTTGTTTCTTTATTTGCCTGTCAATGGATATTTGGTGGTCATATCCTTACAAAATCCATTGTTAATTTTGGCAGGTTGAACAAGTGATTAAGGATATACTTGGTTGGCTCTTTGGCCATTTAGCTTCTCTTTCCTCTTATTGCTTCTCATTTTTGTACCTGCATATTTCTTAGAGGAATTCAATTCTTTTATTTTATTTTCTTTATTCTTTGGAGTCTTCGAAGTGAGCTTCCTGATTTCTGAGTGCCAGGCCAATCTTGTATTCGACTAGAGCCCCTGTGACATTATATTAATTAACTTATACTTTCTTTTCATTCTGTTAATTCTTTCTTTATAATTTCATTCACTCATTTCATTGAAATTATGACTCTCTAATGCTTATGAACTTTATGATTCCTTGTCACCTCTCAATTTTCTCCCATTCATTCTTCATTTTGAAAATTTAAAGCTGACCCAATTTTAGTTTTTGTTTCTTTCTTTAATCTTTTTTACAAATCACAGAATTCATTTCATTCATTATTCAAGGTTTCATTTGAAACTTGATTGTCAAATTGCTTATCAAAATTCATTCAGACAAATTCTTCACATCAACATTCATATTGATTCATTCTCCAAGAGTTTCATTTTATAAAGAAGAACTCCCTTTATTTGATTTGATTGGTTAATTTGACATAATTGATATTGACTTCCAGAAAATTTATTGACCTGAATATTTCATTGATTTTGCTGATTTTTTACATCAAGAATTTTGACATTGTGGTATGCCATATCATATCAGCTTAATAAAATTTTTTTTTGAGGGGAGTGAAAAGTAGAAGTACCCCTATGGGTAGCTTCTGTTGGAAACAAAAGAAAAGGATATTTGTCCCAGTTGGTAAGGTGATGCCTTGTGTCAAGGAAATTGGCCATGTCATTGGTTTGAGCAAAATTGAAGGCATAAAGAAAAAAAATATTTAAAAAAAAAAAAAATTAAACAATGTCAAAATTTTGGAAAATCCTTTTAAAGTTTGGAAAATACCTGAAACCCTCCATGAAATAAAATAAGGTTTCAACCCACAAATTGGCCTCAAAAAAAATCAAAAAATCCTAAATTCAAGACAGCGGAACAAGGATACATTTACAGATTACATAAGCAGGAAGGAGTTAAGAAAGTATTAGTAATCAGATTACTTAATTAGTAATACTTAGGGAGTTAAGGGATACAGGTACCATGGAGGATTAGTCAGCAATTCTAAGGATTAGTAATAAAGCTCAAATAAGCACCAACAAAAATACCTCAAATTAGTAAGCAACCCAACAAATGACATCATCAACCAAATAAATGATGCAATGATTTACATAAATGACATCATTTAGGTGGGACCACCAGAAAAGAATTTTCTCAGCCAAAAGAAACTGAAAGATTCCAAGTCCCTCTTTTTGAACACCTCCCATGGAGAGCCCAAAAATTATAAATAGAGGGCCTCTCCCCCCAAATTTTTCCTCTTTCCCTCATGTATTTTATCCCCCCAAAAGTGGAAAGTGGATTTAAATTCATCCCTGACTATCAGGTTAACTAGTCTAAAAAATATATGATTCTATTATATAAAGGATAAAAAGGCCTTATATAATAGTATTATAATAATAAAAAAGTCTTAAAATAAAGAATCAGTCTTATAAAAGAAAGAGTCTTATAGAAAAAAGAGAAAACCTTATAATAGAACTTTATTATATAAAGGATAAAAAGGCCTTATATAATAGTCTATTGAGCTTGAAACAAATAAAATAGTATTTTAAAAGGAATTTCACCTTATTATAAGCAATCAAATATTTGAAGAAGGAAAAGAAAGGTAATTTAGCTATTTTTTTAAGGAGTTAATATTATTATTTAGTTTCATAAAGTCATACTTTAGTCACTACAAGGACATTTATAAATTATAAAAGAAAAATACCTATTATAGCAATAAATTAGTGCTATCTTGTGAAAAAAGAAAGAATTATTATCAAATTAGGTTATCAAAGAGTGGCTATTAAATAGTCTGGTTATATCAGAATTTCATTTCATAAAAAATCATAAATCATATAAAAAAAATTGTTTGATTGTTTGTTTAGTATTATTATTAGCCTAGTGTCTCCAGATTATATTGAATTATTGTTGTAGTAGTATTTTGTGTGATTGGTGAGAGTTTTTTTTTTCTGGTTAATTAAATAGTGTTATATTTAAAAGGTTAAATAGACATTTTGAGATCAAGCAAAGTCTGACAGAGTCTGTTGAATACACTTTTCTGAATTAGCCACCATCAACAAATAAATTGATTGTGAACTCAAGATAAGATAATTCAGCATTTTTCAGGAAGGGCAGTTCAGATTATTCTGACACACAAGCAGATCAAGGGTTACAAGCTTGAGCAGCAATTCAAAACTGTTTTCTTGTAATTTCCCCTTCCAGGTCCTGCCTCATTCTATCCCACACAAGAGGAGTTCCCACAACATAAATTGATTTTTCTTCAAGAATTCATTTGATTTATTGATTTTTGCAAGATTTTGATTTTGATTTATTTGAAATATTGATTCATAGACTTGAAGATTTAATTTTGACATGTGATTGATTGATTTACCTCAATATTTTACTTTGATTCATTGATTCTTTTTCAAGACATTGATTTTTATCTTGATTTTGCCTTGAAGTCTCCTGTTGATTTGCTTCAAGCATTTCATCTTCAATATTTATGACTTTTATTAATTTCATTTCATTTTATTTCTGAAATCATGCCTGTGCAACATTCCTCTCCCGCAAGAAAGACAAGATCTCAGGCCAGAGCTCAGGCTGTTCTCACTCCAACTCCAAGTTCTCCTCTTGACAGAACCCCAGCAGTTCCTCAACTGAGGGCCCAATTAGAAAGAAGACCCATTTTGGAAGGAGCAGCACCATCCATCCAGGAAGGAAGAGGGCCAAGAAGATCCATTTCATTCTCAGGAGTGGTAGGTGCATTTCCAGGACTTTCAAAGACCACTTACAAAGGTCCTGGTGAAGATGGTGAAAAGGAGGAGTAGAATTCTGTGAAAGAGGAAGGGTCTGATGGTACTGAAGGTGTTCCCGCTCCTGTGGGGGAATCCCAAGGTACTTGAGGGCCAACTCTATCCCAGTATAATCAGCCTTTCTCTAATCAGTCTGAACCATCATTATTGGCCATCATTCAGAAAATGACTCATATCATGGCCAATTTTCAAGAAGCTTCATATTCTGAAGCATCAAGACCACCAGCCCTCAAGACCCCATTTATGAAGGAACCAGAATGCTTTGATGGGACTCAGCCCTTCAAAGTTAGAAGCTTCATTCAGTATTGTCAATTAATATTTCATAATGATCTGGCAAATTTCTCTCAAGACAGAAAGAAAGTTCTCCATGCCACCTCATTTCTCATTGGCAGGGCTGAAAAATGAATTGATCCTTATATTTTCAACCTCACCAATCAAGATCGAAATCACCTTCTCAATTAATGTAATTTGTTTGAATCACAACTATTTACTTTGTTTGGGGACCCAAATGAAGTCAGAAAAGCTGAAGCAGAGTTGGATTCTTTAAGAATGAAAGAAGGTGGGCATGTATCATTATACATTTCTGATTGAAGAAGTTTGGTCTCAAGAATTGGAGATTGGGGTGAAATAGATCTCATCCATCATTTCAGGAAGGGATTGCCATCCAGGATTTTGGATCAATTTACCTGCCATCCTTCAAGACTTAATGGATATTACCCTGGAGCTGGGTACCAAATGAATGAATATTTCAAATTGATGAATTCTGAAAAGGAAAGAAGAATCAACGAGGGTTTATGTACCTATTGTGGTGGGAAGCATAGTCTTGAATCTTGTTTCAAAAGACCCCAAAACAAGCTTTCCCAACTGTCAGGCAAATTTCCCACCCAGGGAAAAGCCTGAGTGAAGATAATGTTGTGTTCAATGGTCTTCACTGTTTTTCATTCAGAGCACAATTGTGCATTCTGAGTACTGGTGTCAAGAATTCTCTCTAATTCTTTGCTTTTACTTCTCTTTCTTATCTTTTTTTCTATCTTCTCCAAAAATGATTTGTGTGGTTCATATGAACTGCTCAGAATCAACAATGGTGATTAACATTTGAAAGAATTTAGAACTAAATATGGTGGTTATTAGTTCTTGGTTATGCCATTTGGGCCCACCAATGCTCCTGCCTCTTTTCAAAATCTTGTCAATTATATTTTTTCTGATCTTCTTGATATTTATGTTGTGGTTTGTTTGGATGACATTATGGTCTTCTCCAAATCTGACAAAGAACATGTCACTCATGTGTCCATTATTCTTTCCAGGCTCAGAGCCAATACCCTCTTTGCTAAGGCCTCCAAGTGCCTATTTCATGTTTCTAGTGTAGAGTATTTAGATTTATTGCTTCTTCTGCAGGCCTGAAGATGGACCAAGAAAAAGTCCAGAAATTTCACAATTGGCCACCTCCAAATAGCCTCAAGTCTCTTCAATCATTCCTTGGCTTTGCCAACTTTTACTGCGGTTTCATCAAGAATTATTCAAAGAAGATTAGTTCACTCACAGGTTTCCTCAATAAATATTCCCATTTTACCTCAAACAAGTAAGCTCTTAGACAGTTTCATCAACTCAAACAGGCTTTCACCATTGCTCCAATCCTTTCTCACTTTAATCCTTCTCTACCCACCATTGTATAGACTGATGCTTCTGATGATGCCTTGGGTGCTGTACTGAGTCAGGTCTCTGACTCAGGAAAACATCCCATTGCATTTGATAGTTGCAAGCTTCTTCCATAAGAGCTCAACTATGAGATTCATGACAAGGAACTCATTGGCATAGTATGGGCTCTCAAGTGCTGGAGAGCTTTTCTGCTTTCACTTTCTTCCCCCTTTGAGGTTATCACAAATCATAATTCACTTCAATATTTCATGTCTTCAAGGATTCTTACTTGCTGTCAAGTCCACAACGCTGAATTTCATTATGAATTACACTTTTCAATCCCTTACTGCCCTGGCCGCTTGGTTACCCTTCCAGATGCATTGTCATGTTGGGACAACACTTACCCAGAGAGGGGAAACATTTCATCAGCAAGAATTCAATTAATTATCAAAAAATAATCAAGCAAGATGTAATTCAAGCCTCAAAATTCTTTGCAGTAAAGGTAAATTCATTTTCAAATTTTAGTGATTCAATTGAGAAGGAATTATGGAAAAATTCTCAATATAGAAGTATTCTTCAAGATTTGGGTAAAGGTAAGTCTGTTCAAGATTATTCTGTTGATTCCTATTTCCAACTTCTCCTGTTCAAAGAGTGGGTGGTGGTTCCAAATGACCCCACAATTCAGCTCAGCATACTTCAAAGGAGGCATGAATATCCTCTAGCTGGACACCCTGGCCAATAGAAAACTCTCAAACTTGTCAAGTGGGATTTTCACTGGTCTGGAATGAATCAATTTATCAAGTATTATGTATCATCCTGTCAACAGTTCTCAAGAAAAAAAACATTTATCACAAGAAGTTTGGACCCCTCAAACCTCTTCCAATTCCAAATGGTCCTTGGATTTGTCTTTCAATGGACTTCATCACTCAATTGCCACTGTCCAATTCTTTTGAATCAATCCTTGCCATAGTGGACAGATTCTCAAAAATGGCAGTTTTTATTGCAACAATGTTTTCAATATCTTCGTTGTATTTGGCCCATTTATTCATCAAGAATATATTTTCAAAGAATGGCCTTCCTTAAAGCATTGTTAGAGATAGAGGTTCTCTTTTTGTTTCTTCCTTTTGGACCAATCTTTGTCAGAAGCTCAAGATTTCAAGAGATCTGTCAACTTCTTACCATCCAGAAACTGATGGACAGACAGAAAGGGTAAATCAGATATTAGAACAGTACTTTTGGATGTATTTCAGTTATCATCAAGATTATTGGGACACCTGCCTCCCTCTGGCTGAATTTGCCTACAATAACTCTGACCACTCTTTAACAAAACAATCACCATTTTTCACTGTTTATGGAGAAGATCCTCATTTTGACTCAGTTCAAATTATTCAAGATACTCCTTCTGAAAATTTAGATAAAAAAATCCAATCAGTACAGCAAGATGTCAAGAGAGAACTTGAAGTCGCCATAAACAGGTCTAAGAGGTATGCAGATAAAAGTAGAGCAAGTGCACCTCTCTTCAATCCTGGTGACATTGTATGTATTTCTTCCAAGAAAATCAAATCAACTAGACCTACCAGAAAACTGTCTGAAAGATGGTTGGGTCCTTTTCCAATCTTGAAGAAAGTCAGCACTCATCCCTACCATCTCAATGGAAGTCCATCCACCCAGTCTTCCATATTTCACTCTTGGAACCAGTCAAGACATCAACAATACCAAATTGGCATCAAGAACCTCCTCCTCCAATAATCATTGAAGAAGAAGAGGAATAGGAAGTCTCTCAAATACTGGACTCAAAGCTCAAGAGAGGAAGATTATGGTATCTGGTTGAATGGAAAGGTTTCAGTCAAGACCCAGGAAGATCAACTTGGGAACCAACTGAAAATGTCAAGAATTGTCCTGAACTGGTTAAGAATTTTCATTATTTATATTGTGAAAAGCCAGGACCCAATTATTCAAGAGCTTGATCATTTATGGTTCTTGGTGGGGAGAGGAATTACCAAACATAAGTCCCACTCCTGGTATGCACCTTTAGAGGTATTCTACTCTATTGTTGTAAGCATCACCTTGGCCACTCTGTGAGCACTCTGCAATTGTTGTACACAGATCTTTGGCCTGGGTTTCAACATCAATT